>JACAVU010000004.1:4457981-4832981 GCA_014183005.1 Castanea mollissima
TTTTTGGATAGAAAGATAGAGGGAGCAAATATCTATTTTAAATGAGCATAAATGATTCCAAAAACTCTAGGAGAGATTTCTTATTTTCTTCTTTTCTTCCTTTGTGGGCATTAAGAAAGTTACAATTTATAGTTGATGAATTAACATAAAAGATGGTATTTAGTCGGAACATGAAATATACTATTATACAAGAAATTTATAGATAATTATAAATTATAAAATCTCTTGTTGTCAAATACTTAAATTAGAATCAAATTCATTCTACACTTAAAAAAAATAATCCTTAATATTTTTGCTTTATACTAAAGAGCAATCATCATGAAACGAATGCAATAAAAAATTCTTAAGTACTTTCGGAGTACGGATAAATTGTGCTCCTTCTCACATTAAAGTGGACACACCATTAATTTAATAAGTGGACATCATCATGAATGTAAGAGGAATGAGTACCATGGACCATACTCCAAAAGTACCCAAGAATTACTCAAGCGTGATATGCTCTAGTATTAGTTAACATATATAATCTATAATTATCTTATTATGGCAAGAATTCAATTTCCCTAGTTTTTTTTAATAAAAAAAACACTATAGATCTTATTTTGGAATAATTTAATTTCCTATAATTCATTTCTATTGAAAATAATTCATACTAGGAAAACAGTTCAAATTACCAATACATGTAGTGTGCGTTTGGGTTAAGATGAAAAATAAAAATTATTTCACTATTTAGCTTATTTTTGCTACTATTTATGGGTTTCACTGTACTTTTTAACACTATTCATGAGCTCCACTGTCCTATTTCAACTAATTTTTACATTTATGTACAATATTTTTAGCAATAATTTTTCAATTTCAGTAAAATAAGCGATATTCAAATACACCCATAATAGCAAGATTAAAAATTAAATGCATGCCATTTATTTTGGTAAGAATCCTGTCTATGATAATCCTTTGGAAATATTCTTGGTAGCATAGTTGGAACCATTTTATTATTGTTTTTATTTGGAAATTGTATAAATGTGCCTTACATTTATGTTAACGTTTATGTTAAGAAATCCAATTTTTGATTCTCCATTCTTTGTTTGCGTGCCAACTTTTGTGAGAGGCATGCTGATGTGGAATATACATTTATAGATATCAAGATTAATGATTCATAAGCAATTTTGATTATAAATAGACCCTCTTGGACCTTTCTTTTCACTAAAAAGTTTTTATTGACGTAGTCTTATGAGAGTGTTTGTTAGATGAGATTGATCTATCGGATCAATGATTTACCAGATTTGAAAATCATGTCTAGGTTGAAAACTCTTCGGGTAATGCATGAATATAACCTAGTTTGTCTTCAATCAGGTTAGTATGCTTGATATCTTCTGCTTAATTAATGACAAAAAAATATCAAGCTATGTCTTTCTTATTCTTTATTAATTTTTGGATTTTTCATTGCAGATTGTGTCAAGCGATTTAAATCATCCATTTGAAAACTCTTGAATCTCCATCTTATGTTACTATTTACAGGCACTTATGGCGTGTTCCTGACTTGCAAGGCGTAATAATGTATGAGAACTTGTATAATTTAATTCAATTGTAATTGTAATAGCAATATTTTACGATCATAACAGAGTCTTAATCCCAAATATTTTAGGAGCTTGCTATGGATCCTCAACAATATTAGTCTATAACAATATTTACCTAATCCCCAATCTTTCTTAAACATTCATTGAATTAGTCACATAACATGTATATCAGTATATGACTCATATAGTACAACACCTCTTTTTTATTCAACCTCTTGTGGTAGTAGATTATTTCATTTCATTGACTAATTTCATTAGATCCTTTAATGATTTTAATAAATAATGTATGGAAGTAACACTATTCATACTTTATTTGCTGATTAAATATGTTTATTTTTAGCGAGTAATAATTTAAATATGTGTTTAATTTATTTAGAAATTTTATGATCAATGCCTAAAGAATTGTATATATTTTGAGAGATGCTATGTCCACAATATTTTTATAATTTTTCACAACAATTAGAGGTAGTTAGTTGTTATGGTTCAAATTTAACACCTAACATTAAGATTACTTTTTTGCCCCAACAATAATAACCAGTAACAACCTGTCACTTAGATTTGTTGTAAAAATGTTGTGGACATATCATTTCTCATAAGTTTACCTATAAAATATTTTCACAAGACTCACACCTAGAAAATTCCATGTGTTTTCTCAAAAAAAAAAAAAAAAAAAAAGGAAAATTCCATGTGTGTACAACTTTTCGTGACTAGCAGTGAGTCCATGACTCCGAGACGGGGGATCTTTATTTGGAGAATAATTCGGTTTGTTTAGGATCTCAGGGTCTGCACGAATCAGAAAAAATAAAATATTGTCGAAATTAAGGTGCCCCCCCTAATAAATCAAGTTTCAGCAAATCATTGACAATCATAATGTAAGTGTTCGATTTTTCTTGTGTAAAATAATTATAAGGAAGTTCATCAAAAAACAAGTATAAGGAAATCGTTGACACAAGTATAGCTAATTTGATTCTCAAAAAAAAAAAATTATAGCTAATTTCATGTAAACATAGTAAAAAAAAAAGAAAAAAACAGAATATAGCCAATTCTTAGGTTTAATTTTCTTAAAAATAAGTTGGATAAAACTCATAAAAGTATAGTTACGTCCAGAAGTAATGAAGTTTAAAAGTTGCACATAATCAAATAATTTTTTTTTAACAAAGAAGTAATATTTTGAAATAAATATATAAATTTACGAATCATGTTCTATTTTCAATTAATTTTGGCAATAAAATCTCGATCTATATTCTTCTTTGTCAAAATAATTTTTCTCTAAAGGGTTGTTAAATGTTGGTGAAATCTATGCGAAAGATGAAAACTCTTGTATATATTAAAATTTGGAAGGATATCCTAGTATTTTCATTTCAGATCGTGCAATATTAATGTTTCATAACGTGGACAAGTTCTGCCTTATATTCCATATATTAGATATTATGCAGGGAGAAAAAAGAAGGTGTATATATATGTTCACAATATTTTCACAACATTTTTACAACAAATCTTAAGTGGCAGGTTATTACTAGTTATTATTGTTGGGGAAAAAAAGTAATCTTGATGTTAGATTCAAATTTGAACCAATAACAACTAACCACCTAAGATTTATTGTGAAAATATTGTTAGAATGTGTTGTGGACGTAGCACTTTTATATATATATATATATATATATATAGTGAAAAGCTCAATCGAAGAAACAATACCATCGCTTATTCTCTTTCATTTCTCATTTCTCAATATATGAATCTTTTTTTTTGTTTGAGAATCACAATATATGAACCTAAGAAGTAAGAACTATCTCCAATCCCATGCAGGGACTAATTAATAACCTCATAGATCACTCACATCTCAAATAAAAGAAACAAAAAACATATAACCTAGAAAGCCCATAAAAATAGAGCAAACTCAAGAGCTTGTTTGCAATAAGATAAGAAGCATAAGCATCATGAATGGCATACTTGACCTGTTCATGTGAGAAAACCCTAGCACCCCAGTTTGAGAAAGTAATACTTTTTTGTTCCTCATAGTATACCCCAACTTCACTTGCTAACTCAACTAAACCACACCCATCAAGATTAGGCTTCTTAAGAACCCTAGCAGCCAAATGACCCAGTTCCACCAGTCTTACAACCAAACATCTGGGACCATTGTAGTATTTTCTTAACCTTATCCTTGACTCCAATTAATGCTAACAAAACACACATTTGAATCACTCAAATTTCTTGATGGATTCGGGAAATGAATCCAAGTAGTACAATTGAACTATAAGGCAGCGAGTTCCAATACAAAAGATTAGTAACATTGCACCATTGCAATTGGGTATGCACTTGATATCAAATGGCACAATAGGTGCAACCAGCTTTTCAAAGGAAGACCTTAGCTCATCAACATGACCATCTACTAGAACAACACGGTCCACTACACTTGCCTTTACATAAACTCCATGTATTTCTATTTCATACATGCACATTTTGGATAGGAGAGAAATGGGAATATAGTGGTTTTTTCTAGCTTCTAACCTTCACCCTAGCTAGACTTGATGAGAAAGCATGCGCACTAGCTGCATTGTGTTAGTTTATAGAAGTTAGATTTTGGCGGTTTGGTGGCAATTGAACTTTAATTACTTTCTGTGCATATGTATTTATTGCAAAGGCAATAAGTTGTCTTATTAGTTATAAAAACAGTAAATTGTCTTATTATATAGTTGGTAAAGTTCTTGACGTTATATTTAAATCTCAGAATTTTCTCATTTTTATTGAAATAGATAATGGAGAGCTTTCAAATTTTAAAGACAATGAATATTAAGTTACTTGATGAAGTCGTTTAACATTACACATGAATTTTCAACCAAATCATACTTTTGAAATGTAAATTAATAAAATATCTTATTAGTTGGTAAATTTTTTTTATACTTGAATCTTAAATTTCTACTTTCTACTAAAATGGCTTGGTTGGAAAGCCTAGAGGCAATGAAATTGAAATGATAAATTTTACTTTTCTCTTGGCAATCTACGTAAATCAATTTCCTTACAATGCAATGATATTTTTTTCAAATATATTTTGAAATTAGGAAATGAGCATTGAGTTGCTTCCCAATGTATGAGTCTAATGAGACTTAACGGATTAAATATAGAACACAATTTTGGCTTGCTAAGAAATTCATTGGAACTGGTTCTATTAACAAACAGGCCAAATGCATGCACAAATTTCTACTCTGATTGCTTAATGAACAAACTTCACTTCTTGTTATCCTTTTTTATAAGCAACTCAGAAGGTAAATTGTATGGGTATCAGAACTTATCAAGAAAGCTGAAGTTCGCATTTTACACCAAATATTTTACATAGAGCAGATATTCATGAGATGCAAAATATCGAAACTCAAAATTTTATTTCCATCATATATATCCAACTCAAGGTACATGAGCTTTGATAGAAAAACTATGCCAAAGCCCCGAAGTAAATTAAATAGTTAATTCCAAGATTGACAAAGGATACCTCTAAAATGTTTTTTTTTTTTTTTAAATCCTCAGCATCAAACAGCTAGCAAAGGCATAAATTAATATACCAATATATTTATACACGCACACGCACACGCACACGCACACGCACACGCACACGCACGCGCACATATGGAGGATAGATAAGTAACGTAACTTACATTAATTAATAAAAAAAAAGATTAGTGACTTACAGATATTTGTAGAAGATAGAAAAGGGACCCATAAACACCAAAATAGAAGCCCACATAACACCGATTGAATGATACAACCCCCCTCATAAGATCTTAACCCTAAACATCACAATGAAAATCTTTGACCTCTCTCTGCAAAAAAACACCTCTCCCCATAACCAATCACCATTAGTTCCCCCCCCCCCCCCCCCCCCCAAATTAACTCTGCCAATCTTTGCTCATTAAGACTTAGCTTCTTGACAAGGCAACTCACCCGTAAACACAATATTATTGCTCTCATTGGATATATATGATATGTAGGTTTGAGAGACAATGAACCAGATCCAAGCTTGATGCATCTGAATGATGATGGCAATGGGGTCCAAAACAAGTTTAATATATTGGAGCACCTAGGCAACTAGGCACTAAGGCGTGACCAACATCCAGCTTTCCATGCAATAGCATAGCCACATGTAGAGCCAGGGGACCATGGCCACCCTAAATTTTGAAAGATTTCCCATGCCATGTTATTGTTTGGGACTTAGTGAAAACTTTTAAAAGCAATGTTAATTTTACAGTTGTTGTTGGACATAACCATACACACTTTTATTTTGTACTGAATTAGTTTTATATTGAAATCGTGTCTTGAAATCACAATTTCAGCGCAAAATAAAATTGTATATATGGTTATGTGCAACAACTGGTGTACACTCGAATTTACTGATCTTTTAAATCCTACGTTGGATTTATTATAACTTACAATTTGTAATAGTAAAGACATAGTCATTTGGTGTTTTCTACGGTAGATATAGACCATCAATCCAAATTACTTCATACATCATATAATACGCTCCTCTATTTAAAAAATATCATTTATATAAGTTCATTAGTATATTAACTCATTAACAATATCATTTATGGTGATTATTTTTTTTTCTCACATTTCATCTCTCTACTTCTCTTTACATGATATTAAGAAAGAAATAGTATATGGAATTATAACCTATCTGCGTTGATTCTTTTCATTTTCTTCTTGTTGCTTTAACATAATTTTTTCACTCTATATATATAATTAGTAATAAATTTCTAGCTGTAGCACTGTTTTCCTTGCTTAGATATGATCAGGAGGACAATGCAAATGTGTCAGTTATAGCTCATAATTAATTAAGCACCGTACTATTCCATGACCTTTACATGAATAGCTAGTACTAATTGATTATCATAAATGAATTTTATATGTTACCATTGACGACAAAGACAAAGTATGTATCATCCTTCCTACTCTAATTCAATCTCACTCAATCTCTTGAAGCTTAATTTTGAGAAAAAGTATGAAAACACTTATTGCATCAAGTTGTTTAAACAGGTTAGGCTACACCACTTTTTAGAGAATGTGGAGAATGTGTCACCTCATAATGGAGTGATCATATATAATTGATGGCCCTGGATGTTTGTTCATGTTGTGACAATAAAGAAAAAAGCTTTCTTTTTAGCAATTGGTTTTCTCGATTAAATTAAATAAATATTAGTTAAGTGTCCTCTTCATTATGCTTTTAAGTTCTTTATTTTCTCTTGTTTTAACGGCCAATAAAGAAAGAAAGTAGGAGGTGATTGATGGAAGGCCTAGACTTTGTTTAGAGTCTTTAAACGGGATCATAGTAGTGTCTCGCTTCAAAATATTAATGACTTGTTTGGATTGAGGAGGAAAAGAGGGAGAATAGAGTAAAGTTAACCGAAAATTAGCCTAATATTTGGTCAACTTTGCTCTACTCATCTTTACTTCCTCTCAATCCAAACAAACCATAAATTTTTCTTTATACATCAAGTTCTTATATATATGATCATAACATAAGTATAGCAACCTATTTTAAGGCTATAATTAATGAGTCAAGTTGAGTGTTAGTAGTTTATGATTGGTTCATGTAATTTTATTTTGAAGACATATTGAGCTCGAACTTATCGCCAAATCAATTTTTTTTTTTTTTTGTTTATTTCGTTTCCTTGTTGAGAAAATATCTTCTTCTTCTTCTTTTTTGACGGAAAAGAGAGAGGGAGCAATATCTATTTTTAAATGAGCATAAATGATTCCATAAACTCTAGGATAGATTTTCTTATTTTCCTTTGTGAGCATTAAGTAAGTTACAATTCATCGTTGATGCATTAACATAAAAGATGATATTTAGTCAGAGCATGAAATATGTTATAATAAGAAATTTATATACTTATGAGTTCTAATTAATTTCAGATAAAATCTCTTGTTATCAATAAATAAATTAGAATCAAATCCATTCTACACTTTAAAAAAATAATTCTTAGCTTTTTTGCCTCTATGAATACGTTTGGATGCCGCGTTTTCCAGTTGCGTCCACGTTTTTTTTTTTTTTTCACGCGCATATGTCACTGTTCATAACCAATGAATAGTGATTTTAGGCTAACAAACAGTACTTTTTTGGATCAACAGTAATTATTATAAAATCAAATTTTTTTTAGGTATAATTGGCCTATTTAAACGTTGGGCCTCTCTCTTCCAAAGCTTGTCCTCCTCCCCTAATAGTCCAGATAGCTCCATCCAAAAGAAAATTAAAAACCCACCCACAGTTACCGCTTATAGCCTTATACAAACCAAATTTAGGGGGTAAGAAAAAGAGATGGAGAAAGTCAAGAGAGAGAGAGAGGCCGAGAGATGGAGTGATAAATATGTTTGCAGAGAGACTGGTAAGAATTCAGCAACTTCAACTTGCTTTAATCTTGTATTTGCTGCACAGTACAAGATTTTAACAAAAATGAGAAGAAGCAAATGCATGTCCATAACTTTTGGAACAAGAGCTAAAGGAGAAAGAAACTAGAACTTTATACAACCCAGATATCCGGTGAAAGTAACAAGAAGATAAAGATGTAGTTAAGTGGGTAGGTTGGCAGTGGGGTAGGTGGATAGTTAATAGAGTTTTTATTTTATTTATATATTATATTTAATTATTCATTACGTAGTTGTAGAGAGCAACGTTGTAGTCTTACATAAGGTACTTTTTTTTAGGACTTACATAGTACTGATAATTAAAAAATATATATAGTAATACATATAATATTATATTATATATAAGAAATGTACAATAATATTTAATATATAATTTTAAAATATTAAATAATAATTCATTATAGTACAAATTTATTATTACATTATTGTTTATTTCAGTTATAAACTTACTATATATAAAATGTGGATTTGTTATTTTACTTTTCTAGATATAAGATCATCTTTGTTACATTTTGCTATTTTTATTTTGCAAGTATAAAATGTAAAATGTTTAAAACTTACATAAAATTCTTTAAGAAGATGTTATATATTTTTCAAACATACATATTTATTACTATTATCTGGAAAAAAAAAACTTATTATTTATTTGTATAATTTAAAAATTATTAACTAAATTATTTATGATATCATCGATTTGATTTTGGTTGGACCATAAAACTGATAACCAGTCCCTTTTGTGGTTCTTTGACTGTACCGATTTTTAAAACCATTGGTTTACTATAATTTCCCTCGCAATTAAAATGTCACAAAAATTTAAAAGAAAAAAAAATGGACTTGCCCACATTGTTGACATATAAAATTTGGACTTGTCCACATTTTTTTCTTATACTTTAGCTCCCTAACTTGAAATCCTTGATTTGTCTCTGCTAGGAGCACAGAGAAATTGTATTGTCTCCTCTCACATTTATAGTGGACGACCTTACCATGAATTTGAAAAGTAGATCTCATTATGAATGTAAGAGGAGAGGGTACCATTGATCATACTTCGGAAATACCTAAGAATTACTCAAACATGATATGCTCTAATACTAGTTATTATAATCTAAATTCTATAATTATCTTATTATGGTAAGAATTCAATTTCCCTAGTATTTTTTTTTTAAAAAAAAAATCACTAGAGATCTTATTTTGGAAACAATTTAATTTCCTATAATTCATTTCTATTGAAAATAATTCATATCAGGAAAACAGTTCAACTTACCAATACATATAGTGGCAAGATTAAAAATTAAATGCATGCCATTTATTTTGGTAAGAATCCTGTCTATGATAATCCTTTGGAAATATTCTTGGCAGCGTAGTTGGAAATCATATCTTTTATCTCAAAAAGTAAATTATTGTTTTTATTTGGAAATAGTATAAATGTGCCTCACATATAAGTTAAGAAATCCAATTTTTGATTCTCAATGTTTGTTTGCGTGCCAACTTTTGCGAGAGGCATGCTGATGTGGAAGATACATTTATGGATATCAAGATTAATGATTCATAAGTAATTTTGATTATAAATAGACCCTCTTGGACCTTTCCTTTCACTAGAAAATTTTCATTGACATAATCATGAGAGTGTGTGTTACATGAGATTATCCATCGGATCAATGATTTACCAGATTTGAAAATCATGTCTAGGCTGAAGACTCTTCGGGTAATGCATGAATATAATCAAATTCGTCTTCAATCAGGTTAGTTAGCTTGATTTCTTCTACTTAATTAATGACAATAAATATCAAGTTATGTCTTTCTTATTCTCTATTAATTTTTGGATTTTTGGTTGCAGATTGTGTTAAGCCATTTAAATCATCCATTTGAGAACTCAAGAATCTCCATCTTATGCTACCATTCACATTTACATATGGCGTGTACCTGACTTGCAAGACGTAATATTGTCCACAAATAAATTAAAAAGCTTTGTTTTGCCATTCTACCTCGACCTGTAGGTATTGTTTTGCCATGCTTACAAGAAGCATGTAAGCAAATGCAATGAATGAGTGGGGTAAAACTAAAGGGAGAGGTCTGGGTCTATTGCTTCCTTTGCACTGGACCCGGTCGAATGATGACATGTGTTCAAATATAGACATTTGTCACAATCCAACGGGCCAGTGTCACTGGATGTTTGGACCTAATCTCAAACCAAAACTAAAATCAACTTGTCTCTATTAAGATGATTTACCTATGTTGACTCTTTATAAAAGGAGTATTTGCTTTTCCCCACATAAAATAGCATAAACTGTAACTACAAGTCTACAACGCAATGGTTTCAGTTCTGATAGCTATAAAATTAATGGAATTAGTCACATAAGATGCATATATAAACCCATGCACAACTCTTTCTTTTTTATTAAACCTCGAATGGTATCAGATTATTTTTATTTCATTTGACTATTTCCATTAGACCCTTTAATGATTTTAATGAATAATGTATGGAAGCAACACTATTTGTACTTCATTGGTTGATATAAACATGTGTATTTTTTAGCCAAGATATAAATTTAAATGTGTGTTTTAATTGTGAGAACACAGAATAAAAAAAAAAAACTAAAATAATAATAAAAACACATAATTATAGCTAATTTTCATTGACTTATTTTTCTTAAAAAATAAGTTGGATAAAAGTATAGTTACATCTAGAAGAAATGGAGTTTAAAAAGTTTCACATATACAAATAAATTATAAATAAAAAAATAAAAAAAAAGAGCAAGTAACATTTTGAAATAAATAAATAAATTTACGAATAATTTGATTTTTTTTAATTAAATTTGGCGAATAAAATCTCAATTTATATACCTCTTTGTCAAAAGAATTCTTCTCTAACAGGGTTTTTCAATGTTGGTTAAATCTATGTCAAGAAGAGAACTCTTGTTTGTATTAAAATTTGGAAGGATATCCAAGTAGTCTACATTTCAGATCGTGCAATATTAATGTTTCATAATGTGGACAAGTTCTGCCTAATATATATGGAATTATATATTAGATACTATGCATGGAGAAAATAAAAGATGGATATATTAGATATATAAAGTGAAAAGCACAATGGAAGAAACAATACCATCGCTTACTCTTCCTTCAATTCTTTTTTGTTTTTTTTTTTTTTTTGAAATGATTCTTCTTTCAATTCTTATTTCTCTAAACAATTTATCACATATGAACCTAAGAATTATCTCCAATCCCATGCAGGGACTAAGTAAAAACCTCATACATATCACTCATCTCAAATAAAATAAACAAAAGACATATAAATAACCTATGAAGCCCATAAAATTAGAGTAACACACAAGATTTTAAATTAACATTATCCTAGAGCAAACTCAAGAGATTGTTTGCAATAAGATAAGAAGCACAAGCATCATGAATGGCATACTTGACTTGTTCATGTGAAAAAACCCTAGCACCCCAGTCAGAGAAAGTAACACTTTTTGGCTCCTCATAGTACACCCCAACTTCACTAGCTAACTCAACTAAACCACACCCATCAAGATTTGGCTTCTCAAGAACCCAAGCAGCCAAATGACTTAGTTCCACACCAGTCTTTCAACCAAACATCTGGGGCCATTGTAGTATTTTCTTGACCTTATCCTTTACTCCAATGCCAACAAAACACACATTTGAATCACTCAAAAATTTCTTGATGGATTCAGGAAATGAATCCAAGTAGTACAATTGAACTATAAGGCAGCGAGTTCCAACAAAAGGATCAATAACATTGCACCATTGCAATTGGTTATGCACTTGATATCAAATGCCACAATAGGTGCAACCAAAGGCTTTTCAAAGGAAGACCTTAGCTCATCAATATGAGCATCTACTAGAACAGCACAGTCCACCACACTTGCCCTTACATAAACTTCTTGTATTTCTATTTAATACATGCAAATTTTGGATAGGAGAGAAATGGGAATCATAGTGGTTTTTTTCTAGCTTCTAACCATCACCCTAGCTAGACATGATGAGAAAGCACAAGCTGCATTGTGTTAGCTTATATAAGTGAGAGTTTAGTGGTTTGGTGGCAACTGAACTTCAATTACTTTCTGCCCATGTGTATTTAATTAATTGCCAAGGCAGTAAGTTGTCTTATTAGTTGTATAAAGACAGTAAAATGTCTTATTATATAGTTGGTAAAGTTTCTTAATGTTACACCTGAATTTCAGAACTATCTCATTTTTCTGAAAACAGATAATGGAAAGCTTCAAAATTTTGTAGACCATGAATATTAAGTTACTCAGTAAAGTCTTTTAATATTACACATGAGTTTTCAATCAAATCATACTTTTGAAACGTAAATTAATATAATATTTTATTAGTTGGTAAAGTTTTTTGACATTATACTTGAATCTTAAAATTCTACTTTATACTAAAATGGCTAGGTTGGAAAGCCTCAAAATATTAGAGGCAATGAAATAATAAATTTACTTTTCTCTTGGTGTTATACATAAGTCAATTGCCTTCAATGCAATGATATATTCTCAAATATATTGAGAAATTAGGAAATAAGCATTGAGGTGCTTCCCAATATAAGAGTCTAATGAGACTTTACGGATTAAATAAAGAACACAATTATGGCTTGTTAAGAAATTCATTGGAATTGGATCAATTTACAAATAGACCAGATGCATGCACAAATTTCTACTTTGATTGCTTAATGAACAAACTTCACTTCTTGGTAACCCTTTTTATAAGCAACTTAGAGGGTAAATTGTATGAGTATCAGAACTTATCAAGAAAGCTGAAGTTCACATTTTACTTCAAATATTTTACATAGAGCTGATACTCATGAGATATTGCAACACTGAATACCAAAAAATATTTCATTTCCATTATATCCAACTCAAGGTACTTGAGCTTTGATGGAAAAACTATGCCGAAGCACCAAAGTAAATTATATAGTTAATTCCCAAGATTGATAAAGGCTACCTCTAAAATGTTTTTTGTTTTTAATCCTCAGCATCAAGCAGCTATCAAAGGCATAAATTAATATACCAATATATTTATATATTTATATATGCACACACATATATATGAAGGGATAGATAAGTAACGTAACTTACATTAATTAGCACAAAAAAAAGTGAAAAAGATAAGTGACTTTCATATGTTTGTAGAAGATTGTAAAGGGACCCATAAACACCAAAATAAAAGCCCACATAACAACCGATTGGATGATAGAACCTCCATCACAAGAAGATCCTGAATAAACCCTAAACATCACAATAAAATTCTTTGACTTCTCTCTGCAAAAATAACACCTCACCCCAACAACGAAAATCACCATTAGTTCCCCCCAATTAATTAACTCTGCCAATCTCTACACATTAAGACTTAGCTTCTTGACAAGGCAACTCACCCATAAACACAATATTGTTCTCATTGGATATATATGATATGTAGGCCGGTTTGAGAGACAAGGAACCAGATCCAAGCTTGATGCATCTGAATCATGATGGCAATGGGTCCAAAACTAGTTTAATATTGGAGCACCTAGGCAACTAGGCACTGAAGCTTGACCAACAACCAGCTTTCCATGCAATAGAATAGCCACATGTAGAGCCGGGAAGACATAGCCTCCCTAAAGTTCGAAAGATTAATCCCATGCCGTATTATTATTAGGGACTTAGTGACATCTTTTAAAAGCAGTGTTTATTTTACACTGGTGTACGTACAGTTGTGTGCTTCAATCAGCGTTCACTAGTATTTACCAATCTTTTAAATCTTACTTTGGGTTTATTAATACCTACCATTTGGCATAGTAAAGTATTGCTATTTGGATTTTTTTTTTTTTTCTTACATTGGGTTTATTATAACCTACCATTTGGAATAGTAAAGATATAACCATTAATTTAGAGTTTTTTTTTTACTGTAGACATAGATCATCAGTCCAAATTACTTTTGCTTTTTCTTTATACATCATATAATACACTCCTTTCTATTTTAACAATATCATTTATATTTTACTAAAAAAAAAAAACAATATCATTTATATAAGTTCATTAGTATATTAACTCTTTAACAATATCATTTATGGTGATTATCTTTTCTTTTTCTCTCACATTTCATCTCTCTACTTTTCTTTACATGAAATTAAGAAAGAAATAGTATATGGAATTCTATAATCCTATCTGCGTTGGTTCTTTTCATTTTCTTCTTGTTGCTTGAACACAAATTTTCACTCTATATAATTAGCAATAAATTTCTTGCTCTAGCACTGTCTTCCACGCTTAGAAATGAACAGGACAATGCAAATGTGTCTGCTATAACTCATAACGATTAACGGTTAAGCACCGTACTTCCATGACCTTTACATGAATAGCTAGTACTAATTGATTATCATAAATGAATTTTATATATAACCATTGATGATAGGCATGCCAAAGTATATATCATCCTTCCCTGTTCTAATTCAATCTCACTTGATCTCTTGATGCTTAATTTTGAAAAAAAGCATGAAAGCACTTATTGCATCAAGCTGTTTAAACAGTTTAGGCTACACGACTTTGTAGAGAATGTGTCACCTCATAATGGAGTGATCATAATTGATCGCCCAGGATGTTTGTTCATGTAGTGACAATAAATTTTTTTTAAAGGGTTTTTTTTTTTTTTTTTGATGAGATTAAAGGTTTCTTTTTAGTAATTGGTTTCCTCGATTAAATTAACTAAATATTAGTTAAGTGTCCTCTTCATTATGCTTTTAAGTTCTTTTTTTTTTTCTTTTGTTTTAACGGCCGGGAAAAAATAAAGCAGGAGGTGATTAGTGAAAGACCTAGACTTTGTTTAAAAGGGATCATACCCACTTCGAAACACTAAATTTTTTTAAGAAGAAAAACACCATATGTTCTTTATACATCAAGTTCTTATACATGTCCTCAAAAAAAAAAAAAAAAGTTCTTATACATGATATCATAACATAAGAATGGCAACCAATCTTAAGGCTGTAAATTAATGAGTTGAGTGAGTATTAATAGATTATGATTAGTTCATATAATTTTATTTTGAACACATAATTTCGTTTCCTTGATTAGCATATTCTTTCTCAATATATATAGTAAGAAACAAGATTAAATTTTTTTAGTCTTAAACAAATTTGTGCTTGATATTAGATTTATTTATCAAACTTGTATTTTTATAATAAAAAAATTAGATTATCAATCTGAATTGTTGAGAATTATACATAATTTTTACTTGAAAATTGAAATGGACTGTGTATATTATCAATAAATTATCAATTATAATTTGAATTCTTATGATTACAAACTTATACAAACCGATCTTTAGTTTATTTGAGTATACATTTGTACATGTATACATATAAATATATAATATTATATGCTTAAACCTAATCTCATACTCACGATCTTGTTCATGAATTAATATTTGAGCTTTATTCGTTTAATAATTTAATCTAAACTTAGGTTTAAATTTAGCTTGTTTGCTAAAAAAAATGAACACAACCAAAATTTTTCCAAGTTAGAACTATTTATAAACAACTCGATTCAATTCAGTTGTAGCCCATCCTTTATATTATCCCATCTCATTTTTTAACACGGAACGAAAATGCAGTAAGGCAGGATAAGTTCGAGATTAAAAAACTCTAGATATATACCATACCACCTTCAGATTACAACAATTGGCCCATGAGGTTTGCAGGTTCACATATGATAAGCCCACACTGTTGGCTTACTAGGACTGTGGTAGAAAGTCACTGATCACTCAACAGATCAACTCTGCCGCTGCCTTTGCCTATGCTCGTTAGTCTTTACATTATTGGGATCAAGCTTTTTATGCCTTAAACAGTGAACGAAAGGCACTTCACAAGTGTTACACTTACACATACCAAACCTAAACTCTAAAAACCATATTTTTTCTACCAAGATAACATTAGTTCTAATATTAAAAAAATTAAAATGATAAATATAATCATATGCCAATTATCATTCTAGCTATGAAACTTTCACTTTCTGAAATTGTCGATCATCTTGATTTTCAGTTCTTTTTTTTTCTATGTTTTTAAATTTTTAGTTTCTAACTCGTACTAAATATGTCTAGGACATGGACACATAGTAAAACCATCACAACTGGACCACAAAACAATCTAATTACTTTAGCATACATTCATATGCATAGTCAAGCTAAACATTCTATATCAAATTTCAAAATGTGTTACTTGGTAAAAACTTTCCATGTGTTGCTAATAACATGAATCTCCCGTATGATATAAGAAAGAGGGTATGAAAAAAAACAATCCTTGTGTTTTGTTTCCTCTTTATCTATGCTTAACAAGATTGTTAATATATCTTGCCTAGCACATTTCAATATTTTCACAACAAATTTTAGGTGGTAAGTTAATGTTAGTTTTAATTTAAACCTACTATTGAAATTATTTTAACATCCACCACTAACAGTTAGTATTAATTTATCATTTAAAATTTATTATGAAAATGTTGTGTTATTTCTCTTTTTTAAAAGGCGTAAATGCACTTTTTATCCTTAATTCAATTAGCGCGTTCTATTTTGATTCTTTCTGTCAGTCAACCGACGGAAATAGCTGAGGTAGCTGCCAGATGAATTAAAATATTATAAAAAATGCCACATCACCATGATGCATCAGCATATAAATTTAAAAAATTAATTTATTAATTTAGACTAAATAATAAAAATAAAAATAGAATTAAAAACTAAAATTCATGATTGTTCTTCATGTTCTTTTGTTCTTCATTTTACAAAGCCTTCTCTCTCTCTCACACCCGAGCCTCCATGACCCAATACCTTGAACTCATCACTCCGATCACCAGCACTGCCACCACGTTGGTCTTCTCCATCTCCGAACCAACTATCTCAACCTCGAAATCTTCGATTTGAACTGTCTCTGTCTCAGAACACCATGGTGAAGCCTCTCAAGCTCATCACCACCGCCACCATCAGCGATGGTTTCACATCTCAGCCTCAAATTCTCTCTAAAACCGAAACCTATAAGCTCTCTCGCTTTGGATCGGTCTCACCCTCTTTTCGATCTAAACAAGGCACAGCCTCCTAGCTCCATCGTGAAGCCCAGCCGCCGCCACCACGACGATGGTGGTTCCCAACCTCTCATCCTTTCTCTCTCTAAACTCGAGCCAAACACTTCATATTTATCCAATCTCTCTCTAGAACCTATAACTCAACTTCTCAATCAACTGCCTAGGACGGCATGTGGAATTATGGAGGTTAAAGGCTTCATGGATCTGCCAAGAACCGTGGCTGTGGCGGCACGTGAGATCACATGTGGCGGCGCGTGAGCTCGTGATCAACACAGGTATGACAAAGGATAAGGTACTAGGATTTTTGTGCTCATGTTCTGTGTTTGTGAGGATTTGTGAACATTTATCAGAGAGTGTATACACACTTGTTCTTCATATTCTTCAGATCAAATCTCTGGACATGTCGCTCGAGGAGGAGTTGAGCACGATGAGGAAGAAGATGGAGAGGCTGAGGTCGAACAGAGAGAGAACGGAGAAGATGCTGAGAGAGAGGGACTTGATGTTGGAGATGAAGATTTCTTTGTTTTTGTGTTTTGAATTCGTTTAATTTTTAAGATATTTTGTTTAATTTTTTGATATTTTGTTAACTAGGTTTACGGGTTTGATTTGCTGAGAATTCAGTGTTGATTGTGTTAGAATTTGGGGAAGAACATGAGATGATCTTAATTTGTGGTAGATCTGATGGTGTTGGGTTTGATGATCTTTGAGGTGTTGAATTTGAGTTTTTTCTTCTTGTTTTCATTTATGTCCCAGTGATTTGGGTTTGAGTTCTTGGGTTGTTGGGATTGTGTTCTTATGATGGGTTTGTGTTGGGTTTGATTTGAGAAGAATATGAAGAACAAGTTGTAAAATGAAGAATAATCTGAAGAACATGAAAAACAATTTTAATTTATTTGAATTTTAGTTTTTAATTCTGTTTTTAATTTTATTATTTAGTTAAAATTAATAAATTAATTTTTTAAATTTATATGTTGATGTGTCATGGTGATGTGGCATTTTTTATAATATTTTAATTCTTCCGACAGCTACCTCAGCTATTTCCGTCAGTTGATTGACGGAAATGACCAAAATGGAACGCATTAATTGAATTAAGGACTAAAAGTAGTAAAATTAAAATGTAGGGATTAAAATGAAAAAAAGCCAAAATGTAGGGACTAAAATTAAGTGCATTTACGCCTTTTTAAAATGGTTCCGAAAGATATCTCAATAGTCCAAGATTGAAGTATAACACTCCGTCTTGGGCTGGATTTGAGTTGAGCAAATGTCAAATAACAACTCGTTCATTAGGCCAACTTGGGCCGAGCCTTATTGGACTCTATTGGGTTGCTGTATTCTTCTCTTATTTTCTTTTCTTTGTTTTTCTTCACATACCAATGCATCGGCAAAATATATGTGTGTATATATATATATAATAAAAAAAAATGATAGGGGTATTTTTGATAAAGGCTAAATGATCCCAAAAGCATCACATCAGGAAGCTGACGGCACCTATGGAACCATCAACTCCACGGAAACGGACGAAAAACCCAAAATAGCAATGGTAAAAGCGATGATGCCACAATAAAACCCAATGAGTTGAAAGGGCCGATGGTGTGGATAGGCCGACGGGTCTAGAATGGTCTAGCTTGGCCCCCACAAATACCTATATATGGAAATTTCTTGCATAACACACAAGATGGACCCCATTGCTCACCCATATCTCCCTCATATGGAAAAACACCCTAAAATCTTGGAAACCCTAAACAAGGGTGGCTTAATGCATTTGGGGGCCTAAGGCGAAAATTGGTTATCTTGTTTCATATATAAAATTACTATTAATGAACATGAACCATGTAGAATTTTTTTTATTTCTTTTAAGTTTATAAACACAAAAAAAATTGACAAAACTTTTTACATTTGTTGATATGGTAGATTGATAGTAGTGAGTCAAAGAATGATGTCAGTGGTGAATCTAGTTGAAAACTAGTAAAATTTTGCTAACTTGGCTATTATGAAAAATGTTGTGAATTTTTTTGTGAATTGCTTTCTTCCTATTCTTTTTTTTTTAGAAGAGCTACATTCAGAATATTTTTCATGACAAACCTTAGGTGTTAAGTTGCTTCTTGTTTTCTAGTTAAACTTACTACTAAAATTTTTTTTTTTTTTGCTGTCAATAACAACCTTTAACAATTTGCTATTAAGATTTTTTGTAAAAATGTTGTAGACATAACATTTCTTTCTCTTTTTTACTTGTTTTTCATTTGACAAGAAAATATTATTTTATTTATTGGTTAATATTTTGGCTTAATTAATACTATTGGTTAAAATTTAGGGGCCTTTTTTTCACTTGGGGCCTTAGATGGCTGCATCAATGGCTTATACTATTGAGCCGACCCTGACCCTAAACACTGGACCCTCTCGACTAGGAAAAATCCCTACTCTAGGGGGATTTCGATTCACTACTCACCACTATATAAGCACCAGACTTCCACTTTTCTTAAGTACGTAAAAAATCCCTTGTTCTCTTGGTATAGAGTTCTTAGAGATCTTCCATTCATTGACTTGACATTTAGAGGGTTTTTGGCCGATACTACATTGGTGCCTTCTAATTGATCCTTTTGTTCTTATTCCACAGGTATACATTCGTGTGATCTGGAGCCTACAACTCATTGCTGATTTTCGTGCATCATCAAAAAATAAAACTTAAATAGTCTCATGTCTAGGGAACAAATATATATATATATGTGTGTGTGTGTGTGTGTGTGTGCGCGCGCGCGCTACCCAAAGTAAAGCTGCTGGGTCTCGAAGGAGTTTGGGCTCACAATTTATTTGTATAGTGGGCTTTAGGATTTCCTACCATGGATGGTGTTATGCTCGGCTGCCCCGTTTACTGAGTCTCCCCTCTTTTCCAACTAACTCTCCCCTTTCTTCCTTAGGGAGAATTGATATTGCTCTCTCTAATCATTTCCCTCTGAAATTGCCAACCTCCTCAACTGAATCTTCTCTATCTATTTATAGTCAAGCTTAGTGGAACGGTCATGATTATTCCCCTAGTGGGTGGAAGGAGGAGTCTAATACTATTACCCATAAGTGGGGGTTTAGTTGAGAGTGGGAGAAAATGAGAGTGACATTGGAACTGGCTCCACCGCTGGGTTTGGTGCTTGGCAGGCGCGTTCCCTAGGCAATGGAAGGGAGGTCCAATATCGTTTCATATAAGTGAATGTTTGGTGGCGGGAAGGAGAAAATGATAGTGGCGTTGGGACCAACCCCGCATGTAAGTTCTGTGCTCGATAGGGGTACGTCACAGGCTGCTTTGAGCGCTCCGAGCTCAAACCTCTTGGACGGCACGTGCGTTACCATGTGTGATCAACGCGGGGCCCTTATAAGAGTTTGTCTTCATAGGCCTTAAGACGATTGGGCTTGACGGGGGGTGAGGCCCGTACAATATAGATATTTTGGATATATTTTAAAATGATTTACTTTTGTGATTATGTAAACAAGAACAATCACCAATTTAATCATAAATAAGAACACGATTAAATTCAATATATAAAAAGAAAATTATACAATAATTAAATAATTCACGAACCAAATGCGTGAATAATGAATGATATAGAATTGATCAAGCCTTGCGTTTGAGACAATCTTTTTAAAGTAGATTTCACCCCTCTCATATTCAATGGTGCTTAAAAACTCACAGACGTCTGCCTTTCAAGATAAAATAATCAACAACACATAGAAGAAGCACTATAAAGTCCATACTCAACTAACTAAATTATGTCTCTTTCTCTCTTTTTTTGATTCTATGTTTATGCACAAACATATATTCTCTAGGAGAAAGTTTCTTAGTCAAAGAAAAGCTTTTATGAATGAGTGACTATCAATATATACATTAGTGAATAGCAATAGATACACTGTTCAAGAACAATTGTTATGCACAGACTTATTGACTAATAAAATAAAATAATAAAATAATAGTATTTGAGCTAAGCCCAATCCAATGTCCATACATGCCTAAGCCCAATCCATGTGCAACCCATGAGCATATAAGGTCGTTTATTATCTTTTTCCTTTCCTTTGTGGGGCTCAATGATTTTCACCACTTTAAATTCATATTCAACTAAACACGTTAAGAGTCAATTTCTTATTCACCTCTTAATATTTTTAAACTAACATAAATAATTCCATAAACTCTAGGACATATTTTCTTCTTTTCCTATTTTCTACCTTCGTGGGCACTAGGAAAGTTACAATTGATCATTGAGGATTTGACATAATAGATAACATTCACGAAATATGTTATGAAAAGAAACCTATAGAGCTATGAGTTTCATAATAAATCAAGTCTTTGTTGTTACATAATGAATCTAGAATCAAATCTAATCTAGGATATTTACGAAAAAAATTGTTATTTTTGTTTTATGGTAAAAAATAATCATTTTAGAGCAGACATTATAGGTTCAAATCTTATCATATAAATTCTAAAAAAAAATTCTTCATATATGTGAGTTCCTATTAGTTGTACTAGTAAAGTTTATTATTGACTAATAAGAGGTATGAGGTTTGAATTCCCAGCTAACTTATAAATCAATTGGTGTGTTAATTTGATGCTAAAGAGCAATTACCATGAAGCGAAATCATATCCTAATAAGAATTTAGTTTCCTTGGTTTTGAAAAAAAGGCTATACATCTTATTATGGCAAGAATTTAATTTCTTATGCTTCATTTTTGTTGCAACTATCGAAGTTATATTTTGTTCTTAACAAGAAAACTCTCAAGAAACAATACAATTGTTTACCAATGCGCGTAGTGGTAGGATTAATAATTTAATGCATACAATTTCTTTTGGAAAGGAATTCAATATATGATAATCCTTTGGGAATATACTTGGTAACATAGTTGGAAGCATTTCATTTATGCTAAGTTGTATATTTTAAGAAATTAAAAAAAAAAAAAAAAAAAAAGTTCTATACTTTGATTCTAAAAAAATAAAAGCTGTATATTTTATTTGGAAACAATATAAATGCCTCCCACATTTATGTTAAGAAATCCAATTTGTGATTATCCTTTCTTTATTTGCATGCCAAAAATATTTGCACCAGGCATGCTGTTGTGGTATATACTATATACATTTATAGATGTTACGAGCAATGATTTGATTATAAATAAACCCACTTAGACCTTTCCTTTCAATAGTAAAACGTGTTTTTTGTAGTGTGAGAGTGTGTGTTAGATAACATTAATTTATCAAATCAGTGATCTACCAGATTTAAGTATTGTGTCTAAGTTGAAGACCCTCAGGGTTATGCATGAATATAACCATTTTCGTCTTCAATCAGGTGAGTTTATCTTGATTTCTTTTTCATGGCAGTCAATATTAAACTATGTCTTTCTAACTCTTTATTTTTTGGATTTTTGGTTGCAGATTGTGTTAGATGATTTAAATAATCGATTCATGAACTCTAAAATCTCAACCTTGTGCTATCAATCATAGTCACATATGGAGTGCACCTACCTTGCAAGACATAAGGATGTTCAACAACTTTAATTTCAAACTTTGTAGTAGCTAGAAATTGTTTCTACCAAAACATACCTTATTAATCGTTCATTCATTGTATCCTAATTGTTCATCTCACAGTTATTCCAATCTACTTCGACCAATAGTTATTGGATTTGGAATGGAGATGTGTAGCTTGTAAGGTATTGGTGGGAGTAATTAAGAACAATAATATAACTTTATAACCAATTAACTCTCTTCTTGTCATCTCAAGAGCCTAATAGCTTAATTGGTTGGTATATCTTGGTGTGTTTATGACATTCAAAATTCAAATCTCACATCTCTAGTTGTAATTATCAAATTTTAAAATAATAATTATAATAATTACTTCTTGTCATAACCCAAATGAAAAATTGCTTTATTTATTTATTTATTTATTTATAGGCAATTTGCTGCTTCCTTTAGGTAATTGTATACTCTAAAAAAGTGTAACTACAACTCAATGGTTTTGATAGCTATGACATATGTTTTTTAATTTTTCTAATTATATCCCCTATGATATCCAATTATCTTATTATTATTATTATTATTATTTTAAGAGATCCAATGGTGGCAACCAACTACTTTTATCTACTTCTTGTTGAAATCATGAATGTAATTAATTGCATATGTTTCCTATAAACCCATGCACCTCTTATGGTGTCAAATTAATCTCATTTCATTTGACTAATTTCCTAAATCTACAAAAAAAGAACTTTGTAGCTAAATGGTGTAGCTTGAAATTTTGCACAAAGATGCACGTGCAATAATGTTCTTATTTATTTATTTATTGGTTTTAATGTTATAATCTTTAAAAGTGATATATTGTATTTTAAAATAAAAATAAAAATAAAGGCAAGGTAACATAGAATAATGTTTAAAAATGAGATAAGTAGAGTGCCCTAAGTTTTTGGTAGAATGGAGAAGATAAAAGAAAAAACCTAAAACATAATTGAAGTATTTGAATTCAAATAGATAACAAATACAAATAGGAATCAAATATTTGAATACAAGATAAGAATGAGTTGTTTTTACGTGAGGTGTTAGGTTTTTTTGGAAGAAATAATTTTGTATTTTTTTTAATAGACATAATTGGAGTATTTGAATTCAAATAGATAACAAATACAAATAGGTATCAAAAATTTAAATACAAATGAGATAATGGTTTTTCCCCCTTTTGTATGTGAGATACTATTATTCTTTTAACCTTTTTTTGTTTTTTGTAAGAAAAAAAAAATTAAACTAAAGGATATGTTATTTCAAAATTTGTATGAGGATATTTTGGCACGCCAAAAATTGAAAACGAAACAGGAAAATCCTCTTATTAGTAGTAGTAGTAGTAGTAGTAGTAGTAGTAGTAGTAGTAGTAGTGTGTGTGTGTGTGTGTGTGTATATACACAAACACAGATAGGAATCAGATATTTGAATACGAGATAAGAATGAGTAGTTTTTACGTGAGGAGTTAGGGTTTTTTGGGAAGAAGTAATTTTGTATTTTTTTTAATAAACATAATTGAAATATTTGAATTCAAATAGATAACAAATACAGATAGGTATCATAATTTTGAATACAAATGAGAATAATGGTTTTTTTCCCCTTTTGTACATAAGATAGTATTATTCTTTTAACTGTTTTTGCTTTTTGTAAGGAAAAAAAATTAAACTAAAGGATATGTTATTTCAGAATTTGTATGAGGATATTTTGGCACACCAAAAATTGAAAACGAAACAAGAGAATCCTCTTATTAGTAGTAGTAATAGTAGTAGTAGTAGTAGTCTGTGTGTGTACACAAACACACACACACACTAGACTCATCATATGCGCTTTGTGCGTGCAATAATGCTTTTTTTTTTAATTTATTTTTTGGTTTAGTGTTATAATACTTAAAAGTGATGTATAAATAATGGCGTATATTTATTTATTTATTTTTAAAGGGGGAGGTAAGGTAATGTGGAATAATGTTTAAAAATGAAATAAAGAACCATGAAAAGTTGAAACCAATGGGACATTTGAATTTATTGATTGGGATAAGAATTGTGATAAGGAAAAAAAATTTGAGATTTGAATAAAAAAAAAGGTGATATACGTTAGTGCAGATAGATGGGGATTTGTGATAACTGTATAGAATTTAGATAACAAAAATTTTGGAATGTTTTAGAGAATTAAAAAACAAAAAACCATAGAAATTTCGAGATAAGAATGAATAGTTTTTACGTTAGGTAGTTGATTTTGTTTTTTAAGAAGTAATTTTGTATTTTTTTTATAATGATAATTGAAGTATTTGAATTCAAATAGATAACAAAAACATATAGAAATCATACATTTGAATACAAATGGATGATGAGAATAACGGTTTTTTTCTTCTCGTTGTATGTGAGATAGTATTATTGTTTTAACATTTTTTCTTTTTTTGCTTTTTTGTTGGAAAAAAAAATTTAACTAAAGAATATGTTATTTAAAAATTTGTATTAGCATATTTTGCTATGCCAAAAATTGAAGACGAAATAGAGGAATCCTCTTATTAATAGTAAGAGGAATCCTCTTAGCTTGCCAAAGTACCAAACTAAGCCAAACATTTTCCTAAGATTTACAAATGTTGCTTCCAAAAAGAGGGGACGTGGGGGAAGACTCTTTTGTGTGTGTGTGTGTGCGCGCGCGGAGAATCAGCAAAAGTTCTAATAGTTAAAAAGTAAATAAAATAAATATAACATCTGTTCTAAAGGTCATGATAATAAAATAAAATAAAGGCAATTTAGTAATTTCCATGGGAAATTTTATGATAAGGTTTTGGACTTATGCAATTAATTCCAAGCAAAGTCAAGGTCATTGTTAGTTAGTATATATCACATCACATCTGTATATCCTTAATTCTAGTACTATAATGACCATTTCCTTGATTAAGCTCAAATCAAGGACTACCAATATGTCCTTGATTTTAGTCTCAATCAATGATCCCTTTTCCTCCTAGGTCAAGTATTCAAGCCTAAATATTGAGGCCTTCTCATGTATATTCGGTTTTACAGAAAATACACAGGTCAAATACAACTCTTTCATACATTGTTTCTTTTTCTCTCTGCGTCCTTATTCATAAGCATCCGAGCTTTTCTTATTGGTTTTCTCGTAAGAACAAGAAGCACTACCTTGAATTAGTTCAATATGTTCAAATTAAACTGTATACCAATATCTATCCTGGCAAAGATGGATACATATAAAATTGAAAATACTTAGTGAAACGGTTAAGGCAAGTGTGGTCGATGATCCTGTTATGATTGGTATTAAGATAGATGAGTTGGAGCCTTGGTTGCAAGCTTTAGAAAGTCGTATTGTAGGACTTGATGTTAAGCTTGACAACGCCAAGTTTGTGTTAGTTCTTTGAATTGGGACTCGTTGCCTAATCTTTCGCTCACGCATAGCAGAAGTTCCTCATGATGCTCTCAGGGTGTTTATGGCTAATAATACTATCTGCATTCTGAGTACCAAAATGGCTAACATGAACTTATTTAGTTTAAGATTAAGATGTAGTACAGTTGTTCAACTTGGGTACTTTGCTTCTAAGTGTCTGAAGAAAGCCCACATAAAAGATTATGGATTAGCAGAGTTGGCATGTGAAGTTGGAATGGATATAAAGGAATCAATTAGTGAATTCCCTGACTGGACTGCTGAATTTTTCACACTAGAATAGATCAATTATGCAGTGCACGATGCTTATACAACTTATGTCATTGGGAAAAAGCTGTTGAATGTGCTCTAGTCTAAACTTCTATGAACATGTCAACAATGGATTTGACAACATTGTATACTATATGGGTTGTGTTTTAAGAAATTTCTTTGTCTTTGGTAACTTGGGTTTATCTCAATGGCTCTAAATAATGTTTAGTAAAAATATCATTTTGATCATTATGTTTGGGATCATCTTCAATTTGATCCCTATATTTTAATAGCAATCAATTTAGTATTTTTTATTTTTCAACTCATAGGCAGTTAATTTGGTCTTTACTGATAACTCCTTAACGAAAAATGCTTACATGGCACACGACTTGTATATTTGGCTATGAAGCACGGATGCGTTTCGGGATTCGGATGCGGGTGCGGGTGCGGGTGCGGGTGCGGGACTCGGCAATTTTTGAAAAAGTTGGATGCGGGTGTGGCAATTAAAAAATTATTAAAAATATTTTTATTTATATTTTAATATATTGCTAAGCATATTTTTTCACATTAGTAGATAATAACTAAAATATAATGCTCATAAATTAAATACAACCCACAAGATTGAAACTCAATATTAATAATAAATCAAACCCAAGTTACAACTTACAACATTACAGCTTATATAAAAAATTAATAATAACTATTAAATATTAACATCACACTTCACAAATTCATAATAACCATATAAATTAATAAATAATAATAACTATTAACATCACAACATCACAGTTCTAGCATCACAACATCAAAGTTAAAAAAATCAGATCACATTCACAACATCAATTCACAACATTAGTACATCACAACATAACAGTTAAAAAACAAAAAATCAGATCAAGTGAAGACTGAAGATTGATGATACCTGAGTTGAGCTAGGAAGCACGGAGTGAGGACTGAGGTGAGCTGTGATGTGAGACGAGTTGAGCTAGGAAGTAGGAAGCACAGAGTGGGTCGGTAACATTGGGTCGATGAGATTTAAGTGGCGAGAGGCAGAGAGCAGTGAGTGGGTCGGTCGGTGAGGTCAGCGAGAGGTAGAGAGCAGAGACACTGAGATGAGTGAGAGAGTGAGACGAGTGAACTAAGAGATGAATGAGTTAGGTCTAAAGGACTTAGGGTTTGATATGGTAAGTGGAAACGATGCGTTTTGCACTTCTTCTTTTTTCTTTCGGCCTGAATCGAACATCGGATGCAAATCGAAAATATTGCCCGATACGGCCCGAGTTGGCGCGATTCAGCCCGAGTTGGCTCGAGTCTGCGCCACGTCGGCATGATTTGAAAAAAAAAAAAAAAAAGGACACTGCATGGACGCACATGCAGCACATGCAGCGCATCCCTCGCGCGTCGCCACGTTAGGCCGCGTCAGACATTGGTGCGGCGGCCAAAATGCCGTGTCAGTGCTTCCGAGATATTTGGCACACTTAAAGATAACCATGACTATTAAAATGATAAAAATTTAATTTACATTAAATAATTTCATATCAATTTTTAAATTTTTTTTTTTTTTTAAAAGTCACTTTCTGCTCTAAACTTCTCAACTTGTATACATCTCACCACTACTCACCTCTTGCAAGGTCTTACTGGTCATATCAACTTTGATGCTCTACTTTCTACCTTTATAAATTGCATTTCATCTAGAGTGTTAGATGGGGGATTCTTCCAAATTTCCACCCAGGGTTTCATGATTTTGGTGTATACTAGATTGAGGACTTTTTTTTTCGTCAAAATTTATTTTGCCAATCTAACCTGTAGTTGTTGGGTTTGGGACGGACATGCAAAGCTTGTAAGCTCCAGCTAGGGTAATAATTTCATAACCAACATGCCTTTGGTCAGATCATGTGCATGTTCTTTTCCTTATAAAATATAATAACATGTAACTAACCACCAAGCTTGGTGGTTAGTTACATGTTGTCCTATTTTATTTTGGTCTACTGGTCTTGGGTGATGTACAGGATGTGGTGAGTGTGAGGCCTAAGGTTCGAGTCCAAATATGGACTCACTTGGGTTACTTCCCTCAGCAGCTCAAGGTTTATTAGTGTCCTTCGTGGGGTTGAGAAGTTATGGCTCACTGTCAGGGCCGGCCCAACAACTTTGGAGGTATTAGGCGAAAAATTTAAGTGTGACCTTTTTATCCATAGATCCTTTTCTTAGATTCAATTTGTTTTTCAATTTTTCTCTTTTTTTGAAGTTTTTCATATCCGGATAAATATTTTCTAGTAAACATTTATAATGAGAAAATATTTATAAATAAATAAAACACAATATATAATTAAAAATGATAATTTAACTAAAAATAAAATTTAAAGTGTAGAATAACAGAATCTGGTTATTGCAATTTTTCTAAAGCCGTGATCACTTTAAAGTCTAAACCTGCACAAATTAAAATTAATTTAATACATGGTTCAATAAATTAGTGTCACTATAATACAAATGAATTGATATGATATACATTAAATTATTAATTAGTATAATAATTTGTAATAATAGATAAAGTGAGAAATCGTGTTCAGATAAAAAATAAATAAAAAAAGTTGAGCCGTGTTGTCTTATAAGCTGTAACGGTGGGCTGCACTGCACAGTTGCGCACTATGTAGTCCAGCCTGTACTCCTGTGAAGTATCATCCTATGGCTAAGTTTTTTTTTTTTAGTTTTATTTTGGAAACCATCCTGTGGCTAAGTTTTAAAGCAAAAAACGTGTCCTATCAAACGTGTCCCATGATGGGACTCCCATCAAATAACTGTGCAGTAAAACAAACTAAAAATATATAAAATTTAAGTTAAACAAATAGAAGAATCTGACCCTTCATTTTCGGAAAGACAGAGAGCCTCTTTGAAGGTTACCTCTGGTAGACGCTTTCCTTTTTATTTTGAACTTGCTATGAATGGATGGGAATCGACGAAGAAAAATTTCACTGACTGATTGAGTTTATAGAAAAATATCAAGAATCAAGATGAAGATGAAGAAAAGAGAGGTAAGAATATAGATGGAGAGGCAGAGAGATAGAGAGACGAGAGATTTTTCTTTTGTTTTGGAGATTTATACTCTATTTTAGCATATTTCAAGACAATTATATTGTATTATTAATGAATTTGTCTGGTATTAATTTTAATTTAGCATATTTCAAGAATGAGTTAATAAATTTGTCTCCTAATATTTAATTTTGTTAGCTAAAGTTTGACTCTCTTTTTTTTCCCTTTTTAATCTTTTGCATTTTAGAATACAATGGGGTCTTTTTAATGTATTTTATTGACCAATAAAAATGCTTAAATTTTTTTTAATTAAGATATATAGATAAAAATATTTTATATATATATATATATATAATTTTTTTTACAAGTGGGGGTCTTTTTTTATATGGAGACCTTAGGCAATTGTATCAATTGCATCACCTATTGAGCCGATCCTACTCACTGTAGTCCTCTGCACCCTAGGAGGGCCTTGAACCCAGCAAGTAGAGTGTTACTATGGTGACACTTAGATAGGATTGTCCTGCTGTTTGCCCACCTACTCATTTTTTAGTTCATCAAAAAGGATAACATGTAACTAATTCATAATTTTGAGTTTTGACAACTAGTTCATAGGCATTCAATTTTTTTGATAATTATCTATAAGATAAAGTTTAATTACAAAATTGGTTGTAATTTAAGATTACAATCTTATTCAATATCATTAACATTAATACATATTTTAAAAATATAACCATTGGATTGCATGTTTTTTAGGCTTTTAATACACATATCAAAATTTATGCAAATTGGATATTTTCTATATAATTTATAAGATTACATTTTATGTATAATTTTAAACTACAAAAACTTGCAATTTAAATAATTTATTGATGACAGAACTATTAATTTTTAATTTTTTAGAAATGTTACAAGCATGGAAAATATAAGAAAAAATTTAATCCAAGTGTGAATTTGTCAAAATTTATCTTCAATAAAAAGATATTGAATAATTTCATAGCCTTAAATTACAGTCAATTTTGCAACCAATTTTATCATTATCTATACTTGTTCAAATCCATCCATTATCCCATCTATTTTTGTTAAAATCATTATTGAAATTAGGCACAAGAGATGCATGCACTCACTCAAGAACGGTTATTATTATTATTATTATTATTATCAAACTCCATTTAGTATCAAATTATTCCCATTGGACTAATTTCCAATATTCCATTAATCATTTTATAGGATAGTGTATGGAATAATGGAAGCATTCATAATGAGAATAATTTCCAATCCATTCATGATGGGTTTTACCCCCACCTTGGATCCCAACTATTAAGAGCAAGTTTGGGCTTCTTTCCAATGAAATTTGGTCTTTTTCACACGTGCGATTTTGGGCCTCATTCTAATGATATTTATAATTTTACCATCATATAAATTTATAATCTTTTTCACAATTTTTGTGTGATGATCTTGTTCATCCAAAATATTCGGAGTTTGGTAGCAATGAAGCATATGCTTTGCACGTGCCAAGTGAGTTTTGTGGGGTTTTTAATTGTTTTTTTTTTTTTTTTAGAATCATGCCTAGTGTTTCTATGACATTTTTTTTTTAATGAGAATATTGTAACTTTATTAAGAAGAAGATAAATTTATACATTTTGAGCCACACACAGACAATCATATTAAGATTTTCCTCTATCCAAATTACGTAGCAGTCAAATCTCTAGGCATACTAAGCCAATATATTTCATTTGTTGGTGGATTTCCTTCCCTCTTCACATGTGAATTTGCACAAATCTAAAATCTTGCAACCTAGCATATCACAGAGATGATGTTGTAGATGGCAACTGGTGGGTTGTTTGAGCTGCTTCATCCAATGTGTTCCTCGTTAGATTACAGCATTAGGCCCGGCCCGCCAAGTTTAGGGGCATTAAAAAAAAAAAAAAACAACAACAACAACAACAACAACTACTACTACTTAATATAGACAAAAAAAGTCACCAAATCATCCATGAGAAGTCCACCATGTTCACTTACTTAAATTGTGATTCCAAATAATCCACTCAACAGATCAAAGTATACAACTGCCTATGCCTATGTTGCTTAGCAGCTTGGATAATTTAATTGGGATGAAGCTTGAAAAAGGAAAAATTTGAAACTATTATCAATTTTATTTTTAAATAAAATTTATAAATTGATGCAACAATTAATGCGATTAATAACACATAAACATCATAAAATAAATCTCTTTATTGTACTTAATTTGTTAAAAAATTGATACATTAGTAAGTAAAATGTATGTAGTAAAATTTATAATATTTCTAACATTACAAAACAAAAATTATTTAATATTTTGTTAATAAAAATTAATCACACTCATTATCATATTAGTTTGTAATATATTTCAAGTACAAAAGTTGAAAGAAAATACAAATTTTCACCATCACTGGACTGGAGATCAAAAATGATCATAAATCAATCAATTCTCCTTTTTTAACATTGCAACTTTTGACTTTCCATTGCCCTTAGTTAATGAAGGCTCTCCATTTTCCAATGGGACTATGCTATATGTATTATAGGTTGGATTCATTTGATCACTCAGCTCAATGTAAATAAATCCTACCAATTCACCTAGACTTTCTTATGCAATTAATTCCTAGAGAATGCAACCCTGGACTCCGCATATAAATACCTATGACCGTGCAAGTGCTTTTGTTATGAGTTTCTTTCTAGTGCAGGAAGTAATTGTTTGAATTAGTTCAACATGATAAACCACTTACCAATGTCAATCCTGTCGAAAATGAAAAATTATGAAATTAAAATACATGGTGAAAATGTTAAGGTTAGTCTAATCGACGATACTGCTATTGTTGGTGCTAAGATAGATGAGTTAAAATCTTTGTCACAAACTCAACAAAATCCTATTGTTGGATTGGACATTAAGTTTGTAAAGATTAGTGAAAAGTCACATATATATAAAGGAAAGATTTTGGTACTGTGTGTTGGGACTCGTTGCTTGATAATCCAATTTCGCAGGTTGCTCTCTTTTACTGATACAATGGCGCAGTTCCTGTCTGATGAGACCATTTGTTTTCTGGGAACCGGAATGAGTAAGATAGTTCAAGAGCTATACTGCCACAAATATTCTCTAAGCGGTACAGGAGAGGTACCTGTAAATTTTAAAACAGGTGTTGAAATCGGCTATTTGGCTGCTAAAGTTCTGAGGAAAGCCAACACTGAGATGTCTAATTTAGTATCTTTGGCAAAAGAAGTTGGAATGGATATAAAGGAGCCATTTTGCCGATGCCCTGATTGGAGTGCTATAGTGTTCTCAGATGAAGAGATCAAGTATGCAGTATACAATGCCTATACTTCCTATGTTATTGGGAACAAGCTCTTGGGTATGCTCTAAGGTCTAAGACTCTTGGGCCATCTTGTCATGTCTATGGGTTTGACAGCTTTCTATGTTTTGTTATTATGCATATTAGAGCTATGCTACATGTGATTTGTGTAATTCAAACTATTTTAATGAAAATTTTCTGCTTGTGTTTGGTTTGTATTCCATGATATATAATAAATGTTTATTCTGCTTCAATCTTCTCTATTAAATCCTTGCAGATATTTTGACTCTACATGCAACTAACTTGCCCAAACTTGCCCAGATATTTATGATCACTTGAAATTGAAATTAAGCTGCAAATAAAATGCCATTCTAATTTGGGTTTTTACACTTTCTATAATATAAAACTAAATTTCAATTATTTGTTAATCATACATAAGTTTTATGGCTTGACTTCGAATCGTTGAAGGCAAAATCTTGGCTCATCCAAAGTGTTCACTTGTAATGCTATTGATATTTTGATGTATCCGAAGTAGCTATGACTAAATCAGGGACGGCTTGATGCATTTGGGGGCCTAAGGCAAAAATTGGTTATCTTGTTTCATATATAAAATTACTATTAATTAACATGAAACATGTAGAATTTTTTAAATAAAAAAAATTTATGAACACAAAAATTTGACAAAACTTTTTAAATTTGTTGATGTGACAAATTGATAGTAATGAGTAAAAAGTTGATGTTAGTAGCAAATCTAGTCGAAAAATAGTAAAAGTTTGCTAACTCGACTATTATGAAAAATGTTGTGAATTTTTGTGAATTGCTTTCTTCTTTTTTTTTTTTTTTCTTTCTTTTTTTTTTTTTTTAGAAGTGCTACATTCATACTATTTTTCATAACAAATCTTAGATGTTAAGTTGGTTCTTGTTTTCTATTTGAACTTACCACTAAAATTATTTTTTTGCTGTCAATAATAGCCTTTAACAATCTGCTATATAGGATTTTTTGTAAAAATGTTGTGAAAAATATTGTAGGCATAGCATTTCTTTCTTTTTTTTATTTGTTTTTCATTTGATAAGAAAATATTATTTTATTTATTGGTTAATATTTCGGCTTAATTAATACTATTGGTTAAAATTTAGGGGCCTTTTTTTTTTTTCACTTGGGGCCTTGGGCAGCCGCATCAATGGCTTATACCATTGAGCCGGCACTAGACTAAATTCTCTAAAAGATCAAATACATTTTACACTACCTCATGATATTAAAATCAACATTGAAGTATCGAAAGTTTTTTTTTTTCATAGAAGAAAGTATCCAAAGTTAAGTTATGACTCCTTACAATATCTTAACGAGAGATATCATATGGCACCACCCAGATAGGATTTTCCTTACTGGCCACCATAATTTGCATATGTGTGTGTGTGCGCGCATGCACGCATGTGCAAGTACTTCCTACTTCATATACAATTAAATTAATGACATAGTGCTTCTAGAAAAACAAAGACTAATGACATAGTCTCATTTCCCAGCTATCCCTGAACCCCCAGACCTTTTCTCTACTCACCAACACCGAGGCCTCACACCCACTTCTCAACAACACCATGATATGCTGATGTTGAATCGTCAGTGGGTTAGACACTGATTCTGGTTGCTTAGGAGGTGATGCTGCCACTGGAAGATGGCCTAGACAAGAGACTCTCAATCTAGATCAGATCTGGACTTGATCCTAAGTTCAAAGAGGGTAATAAAAAGGGTCCTTTATGGGATGAAGTTTCTAGGTTGATTTGATTATTTTGAGTTTCTATGGTTCTTATTGATTGGGCCATGATTTGGGCCACATATTGGGCCCAAATCTGGTTGGCTAAACGGGGCCCGTGGGACCCGGCAGAGCAAATCTGTGCCTCGAAAAAAAAATCCACTTAATAAATGGACCGGGTCCAGGCCGTGGGTCAAATCTGGGAATGAAAACCTGTCCTGAAACTGGCTCGTTGCCACAACCAAGCCCGTGTGCATGGTAAGTGGAGTGAACTAAGCCTCCCACAACAAAATACCTCAACTATGCCACTAAACAAAAAGAAAAAAAAAAATTAAAACAAACTAGCAGAATATCAAGCAATTTATTTGAAATCTCTATGTTCCAAGGAAAATGTAAGCACGTGAGAGTATTACCAGTTGGTTACACGTGGCTATTTTTCATTGCTAGAGTCTTTTTAGGAAATTGGTTAGAATTAGCTTCTTTTGCAAGCTTCCCTATTACAACTGTAATCTATACTATAAAAGAAGAGTAATCCAATGTATTTTACTATGCTTGTAATCACAGATTTTAGCAACAAGAATTTTCCTCTTGGCTAAAATCTTTAACATCTCTCTCTCTCTCTCTCTCTCTCTGTTATAGTTTTTTTTTTCGATTTTGATAACCAACTCAAGCTGCAAAATAACTCACACTTCTCTGTGGTTTCACTTCTTTGTTCTTGATCTTGCTATTCTCAGTATAAAGAATTCTTTGCTATGGATTCTATTGCGATTGGCACTGCCGGAGCCATTTCTGCTCATTTCTTTGGGCGAGCCTTTTCCAGTCATGGTTTAAATGAATCAGATCCAATTAAGGGGCAACTGCTACCTCTTTCCTATTGTCTGCCAACTTTCAACTGTGGCCTAGTCTTTTGGCTCTTAGTACTATCATGGCCAAAACTCCGTTATACTGGTGGTGTGTCATTAGTTCATTCTGGAGATAAAGACAAGGATCCACCCAAAAAAGATAATGCTGGAGTAGCAACATTGAATGCTGCAATCACAACCATAAACCTATTGGGTTGTTTGGCATTGGCTTGGAAAAAATTACCTTTGCTAGTTCATTCTCTTATCCTCTTCCAGTTGAGTAGTAACCTGGCTCTACAACTCATCTGGGCCTCGGTGTCAATTCGTAAATATATCCTATCTGGTTTCACTTTGTTTGCTACCAAAACAGATAAGAGAATAGTTGATACCAAAATATTACTGGAGAAGATCGAAAAGCCTACCTTGCAACGCTACTACTCCTTGTTGCAATCTAAAGAAAAAAAAAGACACAAGGGGGGGAGGATCTAAACGGGGAAGAATTTTTAAAAAAAATTATGCTAAAGGTGTAGGGGAGGGAACTGCCGCTAGAAGTGAGATTGAAATAAGGCTAGCGGCTAATCTTGGTGAAGCTGGAGCAAGCGAACATGCCGAAGGTGGTAATGGGGTTGATGCTATAACAAGTGGAAGCAACCATGGTAGTGAAGCTGGTGGAAGAGAGGAAAGTGGAGGTGGGTCTGGGGGTGATGGTGGAGGGGGAGGTGGGGGTGAAGGCCAAGGTAACCCTGAACATGGAGTTATAAAGAGAAAAAACAAATCATCTTTAAAAATTTCTAAGAAATCTGAGATGTCAATTATGCTGGCTGCCCAAACATCTACTGCCGTTATTGGTTTCCACCTAACCAATCCATCTTCCTCAACTAAGTTTTTGTTCGGCCTTGTATTGGTTGATCATTTGATGGCTTACCTTTGTGGTTTGACTAGCACGTTGCTTGAAGTTCAGAATCCACGCACTGCTCGAGTTTTCGCAAACGTTGCTATTGCATGTACTGGCTTGGGCTACATACCGATGATAGCCATGTTTCTGGATTGGTATCTTGTTCTGATTACCCTACCTTTGTTGGTATTGTCTCAATTATCCTCTTTCAGCAACAACAACTCGATTATCTTCTTCAGCGCATTTGGTAGCATGGTTAACCAAAATCTATTCCTAAATCTTTGTGCGTATTATTAGCTTTATTTGCATTTGAAAAAAAAAAAAACAAAAAAAAAACAAACATACATCATAGTCTCATCCAACTATTTCATTTGATTGCATTCATTGGGTCATTGGGCTTTTAGTTGCAATCAGTTGGACATTGGGCTTTTAGTCCAATTGCTTTATTTGATTGCAATCGTCAAGGCATTGGGCTTTTAGTTGTAATCATTAGGATAATTGGGCTTTTAGTTGTATGTAGATATTGCTGCGGAGTTATTGAAAGAAAGAAGAAAAAAAATGCAACTGTGAATTTGTATTCGAATTAAAGATGTGTGTAAGCCTTAGAACCTTTTTCTTTTTTAAGAAACACACACACACATATATATAGGAGAAGGTGATGAGATAAGGGAATACACATATCAAAATTTAGATCCTCCCCCCTTTGTGCCTTTTTTTTTTCTTTAGATTGCAACAAGGAGTAGTAGCGTTGCAAGGTAGGATTTTCAATCTTCTCTAGTAATATTTTAGTATCAACTATTCTCTTATCTATTTTGGTAGCAAACAAAGTGGAACCAAATAGGATATATTTACGAATTGACACCGAGGCCCAGATGAGTTGTAGAGTCAGGTTACTACTCAACTAGAAGAGGATAAGAGAATGAACCAACAAAGGTAGATGTTTCCAAGCCAATGCCAAACAACCAATAGGTTGACGGTTGTGATTGCAACATTCAGTGTTGCTACTTCAACATTATCTTTTTCGAGTGGATCCTTGTCTTCATCTCCAGAATGAACAGATGACACACCACCAGTATAACGGAGTTTTGGCCATAACAGTACTAAGAGCCAAAAGACTAGGCCACAACTGAAAGCTGGCAAGCAATAGGAAAGAGGTAGCAGTTGCCCCTTAATTGAATCCGATTCATTTAAACCATGACTGGAAAAGGCTCGCCCAAAGAAATAAGCAGAAATGGCTCCGGCAGTGCCAATCGCAACAGAATCCATAGCAGAGAATTCTTTATATTGAGATTAGCAAGATCAAGAACAAAGAAGTGAAACCACAGAGAAGTGTGAGAGATTTTGGAGTTTGAGCTGCTTATCAATGGCACCAAACAAACAAAAAAAAAAAAAAAAAAAAACAACAACAACAACTATAACAGAGAGAGAGAGAGAGATGTTAAAGATTTTAGCCAAGAAGAAAATTCTTGTTACTAAAATCTCACAAGCACAGTAAAATTCATTGGATTACTCTCCTTTTATAGTATAGATTACAGCTGTAATAGGGAAGCTTGCAAAAGAAGCTAACTCTAACCAATAACTTGCAAAAGAAGCTAATTCTAACCAATTTCATAAAAAGACTCTAGCAATGAAAAACAGCCACGTGTAACCAACTAGTAATACCCTCATGTGCTTACGGTGCTTACATTTTCCATGGAATATATAGATTTCAAATAAATTGCTTGATATTTTGCTCTTTTTTTTCTTTTCTTTTTTTGGTTTAGTGGCATAGTTGAGGTATTTTGTTGTGGGAGGCTTAGTTCACTCCACTTACCATGCACACAGGCCGGGTTGTGACAACGGGCCAGTTTTGAGCCGGTTTTTTAATACCTTGACCCAGTCCGTTTATTAAACAAATTTTTTTTTTCAGGGCGTAGATCCGCTTTGCCGAGTCCCACGGACCTGTTGGCCCCATTTAGCCAACTAGATTTGGGCCCAATCTGCAGCCCAAATCATGGCCTAATCAATAAGAACCACAGAAACTCAAAATAATCAAATCAAATCAAATTAACCTAGAAACCTCATCCCATAAGGGACCTTTTTGATTACCCTCTTTGAACTTAGCATCAAGTCCAGATCTGATCTAGAGTGAGAGTCTCTTGTCTAAGCCATCTTCCAGTGGCAGCATCGCCTCCTAAGCAACCAGAATCAGCGTCTAACCCACTAACGATTCAACATCAGCATATCATGGTGTTGTTGATAAGTGGGTGTGAGGCCTTGGTGTTAGTGAGCAGAGAAAAGATCTAGGGGTTCAGGGATAACCAGGAAATAAGACCTAGGACCATTCATGAGTTGCCTTAGATTGGCTATGTTATACTGATCTTCCATTTCCATGGGGGGTTTGAAATAAGTGTCAAAAAAAAAAAAAAAAAAAAAAACCCAAGTAAAGAAAGGGTGTGAGAAAGAAAGATAAAGGTATTTGGAGAAAGAGAGAGAAAGTGAGAAACGAAAGAGGAGCGGCAGACTCGGATCGTGTCGTCCACAAAAAGCTTGAATTTTATGTACAAGACAATGGTCCTTGTTTATGTCAAAGTGTGAGAGAAGAGCTTGGAGAGATTAAGTCCATGTGAGATGAGAGGCGGCTGAGTGAGTCTAAGGTGTGAGCTGAGAAGTGAATGTTAGGGTTTATACTTTATATATATATATATATATATATATAATATATATATATATATATGGCTATTTTAGTAATTTAATAAATAATCGAGTTCGGGTCCGGTTTCGGATATTTTAGTATTTTTGAAATAATCAGGTTCGGGTCTGAATATCGAAGGTTCAGATATTTTAGTATTTTTGTCCACATCAAGTGATATTCAAACCCTTCAATTGAAAAGGGAAAGGAAGCAACAAATAGACTTAGAAAAAAAGTTAACTGTCTGAAGTAGGAAAACATTTCTATGACTTGGCTAGGACGGGATGGCCATGTCTTAAAAAGTAATACATGAACCTTTTCATATCACATCTTTTTTCTTTCAATTTTTCTTGCTTTCTCACTTTGAAATCGCTTTTTCTTTCAATTACTATGATGTTATCCCAGTTTTACATGACTAGTAAAATGAATTGACTCTTAAGTGGTTCTTGCTAATGTATACTTTTTGATTGGTAGTTCTTGCTAATATTAATTGTGGAACCCTTCCTTTATATCTTGAATCTGTTAAAATTGTTTATTCATATATGGGTAGTTTCTTTCTTCTTCTTTTTCCTGAGGAAGTCTCAAAATACATAAACTTTCCTATAAATTCAGAGTTTTGAAAGTGACTAGCTACTTGTAGTTGTAGTCAGTTACATAAAACCTTAGAATTTCTAAGTTTTGTCTGGATGAAAGTGGGGAAAATTAAGTGATGAACCTTGGATGAGAATGAAAACTTGTTAGCTAGGAGGAAATAAAGGAGAGGAAACTTGGGGGTGACATTTGAAATTGTAATGAGGGTGCTTATTACATCCTCTCATCACGATGATACTGGAGTGGATAGGAGGTATATTTTTCCATCTTTCCTTAGCTTCGACTGTAGTGATGTAGAGGTGGAAGAGAACGTGAGGGACACATTGAGAGTGTTCAAAGATAAAGAAAAAAAATTATGGTATAAGGTATAAAAAAGTTTATAAATAGGAAATGTATTTAAAAAAAGATTAATATACATAGAAAAGAGACTGTGGTCTGTGTAATTTAAAAGATTCGATAGAACACAACACGCACAAAGTCAAGGAATTTGCAAAAAAAAATAAAGCAACTATAGGATAAAGAGATTTTGCACTTACGGATTGTTCATAGGCAGGAACATAACCAACAAAGACTACATCAAATATGTTAAACAAATTTACCGTTGTCGTATGAACAGGTTCTCTGTACGTGCTCGCTTTTCAAGTCTTCTTATTCAGTTATTCTTTTCTAGTGACTAAAGGCAGTTGTCCAAATAAGTTAACAAAATTCACAATTGCTGTAAAATCAAACAATAATGACTTCTTCGCTTGCCTGCATCACCTCATCACCATCCACTTATAAGCATGAAATTAGGTTTTGTAACATATTTATGAGCATTGCCATCCACTTCCTTTATAGGCATTACAATTGATCTGAAATATTTCTTTTCCATGCGGATCAAACCACATACCAAAAGAATTGTTATGAAGTGTTGGTGGGTTATATTGAATTTGAAATCTAATCACATTGTATCAACCCCACCTCTTCTCTTATTTTTGTATTTGAATGTCCTTGTACCTTTGTGTAAATGTCACAGTATTAGCCTAGTGGCCCTAGCCTGTGATTTTGATTATATTGGTGTGGTTTGTGTTAGAAGTGGTTATAATTAGAGGTTGCTTTACAGTTATATTGTTGTTTTCATTAAGCATAGTATGAAAAAGGCTGTCAAGAGCCATACCAACAAAATGATTCTCATGGTCATCAAATAGGTTTCACAAGTACTAATGCATTTGATATTAAAACCCAATATAATGTTTTAGTACAATTGGATAAATTTGGAATGACTTGTTGAGCTGTTTATGTGGATAGAATAGATAGGTACTAGTTTGCTTTTGCAATCCTTATCTTGAAAAATTTATTGTGGATGTTCTTTTTTTTGGTAGCTGATGAAAGTAGTGAGTAGTGACATTAGAACAAATAAGCAAACATATTGATGGAATATTAGATATTGTAGCTCTAGGTAGATAATTTAATGGCACTACAACAAATTCTAGTTATTTCAACCCTCTTTTATTGAGGGTTTACTAAAATCCGTCGATACAATCTATAAATACAAATGTTGTAGGCTATATTACTAAACTTTATTTCAAAGGTTATTTGGTCCTTCAAAATAAGGGCATGTTTGGTCTCTAAGTTCAAACTCATATTTTTATATTTTAAACAACATTACACACTTTTTCAACCACACGTATTTCAAAAAATTACAAAAATCTCATCTCAAACTACTCTACCTCTGTAAGCCTTGATTTATTTCCTAATATAATTTGCACATTTAATAACTAGGAATTTAATTTTCATTTTTGCTTTGTGTTTAGTAGTAGTAGAGGAATATTAGTGTGCTTAAAGCTTACTTGGGTTTATAGTGAAATAGTAGTACTTTAACAATTCCAGAGGGGAGTTACCCTAAAACTTTGGAGACTCAGAGGACCTTAATTCGTAACTTACCATGTTAAACATTGTGTTTGGGATGATGGGTTTATTGAAACGCTATCGGTTTTTCTTTTGATGGTAATTTGGAATGGACACAGGTTTTTGTTTAGATAACAAAATGATTAAGGTAAATTTAGTGTTTTTTTTTCCCAGTGCTTTGGTTCATATTTTATGGTTGAAAAGGATGGGCTCCAATAGAATTATAAATATTTCTATCTGACAGGCTATTCGGACGCTGATCTCAAAGGGTGTTGGACCTGGTTCCTATCCAAGTAGTTAATTGAGTGAGTTTTGTCTTGCTAATCCTCATTTCTTTTTTACTTAGCAAAAATAAAATATCTATATTTTTTCTTGTCATTTATTAGGCACCAATAAGTTGTTTCTATTGGTTAAGGCTCCTTGTTCTTTCAACCTGCCTCTGCATTTTCTTCCCAAACGTGATTTTAAATACAGCAAAAAGGTAACAATTCCCCTTTATTTATTTATTTATTTTGGGTTAAGTAAAAAGTTCAACAGCTAAGCTATATAAATAGCATGCCTTTTTATAAAATTTTTTTTTTTTTTTTTCTGTTGTATGGTGAGTCTGCTTTCTTTTATGTGCATAAGACAGTTTTATAGTCTTGATAAACTATTGTTCTCACTTTTCATTAATTTTAAATTTACTAGAGAGATTGCTATGGGTGCTTCTAGTCAAATTCACTTATAGATTGCAGTAGAGTGTCCTATTTGAAGTAGGAAATAGTACACTGTTATTGACACGTATAAAATATAGGCTATATAGTTGATTTAGTAATCAACATTACAAGAAGCCACTGATCAATATCTCTTGGAGAAATACAAATCTGCTTCAGCATATTGCAGTATTTCTATCGTATTGAACTATATGCTTTTCTAGTGTTCAAGTGAAATTGACTGCACTGGAACAGCTTTGCTAATATTTTTTCATTGAGAATTTGAATGTTACTTGCATTTGGCTAGATGTTAGGTTCAAATTATATTGATTAAAAAAATTTATTTCTCCCGCATAAACTTCAGTCTTTGGTTATTGGTTGATCTTTTCCTCTAAAAAAGATTTCCTAGACATAAATGTTCAGTGTACATGCAAGAAAGATAAATATTGTAGCAATATAATTGTAGCTTCACTAAGAGGTTTTACCATTTATACGTTGTGCATGTTTGTTTGTTGCCAACAAGGACGGACTCAGGATTTCAAGTTGAGGGGTGCCGGAGATAAGCGAAAAAAAATTTTCAAATACGCATCCATATAGTATTAATAAACTATCAACTAAGACAAATATCAAAAAATCATTATTTCTTAATATATTAACATACAATCATCTACCAACAAAAACAAAAAACACGAAACACTATTGCTTCTTAATACAATTATCTATGAAAAGAAAACTCGACGCTCTTTCAAATTTTCAAAATCATCTACGATTGTTGTTACTAATTTAAAATAAGAATCATATATATTTCTCACTTCTTTTCAATTTATAAATTTATTTAATTTAGCATTATGAGTTAACAATATACGCAAATGAATTACTGTTATTTTCTTAAATTTGTGTGACAATTTTCTATGTTAAATTTATATGATTTATTTTTTTCTTTTGTCTTTGGCCTTTTGCCTTAATTTATCTCTTTCTAATCAGACTAATCTCTACAAATATACAAGAGAGAGAGTCACACACACAGAGTCACAAAGCCAAACACCACAATCACAGAATCACCAACATCAGCTCATCACTCATCAGTAAAAACACAAACACAACAAGTCCACAAGCATAGACTTTTAGATTTTGAGATTCACAAACATTATATAAGGTTTTGAAGGAAAGGATAGATTAAATACCTGTGATTTGTGAACTGTGAAGGCTGGAGCAGTGGAGCAACGAAGCTGAACTGGGCAGATTGAGCAACCGGCGGCGGCGGCAAGATGGGTCTCGTGTGGCGCGGTGGCGGCGTTGGTGTGGCCGTTTCCAGTTTGGGTATGCGACAGCTGTTGGCGGCTTGGGTAGTGGGTAGCGGCGTCACGGCGTGGGCGGCGGCGTCACACGGTCACGGCGTAGTGGGTCTCTCGCCTCTCCCTTTCTCTTTTGTTCTTTTTTCTTTTTTTCCTTTGCGTGGGTGTATATTTCCGTTTGGTATTGCAGTGACTAAACTGCTGGGTTTTCTTTTTTTTTTCTTTTTTCTTTTTTACATTTTTTTTTTTTTAAGTTTTAATGGGCTCTGGCCTTTGGGGCCGGCTGGGATAGAAATGGATAAAGTGAGGGGGCTGAGCTAAAATCCAAGGGGCCCATGCTAAAAATCAAGGGGGACCCAAGCCCCTTTTTATTTTATTTTTTTGAAAATTTTACATACTACAAATTTTTTTTTTTGGGCCTAAGGGCCTTAGGCCCCCACCTGGGTTCGTCCTTGGTTGCCAATGAGCTCTAGTTCAAATGACATTTCTTCTTTTTGTAAGAGTTGACTGCGGGATGTGGGTGTAAATTATCAATTTAAAAAAAATAAAAAATTGTCCATTTTTGTTGTTATATTCCATAAAATTGAGGTGCCAATGCTTATACCATCACAATAACCTAATCAAATTAGATAGGTCTACCACCTAATAGGAAATAAAGAGCTGTTAAATGCACTTGAAGTTTTAAACAAACCCATCTACTTGACCAATTAAATTTTATAATCATGTGGGTTGTCCCTACTTGATCTCTTAAGTCTTAAGTGGTGTGCAATGCTGTCGGATCTGTCAACCTATGTATGCCTTGATTGTGTATTGTATACATAACTGTACTTTGACGATGGTGCCCATTGTTAATGCAAAGGTAGTCAATTCCATTGTACTAAATATGATTTGACAAACTAAATACAGGAGGAAATAGAATAAATGTAATGTTTTTGGGACCAAATGACATCTCTCTAGCATGATTTGTGTTTTCCTGTTAAATTAAAGTTAATAAGTCACAGTTAGGCCAATCAAACTAATATAAATAAATATAAAATAAACAATAAATAAAGATCTTCTAATTTGTGCACATTGGAATGATGCCTACCATGGAGTTTAAGTGAATGAGGCATACCATAATTAAAACTTACAAAAGTATGATCAATCTGATAGTTCAGGTCAAAGAAGCATCATTCAAAAACATTGCCCGACCTGCAAGAAAGTCACAGAAGATTCTACTTTGTGGATGGAGGAGGGACATTGATGATATGATTGTGGTAAGTTCTTTCTACTGAAGCCCCTAATTCCATCTTCTTTTGGCCTGAATGCTGTAGGTTTGGAGAGGAAGTCTACCCAAAGATTTTTTTGTTCCAAAATCTACAGAAAAGATACTTTTATGTGGTTGGCGATGAGATATGGAGGATATGATTATGGTAATGTGACACAAAATTTGCAATCATGCTCCCAATACTTCTTGGGCGCAGTTCTTGGTATAAACGAAATGTGGTAATCATGTCAAAAACTTTTTTTTTTTTTTAATTTTTTATTTATTTTAATCTTCATAACCAGGACACTTGTAAATTAGTTATTACTAGCTTTCCCTGTCTTCACTTGCTATATCTGCTTGGCGATACAGTAGAACAATTGAAATACTCAACTTCTCATTTCATCAATGTTTTAAGGTATTGGATGCGTTTCTAGCACCTGGTTCAGAGCTTTGGATGTTCAATGATGTTCTCGAAAAGTAGAGGGAGAAGAAGCTTACTGATGGTGGACTTGACATAAACCGATTGGTGAATATATCCTTGGTTCATGCGAGGGAAATGCTGTAATACGGCTTCATTTAGAAAGCCTTCCCCTGCAATCTTTTGATTCAGTAAGTAGCATTAAATTTTAGCTTCTCCTTTATAAACATTTGCACTAGGGTGGCATTCAGGAACAATTTTCATAGTTAATGAGATTGAGGACTTGTGATTCTTGTGGAAGTATTGGCACCTCCAACTGGATCTCCCCTGGGAAAGAACTCATTGGGTTAATGTAACCATGTCAGTGGATTAATATAGCAAATATACTATAACTTTATGCATTCACACCCAAAAAAAAAAAAAAAAAGCGGCTAGCAAAACAGTAAAAGTTAAACAAACCAAAACTACTGTAGCGAAATTACTGTAACTTTTCCCATCTACTCTTTTTATATATAGAAATATACATTGCACTTATAATGTAAATATATATTGTAAACGCATAAAAATTGGCAAATGTTGTACACATTTACAAAATTTGTACAATTTTTTTTTTTTTTTGCAAATGAATATAATATTTGTTACTTTTTGTATGTATACAATGTAAGTTTACATTACAAGTAGAAAGTAAACATATAAAGATCCCTTAAAAAAAAAAAAAAACTCAAACCAAGTTGGTGAACTTGAAGAAATAAATAATAAAAAAAAAGGGGAAAGAGGCAACTCACTAAACCAAAAGTACTGTTCATAATACTGCTCATGAGCTTATTAAATATATATAATATTTGCTACTTTTTCTATGTATACAATGTAAACTTACATTACAAGTACAGAGTAAACATATAAAGATCCTTTAAAAAAAAAAAAAAAAAAAGGAGGGAGGAAAGGCAAGTCATTGAACCAAAAATGTTGTTCATAACATTATTCATGAGCCTATTCGCTCTTTTTATATATAGAAAAAAGAGCACAAATCGTTGACTTAAAAAAAAAAAGATGAACAGTACATATTGAACAAACTAAAAAAATACTGTAACTTTTACACATTCACCTAACAAGTGTCATAACATTTTTACAAAATATTTATTTTCAGTTGTGGTTGGTCACAGTTTCATATTTTATTATTTTATTTTGACTTATAAAAAATTGACATATCAATAATTGTGAAAATATTATGAAATTTATTGTGTCAATAGATATAACAATATATATGCAGGTTCTTATAAATATTTAAAAGAAAAAAAAAATAGCATAAACGGAAGGCTGGAAAAAAAAACACTCTAGTTATTGTAACTACTGTGGGGAGTAAAAGGGTCCTAACAGGTATATGGGCCTTTGGGCCACTCTAAGTAAGGCCGACCTATCCTTGATTCGGAAATCTTATAGTGCCGCGGGCCTGCTCATGTGCCGAGGACCCAAGGACCAATCCGAGGTTGATTTTGCTCTCAGATGGGCATAGAAGAATCAGCAACGTTATCATAACAGCACATAAACGACATGACGGAGACCAATGGTTAAGAGGGGTGAACCTCTGGATGTCCTAGAAGCTCCGGTGTTTAAAAGGTACTAAAGGCTGCTGCCTCCACATTAAAGACCCTTCACCTACTACCTTAGCGCATTAATGGGGAAGTGACACCTGAACAGTAGAAGGGAAGCTTCTGGTTACTATTCAAAAGCACTGAGAGAAGAAATATCTAGGCTAAGGGGGATAGGGCAACACGTGTATCAGGGATTAAGGAGAGTAGTATTTAAGGGGAGACCCAGAACAGAATAGGGGTCTCTCTCTCTTTTTGGAACCAAAAGAAAAAGAAAGAAAATAAAGATAATATAAGAACAGTCCTCGGCTTACGTCCGAGGAGGTTGAGTTGCAATATTCCTTGTTATTGTTAAGTGCTAACAATCTTTGACTTGCCATAGAACCCTAAAACTCTTCTAACCTGGGTTTCAAGCCCACACTCTACAAATTCATATTGTTTAAGACTCATTGGGCCTGAGCCCATAACTATTCTTGGGGCCAGGTGCAATTGTGTACTTACAATTGGCGCCGTCTGTGGGAAATCTAGTCTAGAAAAAGTAGGGATATCATGGCAGGCTTAGGCGGTCACCATGCAGAGTCTCAGGGATCGCAACCTGAAGATCATTTCGAGCGTCTCGAACGTCGAAGGGATCGTGAAGGAAGCGTCCATTCAGAGTACCCAAGGGGTAGCCATGCTTCACATGGGGCTAGCAGCACTCATGATGATGGTTCTAGAGCCATGCAGGACGAGATTAACCGTTTGAAGAAGAAGTTGCGCCGCGCCAGACGTAGGTCTTCACCGTCCTTGTCCAGTCTTTCTTCTGATGAAGATGGGGAAGGCCGCTACGACACAGGGATACGCTCACCCCCCAGCTCAGCGTCCTCTGGTGGGGATGACGATCAGCCAACCTGCAAGCGCAAAAGGGTTCCTTCTAGGGGCCTAGGCAACGATGCTATGAGCAGGGCGTTGCACCAGCTCTCCAAATCTCCGTTTTCGCGGAGGATTGAGAAGGGGAGACTTCCCAGGAGATTCACTCAGCCCACCTTTACCATCTACAATGGCCGGACTGATCCGGTGGAGCACGTGAGCCACTTCAACCAGAGAATGGCCATACACTCTCACAACGAGACGCTGATGTGCAAAGTCTTCCCCTCTAGCTTGGGACCTGTAGCCATGAGGTGGTTCAACGGCCTCAAGTCACGGTCCGTAGGTTCATTTGGGGAGTTGACTAGGTCATTTGCCTCACGATTTATTACCTGTAGCAGAGTCCCTCGGCCATTGGACTCGCTGTTATCCATGACCATGAAAGAGGGAGAGACGCTAAAAACATACTCTGATCGTTACTGGGAGATGTTTAACGAGATAGATGGCGACTTCGATGAAGTGGCGTTGAATACGTTTAAGGTAGGTCTTCCTACAGACCACGACTTGAGAAAGTCTCTGACGAAAAAACCTGTCCGCAGCGTACGTCGTCTTATGGATCGCATTGACGAGTATAAGAGGGTAGAGGAGGACCAACAGCAAGGAAAGGGGAAGGAGAAGGTTATCCCGCAGGAGAGAAGGGATTTCAGGTCGGATCGATACAATAATAGTAGGCCGAGGAGAGACAATTTCGGACAGTCCAATCCAGCAGCACCTCAAGCTGTAAATACAGTATTCCGAGAGCCAGTGCATCAATTACTGGAGAAATTTCGTAAAGAGCCTTTCTTTAGGTGGCCTGGGAAGATGGCAGGCGACCCTGCGAAGAGGAACCAAAATCTTTTTTGTCAGTACCATCAGGATGTGGGCCATACCACCGAGAACTGTAGGACCCTTTGGAACCACTTGGAGCAGCTCGTCAGTGAGGGAAAGTTAAAGCAGCATTTGTGTCAGTCTTCCGCGCAGGGCAATCAAGTTGCCTCAAACAATCAGAGGAACAACTCCTCTCGGCCAGCATTGGGAACCATCAATGTCATCTTCGCTGCCCCTGGCAGGACAGGGTCAACCCCGACCAGGGTGATGGCGGTCTCTCATTCTCAGGCCGAAGGGGGAGGTAGTAGGCCGAAGAGGCCGAAAGTCATTTTGCCGGTCTTGGGATTTACCGAAGAGGATAAGGTTGGTACTATTCAGCCTCATGACGATGCCCTTGTGGTCACCCTCAGGATAGGAAATTATGACGTGAGGAGGGTGATGATAGACCAGGGCAGCGGTGCAGATATCATGTACCCTGATCTATATAGGGGGCTAAGATTGAGGGCGGAGGACTTGACTCCTTATGATTCGCCCCTTATAAGCTTTGAAGGCAAATCTGTGATGCCGAGAGGACAAATTCGTTTGCCCGTTCAATCCGGCTCAGCAACGGTAGAGGTGGATTTCATCGTTGTAGACGCATACTCTCCATATACGGCCATCCTCGCCAAGCCTTGGTTGCATGCGTTGGGGGCTGTCTCCTCTACCTTACATGTCAAGGTCAAGTTCCCCTCGGGGGAATGTGTTGAAGAAATCCTCGGCAGCCAGTCGGTGGCTAGGCAGTGCATATCAGCTGCAGTATTGCACCAAACGGAGGCTGAGCCTTCGGTTTCGTTCACCAAAGGTTTATAGCAGTTAACGTCACCTGACGCATCAGGAGTGCTGCCAGGAGAGGAAACACGTTGTGAGGAGTTAGAGAAGTTCCCAGTGGCCGACGACCCGGAGAGGTTTTTCCAAGTCGGTACACTTTTGCCATACCAGGAGAAGTTGGAGTTGATCGAATTTTTGAGGAAAAATGTTGACGTCTTTGCGTGGGATCCCTACGAGGCTCCAGGGGTGGATCCGAGTTTCATTTGTCATCACTTGAATGTCAACTCGGCCATAGTCCCAAGAAGGCAGCCACCTCGGCGCTCCTCCAAAGAACATTCTGAGGCCGTGAAGGAAGAGATGGCCAAGCTTAAGAAGGCAGGGGCTATCAAAGAAGTCTTCTACCCTGAGTGGTTGGCTCATACCGTTGTAGTCAAGAAGAAGAATGGAACGTGGAGGGTATGTGTGGACTTCACGGACCTGAACAAGGCCTGTCCCAAAGATTCGTTCCCCATGCCGCGTATTGATCAGTTGGTGGATGCTACTGTCGGACATCCTCGGATGAGCTTTTTGGACGCTTTCCAGGGTTACCATCAGATTCCCTTGGCGTTGGAGGATCAAGAGAAGACTGCTTTTATCACTCCAATAGGAAATTACCACTACACTGTCATGCCATTTGGGTTGAAGAATGCTGGGGCTACTTATCAAAGGATGATGACCAGAATGTTTGAACAGCAGATGGGGAAAACCATCGAGGTGTACGTAGACGACATGGTGGTGAAAAGCAAATTAATACTCTCACATATAAAGGATTTGTCTGACACTTTTCAAATTCTAAGAAAGTACAGGTTGCGCCTCAACGCCTCCAAGTGCTCTTTTGGTGTGGGGTCAGGAAAGTTCTTGGGGTATATGATTACACATAGAGGAATAGAAGTAAATCCATCCCAGGTCAAGGCTATTCAGGACTTGCAGTCTCCTCGGAACCCAAAGGAGATTCAAAAGCTAACAGGAATGATAGCCGCTTTGAATCGATTCATATCTCGGTCAGCCGATCGCTGTCGTCCTTTCTTCCAGCTGTTGAATAAATGGAAAGGGTTTAAGTGGTCCGAGGACTGCGAGTTAGCCTTTCAACAACTGAAGCATTATCTTTCTCGGCCGCCTATTCTCTCTCGTCCAGAAGCGCATGAGATTTTATTTGCTTACCTAGCAGTGGCCGTCCACGCGGTCAGCCTGGTCTTGATAAGGGAAGATAACGGAGTGCAAAGACCAGTTTATTATGTTAGCAAATCGCTGGGTGACGCCGAGGTGCGTTATCTACCCTTGGAAAAAGCACTCCTGGCCATTGTTCATGCTACCCGAAAGCTTCCCCATTATTTTCAGTCCCATACAATGGTCGTGCTGACTCAACTGCCTCTCAAGGCAGTGCTTCGCAGCGCCGACTACTTAGGGAGAATAGCGAAGTGGGGGACCATCCTGGGGGCTTTTGATGTTAAATACAAGCCTCGCACCTCGGTCAAGGGGCAGGTCCTCGCCGATTTGGTGGCGGAGTTTGCTGAGCCATTGCCGGAAGAAGCTCTAGGGAATTTCCCTGTGGGTGAAAAATCAGTTGGTGTGGTCACAGCGACAATATCTCCGATCTGGAAAGTGTATGTGGATGGAGCTGCCAATCAAAGAGGATCTGGTGTCGGACTTGTTCTGATCTCCCCCGAGGAAATTATCTTCGAAAAATCAATGAGATTGGCGTTCTCGGCCACTAATAATGAGGCTGAGTACGAAGCGGTTTTGGTGGGAATGAGAATGGTGCACAGGATGGGGGGGAAAGACATTTGCGTCTTCTCGGACTCTCAGTTGGTGGTCGGCCAGGTTATGGGAACCATGGAAGCTAGAGATCCACGAATGCAGGAGTATTTGGCCCAGGTCAAACGTCAGCAAGCTGAATTTAATTCCTTTGTCTTGGTTCACATCTCTCGGACTGGAAACACTCATGCCGACTCCTTGGCCACGCTGGCAACGACTTCGGCTCAAATCTTACCCAGGGTGATCCTCATCGAGGATTTACTAGAACCCTCTCTTGTCGCCACCAATGCGCCTCACATTCATCTCATACGACCTGGGCATAGTTGGATGGACCCGCTGATATCCTTTCTTAGGAGTGATGTTCTCCCTGAGGAGAAATCGGAAGCAGATAAGGTGCGCCGTAAAGCACCACGTTTCTGGCTGTCCGAGGACCAGAAGCTATATAAACGATCCTTTTCAGGACCGTACTTGTTGTGTGTACACCCAGACTCAACCGAAGGGCTTCTGGAAGAACTGCACGAAGGGATTTGTGGCAGCCACACTGGGGGGAGATCCTTGGCCCACAGAGCTTTGACTCAAGGCTACTGGTGGCCCAATATGCAAAGGGAGGCTCAAGATTACGTCAGGAAGTGTGATCAATGTCAGAGGTTCGCTCCCAATATCCATCAACCTGGAGGAGTTCTTAACCCCCTTTCCAGCCCATGGCCCTTCGCGCAGTGGGGACTAGATATAGTGGGGCCATTTCCGAGGGCCGTAGGCAACAAAAGATGGCTTTTAGTGGGAACGGACTATTTCACTAAATGGGTTGAGGCCGAGCCCTTGGCAAATATTAGGGATGTTGATTCCAAAAAGTTCATCTGGAAAAATATTGTTACTAGATTCGGCATACCACATACGCTGGTGTCCGACAATGGTGTTCAATTTGATAGCCACGCCTTTAGGCAATATTGTGGTGACTTGGGTATCATAAACAGGTACTCCACCCCATCCTATCCTCAAGGAAATGGCCAGGCCGAGGCCGTTAACAAGGTCATAGTCAATGGGTTGAAGAAAAGGTTGGATGATGCGAAGGGAAGATGGGTAGAAGAACTCCCTCACGTTTTGTGGACATATCGAACCACACCGCGTAGGTCCACAGGAGAAACGCCATTTTCCATGACTTATGGCGCCGAGGCGGTAATACCTCTGGAATCTGGTTTTCCCACCCTGAAAACGAGCGCATTTAATACTAAGAGCAACGATAGTCTCTTGGAGACAAGTCTAGATTTACTTGAAGAAAGACGTGAGGCAGCTATGGTCCAGATGGCTTATTACCAACAAAAACTTAAACGGGGATATGATGCCCATGTGAAGCTGAGGCCATTGGCACCTGGTGATCTTGTTTTAAGAAAGGTTGTGGGCACAGCTAAGAACCCAGCTTGGGGCAAGCTAGGACCCAATTGGGAAGGTCCCTATCGTATTATTTCAGTAGCAGGAATAGGATCTTATCGGCTAGCTGATTTAGATGAAAATGTTATACCACGACCGTGGAATGTAAATAACCTACGAAGGTATTACTATTAATAAAGTTTGCTGCCGATTGTGCTTACTCAAAAATTATTAATGTTTCATGAATTTCCCAGCAACATAATTTTAAGAATCAAACAGAAACTTGGTTAAGTGTCGTCCTCGGACCACCAACCTTGTGGAAATTGATGTCTTATCATTTGTTAAACAGAACCTCAGTTATGCCGGGTCCTCGGACCTCCTACTTTGGGAAAATTAACATTTGAAGTAAGAAATTTTAAGAATCAAACAGAAACTTGGTTAAGTGTCGTCCTCGGACCACCAACCTTGTTGAAATTGATGTCTTGTTATTTGTTAAACAGAACCTCAGTTATGCCGGGTCCTCGGACCTCCTACTTTGGGAAAATTAACATTTGAAGTAAGAAATTTTAAGAATCAAACAGAAACTTGGTTAAGTGTCGTCCTCGGATCACCAACCTCGTTGAAATTGATGTCTTGTTATTTGTTAAACAGAACCTCAGTTATGCCGGGTCCTCGGACCTCCTACTTTGGGAAAATTAACGTCTTCCAAGTTATCACGGAATAGATGATCTAAAGGATCAAAGGAAAGGTTGGTTTCATCTAGTCTTCGGATTGTAAACTTGGTTGAATATAATTCCTTGTCCAGCCAGGAAAGTGTTAATTAAAGTGATGTAAGGAACGATATGGGGGCTTTGCATTCAATTAAATACAGAACCATGCAAGTGGATGAGATCTACTACTTGGTCCAAGTCTGACTTCTTATTGTTCTTAGGACGTAGCACTTTGTTGTTCATTAACTCAGACCTAAAGTTTGTCCTTCTAATTGTAAACTAAATTTATGGTCTTCGAACCTTGCATCATACCAACAACAAATGCTATACGTTGCAGAGGTTTAATTGTTGCTTAAAGCCTTTAATGATTAATGATAGTTCAAAACTACGTGATCTTTTTGTTAAGTCCATATAATATGTGTATGGTCATAAGTAATCTTGGTAGTTGGATTTGTTTACTCAAACGAGCTTCAATAAAACAGTACAAAATAAAGGAAGTAAAAACAAACGCAATGCGATACAAAGGTATATAAAAATTGTCCTTTATAAAAATTGCATAATAAGTATTACATAGGGGATAAGTACAAGGATCAAGACTAAGAAGCCCTAATCTCGGCCTTAAGGTTCAGAAGAAGGGTCCACATGAGAAGTGCTCGGACCTTCAGTCTTTTTCAGCTCCACTTCAAAAGGGGAAAGAACACTTTTCCCTTTATCCGCTTCCTTTGCTGGTATGACATTATGCTCCAAGGCTAGACTGAGATCCTTCTCGGCATCCACATCAGCTTCCTGTTCTTTGTTGGAACCCAAGGGTTCTGTAGGATCTAGGACGGGCTGTAGGACCACCTGGGGCAGCTCCGGTAAGGTTGAGTCAGGGGTAGGGGTGGCAGCAGAAGCGTCCTCAATCTCCTGGATTTCCAGCGGAATCCAGACGTTCTCGGACTTCCTCAGCTCCGAGGAGGGGGGAATTCCAGCTGCATTTAAGGCCTCCACCCAGACCTTTTGGCAATATTCACGGCACAAAGCCGCGAATGCCTCGGTCAGATCCTCCTCGGTTTTGGCCACCCCTTCCTGATAGCTTGCCTGTTTGGCAGCTTGTAAAGAGCTTTGAAATGTGCTGGCTTCTCTCTTCAGCAGCGCAACTTCCTTCTCCAAATCCGAGTGTTCCCTTTGAGCTTGGGCAATCTCATCATCTTTTTCATGTAGGAGCTTGCGCTGTCCTTCTATTTGGGTCTCCATAGTTTTGAGACTTGACCTAGCACCATCTCTCTCTCTCTTTACATTAGCCACCTCCGAGAGCAGCTTCTCGTTCTCGGCAATGGCTGTCCCCAGAGACTTCTCAGTCTCCAACCTAACCTCCATCTCGGCCCTGGCCTTCTTTCGAGTATCTTCAATAAACTTTTCAGCTACGAAGACCTCTTGAACAGCCTGCAATGAAGTATAGTGGGGTGAAACATAACAAAAACTCATAAATATCGTTGAAAGTAAACTCTTCATGAGAAGAAACAAAAAAAAAACATACCAGCGCCAAGTCCCTCTTCAAAGCAAGGAAGAGTTGAGGCTGACTCATTTTTTCCAAGGACTCCATGTCCTTGGGCAGCAAAAGAGGGCGTTCCAACACCTCGGCCAAGTGGTGGGCATGGCCTTGTTGAACCGCCCTTATACTGGACTGACAGGAGATAGGGGCGCCATCCAGTTTTAAGTCAGGGGACCAGGTGGTTGGTGCCCTGCGCACATCAGCTACCACCCCAATCTCCCCGCTCTCAACTGAACGGGCTCTACCTTTGCCTTTGTCCTGTTTTTGCTGCTGAGCCGGTGGAGGTTGGTTGCGTGGTTTCTTCGGGCTTTTGTTGGTCGCCCCTTCATCTTCCCCCTTTCTCTTTTTCTTGGGGTCCTCGGCTGGAACCTTTGGCTCAGCTGGAGGAGGGGGAAGTGGCAGATTTTTAGGGGCATGGGTGGCCCCTGTTTTCTTTGCCTTGACCTTCGCGGATCTGTCGGTGAGAAGGTCCTTCATTCTGTCCATACTGTCTTCGGATTCGTCCTCGGGGAGTGCAACTACGAGCCCAGCAATTCCAGAGGCCTCGGCAGTATCTTCCTCCTCGTCAGAAAGCACGACAAACTGATTCCCTCGAGGTTCGTTGTATTCTTCGAGTTGGAACTGGTCTATCTCGTCGTCTAACGTGTGAGAGGAAGAGACCTGCTCTTCTGGGATAGCAGCTACCTCGGAGTGGATGGCGAGGGGAATGGCTGCTACGGGCTGTAGGTAAAGAATGGTTTGAGGGGTGTCTGGAAGGTCATGGTCGTCTAGAAAATGTGGCCGGGCAACGTTGATCCTCCTTCGTCGTCGGTCACCGGCTACTATAGCGTTGTCTATCTCCTGGAAGTCCGAGGATATGGGCTCGTATCCCAGGATCAAGTGAGCGGCTCGGAGCTGCCTGTCTGCGCTAACAAACACCTCGGATCGAAGTATCCGGTTCAGGTCGGCAACGTTGCAGTGGCTCAAACGGGGGCGCACGTTTTGCTTATCTGCAGGGAAAAAGAAAACAAAGAAGCGCAGTATGGTTAGATTCACGCAGCCATAAACAGAAATAAACAGATAAAATATATCTTAATACGCATGTTTGTTAGTATTGAGAAAGGTCGTGGAGTGGGAAGGTTAGTCCTTAGGTGTCGCACCTGGATCCCCCCACCGCACTGGGCAGTGGAGACCGTCATGCCAGTTTCCAGACACTATCAAGTAGTCGTCCTTCATGCCTTTGTTGGATTTGGGCAAGCAGGAGATTAACCTAACTATACTGGATCGGGACTTAATGTAGTAGCCTACGTTGGATAACTTATGGGATTCATATAGAAAAACAACGTCGTGCCATGTCAGGTTTAAACCCATCTGTTCGTTTAAGGCATCGACGCTGCCTAAAACTCTAAAAACGTTAGGGAGGCATTGGTCGGGACACAACCTATGGTTGCGAAGGTATTCCCTCATCACAGGTTTCATCGGGAGGGTCATCCCGCCTTCTATAAAGGCTATCATTGGGATTATGACCTCTCCCTCCTTCCTAGAATTAGCCACGGCCTCCGCTGGGCAATATTTTAGGCCTACGTCACCGGGAATGTGGTATTTGGCTCTGAAGCCTTCCATTCCGGCGGTCGTATCGACAAGACACTTAAATCTACCCATGGAAAATAAAGAAAGGCTAGAATCTAAAGAGTAAAAGCGTCTACTAGGACAGCCGAGGACAAAGTCCGAGGATAAAAGGTTGAGAAAGAAATGAGTGGTGAGTAACAACTTACGGAGTTTGAGGATATGCAAATTTCCACGGTTTTCTGAAGGGGAAATGTGATTGTTGATGTTTTTATGGGATTAGTCCCTGGCAAAATAAATGAAGGCGCAGATTCCCGAAGCGTCACGACGTGCGGAATGGCGACCTCGAATTTAGTTTTACCCCGCCCAAATTTTCGTGGAGCAACAAGGGCCGTTGGATACCCATCTTACCGTTGAACGTGGGGACAGAGTGTAACATACAATAATAAATACGCGCGTTTTGAAAATGAAGCCGCCAAGTGGCACCTTTTGGTATGCGAAACGGTTTCCACACGTGCAATTACTCGTGAAGCGTGCAGAATAAGTTCTCTTCGGATCAAAACTCTATTTTTCTCCTCGGACTTCGAAAATTAGAATTTTGAGGGGCTATTGTGGGGAGTAAAAGGGTCCTAACAGGTATATGGGCCTTTGGGCCACTCTAAGTAAGGCCGACCTATCCTTGATTCGAAAATCTTATAGTGCTGCGGGCCTGCTCATGTGCCGAGGACCCAAGGACCAATCCGAGGTTGATTTTACTCTCAGATGGGCATAGAAGAATCAGCAACGTTATCATAACAGCACATAAACGACATGACGGAGACCAATGGTTAAGAGGGGTGAACCTCTGGATGTCCTAGAAGCTCCGGTGTTTAAAAGGTACTAAAGGCTGCTGCCTCCACATTAAAGACCCTTCACCTACTACCTTAGCCGCATTAATGGGGAAGTGACACCTGAACAGTAGAAGGGAAGCTTCTGGTTACTATTCAAAAGCACTGAGAGAAGAAATATCTAGGCTAAGAGGGAGATAGGGCAACACGTGTATCAGGGATTAAGGAGAGTAGTATTTAAGGGGAGACCCAGAACAGAATAGGGGTCTCTCTCTCTTTTTGGAACCAAAAGAAAAAGAAAGAAAATAAAGATAATATAAGAACAGTCCTCGGCTTACGTCCGAGGAGGTTGAGTTGCAATATTCCTTGTTATTGTTAAGTGCTAACAATCTTTGACTTGCCATAGAACCCTAAAACTCTTCTAACCTGGGTTTCAAGCCCACACTCTACAAATTCATATTGTTTAAGACTCATTGGGCCTGAGCCCATAACTATTCTTGGGGCCAGGTGCAATTGTGTACTTACAACTACAATGCCACTTCAACAAACCAAAGTGGCACTGTAGCAACTGTTCAAAACTTGGAAAAAAAAAAAAAAAGTGACCAACTAAACCAAAGGTCACTGTAGTGGCACTGCCGCTTTTATATATAGTTAATAGAAATTAAAAAAAAAAAAAAATGACATATCTTTCATCATAGTTATTGTATGATATGCTTAATATGTATACGTATTATCATTCTTTCTATCTTTGCAATAAATTTTTTTTTCGGCAAGAAAATCCAACTAACGGGGCAACAACTAATAAAAATCTACATTTGCATTAATTCTTGATGTTTTTACAAAGACATTGTGAAGAGCAATATCTATACTGCGAAGAGCACGTGCTAAAATTATATAAGACTCAAATTTAATTTGTTATTAAATTAATTTTGTAAATGCTTATAAATGCTTTCTTTCTTGATAATATGTATAAGATAAGTAATCTTGACTTCTTTTTAAATATGGCTTTGTGCGATGTTTATCTTGTGAATGCAATTCTTGGAAGCATTGATAATTTTTTATCCATGAAAGTTTATATATTTAATTTTTTTTGGAATGTGTGAGTGGGTGTTGAGTGACATGATGATAACATATGGCAAAAATGCTAGAAATGAAAGCCTGGGAGTGGCCAACATTCGGGTGACCTAGTTGGTTAGATGCCAAGCCAACAAGTCTCAGAATTTGAGTTCGAGCCTCAACAACTAACTGTGTGTTGGTGCTCATTATATTTCATTTCCATTTCAAGCGGTCCAAATAATAATAAATGAGTTTCTCACAGACTAGAAGTATAGGGTCTCACCCGAGAGCGGGTAGAGTGCTACTATGGTCACGGTTAGGTAGAGAAGCCACATTGGTCGCCTCTCTCTACCTTTTTTTTTTCACCAAAAAAGAAGGCCTGGGAGTGAAAATTATTTTTAAAACTTTTATTAATTTTATTAATTGGGATGAAGCTTGAAAAAGGAAATTCTTAAAACTATTATTAATTTTATTTTTAAATAAAATTTATAAATTGATGCAACAATAAATACGATTAATAACACATAAACATCATAAAATAATTATCTTTATTATTATTTATTGTACTTAATTTGTTAAAAAATTGATACATTAGTAAGTAAGATGTATGTAGTAAAATTTAGGGTAAATTGCAAATTACACCTCTAAAGTTTGGGGTGATTAGATTTTACACTCTAAAGTTTTAGAATTTTGATTATATTTCCTGAAATTTGGTAATGTTTGGATTTTACCCTCCAACGTTTCAAAATTTGGATTTTACCCCTTATTTAAGAGTGTTTGGATTTTAATACCTAAAGTTTTGGGGTGTTTGAATTTTACATCCTAAAGTTTCAGAATTTGGGAGTGTAAAATCCAGACACCCCAAACTTCAAGAGGTAAAATTCAAATTCTGAAACTTCAGGATATAAAATCCAATCACCCTAAACTTTAAATGTGTAATTTGCAATTTATCTTATATAATAATAGATAAAACAGAGAGAAAATCCAATTAAATTTCAAATTGGAATTCAATTAGAGTCTAATTTTGCATCATGTGTCTCATCTAATCTAAATTTTAGAATTTTGTGCTAAGTGAGTTGATTTGGTGTAAAAATTGAATTTCAAATAGAGTTTAATTTTGAGTCATGTGTTCCATTTAATCAAAAATTTTAAATTTTTGTGCCAAATTAGTTAATTTAGTGTAAAAAACGAGGAGTCCAATATAATAAACCATAAAAAACATAATCATATAACTAAAAAAAATTCAAATTTATAAGTTATATATATATAATAGTAAAATTTAGAGAAAATTGAATTGGAATTTGAAATTATAATCCAATTTTGCTCCATGTATCTAAATTTATGTAAGAATTACACCATAATTATCCACTTTATCTTGTGTCATGGGTTTACTTAAATTTTTTAATCTTTATGTCAATTAAGTTAATGAGTGCAAAATACTAAGAGCCTATTTGGATGAGTGGGTTTTTGGATCATATCACTCAGTTTTCATAACTGAGTTCTCAAAACACGTGGGTCCCACAAAAAATTTTATGTTTGGCTTGGTTTTCAACACTTGTCTCCATCACTCAAAACTCAAAAATTTGAGTTAGAGTGATAGAAACAGGAAACAGCAAATGGGTGTTTTCAAAAACTAAGAATCGAGTTATGAGTTTTGAAAACTGAGTTATGGAAACTGAGCTATGAAAACTAAGCTATCTTTAAACCAAACAGGCCCTAAGAATCTAATATTAATGAACTATAAATTTAAAAAAAAAATCACATGTACTCAATAAAAATCACCACATGTTTCTCACAAAATAAATAAAATAAAAATCACCACATAAAAAAAATCATTACATGTTTTATCTTATTAAAAATTAGAGAAAAATTATCATAAGTAGTATTAAATTTAGGTAAAAATTTTAATATGTGACTAGTTATGTTTACTTTAAAAAATATTTTGATTAATTATTTATATTTTATGATAAAAATTGTATTTAATTTTAAATGTATCTATATGTATGCGTGTGTTACAAGTTTTAAAAAAAATTAATTTGACTAATTATTTATATTTTATAGTAAAATTTTGTTTAATTTTAAATGCATCCATGCGCTTGCATGGAATTAGATGCTAGTATATATAAAAATAGAAACAGAATCCTTGATACTAAACCATCCCACTATTTTATCCCACAAATTAGGTTTATTCCTCGAAGATTCACACTGACTCTACTTATATATATAATCATCCCCATTAAAATGTTTTTCTTATTAGTTTTTTAATTTTTTTTTATTAAGAACAAAGTAGTACTAGTTAGAATTATTTCAACATGCTAAACCACATACCAATGTCTCTACTGTTAAAAATGGGTAAGTATGAAGTCGAATTGCAGGGTGAATTGTTGATGTTGCTTTTATGGTTGATGCTAAAATAAATGAGTTACAATCTTCATCAAAGGCTTTGCCGAGGTGTGTTGTAGAACTCGATGTTAAGACTGTTCCAGTTGAATCTACTAAGTATAGTGGCAGCATTTTGATTCTTTGTGTTGGGACTAGTTGCTTGGTCATCCAAGTTTTGCTACTTAAACCGTTTTCCTTGTTCCCTCTTGCAACAATCTAATTCAATTCGGAAAAAGCAAAATATGTTTAAGTAGTTCTAAAATGATAAATATTGAACATATCAATGTCATAATTAAATTACATTAACTAATATCTTATATAATTGTACCCAATAATTCTCTTGCTACAAAATTTAAAAATTTAGATAGACATGCGGTACAAAATTGAACTTCAATTGTATTTGGCCTCTTTGATATTTACACTCAATAATTCACTTGACACAACATTTAAAAATTAGATAAGACATATGACACAAATTGAGAATCTAATTAGATTTTCTCTAAGCTTTGGCTATTAATATATATATATATATATATATATATATATATATATATATATATATATATATTACACACATATATAGATTCAAATTATACCTAGTTTAAGAGTTAGACATTTTTTAAGTCATAGATGAGTTTTACTCTCTCTCTCTCTCTCTCATAATTCTTAATTTTAGAATTTTTTATATACACATTATTTTACTCTCTTTTTTTGTCCTTTTTTGTTAAGTTTTTGATGGTTTATTTATATAATAATCTTCGTCTTTTACACAACATTATAACTCACCCAAAATAAAAATTTTAAAAACTTAGAAAGGACACGTGACGTTAAATTAGATAACAATCGGAATCCGATTTAGAATCTAAATGGATTTTCTTAATCTATATATATAAAACCGAACCTTTGAAACTCTGAAAATTTTCTATGTCAACACCATATTTAAATAAAATTATCATTTTATTTAAATAAAATTATTTTTGTTTAGGCCAAACTTAACAAGGAGTGAAACTCCAACTTAAACTCAAACTCATCATTTTTTTAAACAAAATTATTTTTTTTTAATCCAAACTTAACAAAGAGTGAAACTCTAACTTTCTAAAAAGTCCAACTTAAACTCAAACTCAAATGTTGATAATTTTTCTTTAATATTTTTTGGTATTTCAGAAGTTTTAAATTTTGAATTTTTGAGTTATTTTTTTGCAATATCTGAAATTGTCTAACAAATTTTTTATATACTATATACTAAAAGTTGGGCTTAAAAGTCATGGTTGTGCCAAGTGGTTGCACTATATTGCAGATTTTTTTTTAGATTTTCATATTTTTTTTAAAATATATAATTTTTCTTCTCCTATATTTCTAAGTTGATAAATATCTTAATCTAATTACAATTCAAATTCTTTATTTGATCCATCTAATCCTTATTTAAAAGAAAACATTTATATGTAAAAGAAGGTAGCACGTGTATTATAAGAAGAAAAAAAAAAGCAACGTAGTGTAGTCTAATCCTTCTCAAATTCTTCATCTAATCCATCTAATCCTGATATAAGAAAAAAAAATTGCAGTGTGTATTATAAAAATTATAAAAAAAAAAACAGCAACGTAGTGTAATCTAATCCTTCTCAAGTTCTTCATCTAATCCATCTAATCTTTATTTATATTCCATAAAAAACAAAAGATAGCAAGTTATTTGTTCAGGCCGATTTACCGAAACGCTTCCTTTATTTTTTTTGTCAAAAGAAGCGTTTTTTTCGCACTCCTTGCAAAACAAAGGGATTTAACAAGAACTAGCAAGACAAGGCAAGACTACACCACTTCTTTTTCTACAATAAATGTTGAATTTAGTTTTTTTTTCATGCATATACACAAACATGTAGCATAATTTTTACTTTCAATTTTTACTTTTGATTATATAATTGTAATTCATTTAGCTATTATTTTTTTTAAAAAAATTATACGTTTTATGAGTTTATACTCACGGGACTTAAACTTCAAGTTTCAGTGTCTTTTCTCATGCTTTCAAAGACAAAAATAAATTCTCATGTGAGTCTCTCTACTTCAAAATTTTAAATTTTTAGTAATTTAGATTGTTCTTAATTATTGAATTGAGATTTCCACTTTAATATGATTTCAATCGTTATTTTTGATAGTTTTTAATTATTAAATTCAAGGTTTATCGATTTAAATACATGTGATTAATTGAGCTTTAAAGTTCAATGTATTATTGAAAATCATTTTATATATTTTTGTTAGGTATTTCTACCATCTTCCACTCAATTTATATATACACACACACACGTATTTTATGATACCTTAGTCACACACAATAAGCATTTATTATATAACTTAAAAGTAAAATATTTATTTATTTTTAAGTAAATAATTAAAAAAAATATTTACATTTGAATTTTGATTAAACCGTGTATCACACAGGTATAGTGCTAGTTATTTATTTAGTCATAGATGAGTTAACTCTCTCTCTCTCTCTCTCTCTCTCTCATTTTTTTTTTGTGTGGTGGATATGCACTTGAGTTTATTCTTTTTTATTATTATTGAGTTCTTTATGATTTATTTATATTAAACTCTTTTTTCTTTGCACAACGTTAACTTACCTATAACAAAAATTTTAAAAATTTAGATAGGACACTGAAGCAAAATTAGACAATACTTGGAATCTAATTTAGAATTAAATTAGATTTTCTCTCAGTTTTGACTTTAATTATATATACAGATTACAATTACACATATATATGGTTAAGAAATTAATTGGACAATTTAAAAAATAAAAGGAATTAAATTGAAATTTAGCCTAATCATAATAATAATAAATAAATAAATAAAAAAGAAAGAAAGAAGAGACGACAGCGTATTGAGTTAAAATCGAAAGGTGTCAAAGGAATCAGCAAAACATTGCCAAATGTGGTAGCTAAGTTAGATCTCTCTCTCTACTGCTACTCTGACTCTCATTCCTTCTCCTGCTCCTCCAGACTAAAACTAAAAACTATATATGTAAAATTCCACATTTTATCACTCTTTGTTTTTTGTTTCTTTCTCTCAGAAATATAAATCATTCTCTATCTTACTCTTACCTTCGAACTCACTGCTTCGCTCTCCGATTTGCCACTCCACCACCATGATTTCTCCTTTCGAAGCTAAGCCGATACCAAACCTGACCCGAGTTGGTAGCTGAGACTGACTGTCGTCATTGTGAAATGGGTAAATCAACATCCTCTCTTCTTTTTATATGCAATCGTTTGATTATTAGAGTCAGCCTTCCATTTCGTGCTTTTACTTCTCATTATTATTGTTCTACTATTAGAGAAAATGCGAAAACCCCATATCAGAATCCGAATCAGTTGTTGAAATCTGTGAGAGATCACTCCAAATTTGGAACCTTTAAGAATCTTGATCATGCCTTAGGCCTGTTTGATACAATGCTTCACATGTACCCTTTGCCTTCCATTGTCGATTTTACTCAATTGTTGGGTGCCATTGCAAGAATGGAGCATTACTCCGTAGTCATTACTCTAATTAGAGATATGGAATCCGTTGGAATTACTCCCAATGTTTATACTCTCACCATTTTAATTAATTGCTACTGCCATCTGAACCGGGTCGATTTTGGGTTCTCTGTCTTTGCAACAATTTTGAAACTTGGTTATCATCCAAACCGTATAACTCTAACCACTCTTGTCAAGGGGCTTTGTCTTAGAGGTAACATTGCTGGAGCTGTGAGGTTGGTTGAAGAAATGGAGAAGAAAGGGTATGAACCTAATGCATATACTTGTGGAACGATAGTAAATGGTCTGTGTAAGATTGGCCAGACTGGTGTGGCTATTAGGTTGCTCAGGAAGCTTGAAAAAGGGAATTTTGAACAAAATGTGATACTGTACAACATGATCATTGACAGTTTATGTAAGTGCAAATTGGTAACTGAGGCTTTGAACCTTTTATCTGAAATGATGAGTAAAGGCATTCAGCCAAACGTTGTCACTTACAATTCCTTAGTACAAGGACTATGCAATTTTGGCCGGTGGAGGGAGGTGGCTACTTTGTTGAATGAGATGGGGCAAAGGAAGGTCATGCCAGATGTACAAACATTTAGCATATTGGTGGACACACGTTGCAAGGAAGGGATGTTGACTGAGGCAAAAGAAGTTTTTGATGTGATGATTCAAAGAGACATTGATCCTAACATAGTCACTTACAATTCTTTGATTGATGGTTATTGTTTGCAAAACAAACTGGATGAGGAAGTTAAGATGTTTAACGTGATGGTTGAGAAGGGTTGTTCACCCGATGTGTTTAGCTATAACATATTGATAAATGGATATTGTAGAAGTAAAAAATTTGATGAGGCAATGCGTTTGTTTCATGAAATGTCCAAAAAAGGAATGATTCCCAATGTAGTGACTTACACCACTCTTATTGCTGGGTTTTGTCGAGTGAAGAGAGTCCAAGCTGCACTAGAGCTATTCAATACAATGCAAGCTTGTGATCAACATCCAGATCCCCAAACCTATGCCATCTTGTTAGATGGCCTTTTTAAGAATAGACGAATTTCTGAGGCAATGGCATTGTTTCAGGAGATGGAATACAAAGGCTGGACTATGGTATTGTGATTTACAGCATCTTGATTGATGGTTTTTGCAATGTTGGGGAACTTGCGATTGCAAGAGAAATCTTTAGTGGTCTTCCTGCAAAAGGATTGAAACCTAATGTTTGGACTTACACTATAATGATCAAAGGATTTTGCAAGAATGGACTAGTTGATGAAGCGAGTGAGCTGCTTGAGAAAATGGATGGCAATGGTTGTTCACCTAACGAGCACACATATAACACAATAATCCATGGGCTTTTGCAACATAGAGAGACATCAAAGGCAATGCAATATCTCAAAATGATGGTTGACAAGGGATTTTCAGCAAACGCAACAACTGCTGCCTTATTTATTGACTTGCTGTTGTCTAATCAAGTAGATGAAAATATTCAAGAGCTGCTTCCTAAGTTTGAGTGAAGGTTATTTAGTTTCTCAAGATCAAGGACAACTTTTATATTTTACCCATCACTAGTCATTATGTGAGTGATGTATATTTGCGTCTAGTAAAATTTAAGACTTTTTATGAGATGATATTTCTTTCCAATTCTGTGCACTAGATTGTGTGTTCCTTTTAATGTCCGATCTTTTGTTGCGATTTTGTTGTGCACTCATTTTGTTGCATTAAACCCTTTCTCATGGATAGGTGTTTCAACTTTTTTCTAATGTAATGTTAATTTGAAATATCATACCCCTTGTATAGGTATGCACTCCCTACACCAGCCCCATAATTCTTAAACCCTTTGTGATTAGGTCTACACCAAATTAGTTCTTGATGATTAGGTCTACGCCAAATTAGTTCTTGAATCAGTTTCAGTTTTACAAAAGTATTTTGGTTATAATTTGCTAATCAAATATAGTTTTAAAGCAGGTTATGGGCGCTTGTAAGTTAAACTAATGTTTTAAAACCACAATAGATTGAGCTATCAGACTTCTTAAATATCAATTAGTTTAAGTTACTGTCTCTTTCACTTTCATACCTTTTAGTTATCTTTTGCCAAAAGGTAGGATCTATTTTGTGTCCAACCTTCATAATTCTGATGTCCTATTTGCGCTTACTACGATTTGAGTGTTACTAGAGATTCTTGAACCTTTATTCATTTGAGGGTACGTAGGATAGCTGTTCATGATGAGGAATCTCACCAAGGCAAGGCCCTTTGGACCCACCCCTAGGGACAAATTTAGTTATTTTTTATATGACACAGGGACAACAGTGAAACAAATAGTATAATTAGTTTGGCCCTTTTGGTTGCTTCATGCCTCCCTCCCTCCCCCATTAGATAAAGCTATTTGGAGTAAACTTATTGTTTTACTTTGTACTGTATGTAATCATATCAACATATTGACTACTGATTAAGGATTAGGTATTTTCATTGCAAGTTGTTCTTTTGCCTTGGTGATATTTATTTTCTTGAATTGGCACTAGGTTGTTTGTTGCTATTCTAGTTTTGTTATTTTTCCTTGGAACTATGTTGAGCACTAGTGTTGTAAAGTTGAATATATTTTTGTGAAAATTATCTTGAACTTCAGTTGATGTAACATTGTGAACATGCAATTAGTTTTATGTATTTGTGAAATGACAAAATAATTTGTTTGCAGTTGGTTATGCTCATGGGGTAATTTGGGTGCTCGTGATAGGTCAATTGAATATCAGCCAAGAACCATTGATACTAGTAAATTTTCCTTAGTAGTTAATATTAGAGATCATCCTCTTTCTACTACCACTAATATTCTGACCTTCAATGGATTTGGTATACTGCAATCCCCCTGTTACTATTACTTGCCTCATATGTAGAGCTTTTTGTTCTCACTAAATTTATCATTATAGTTTATACACATTTTAGAATAAAACATAGGTAGGATATACATTCATCCTAAATTGCTAGATCAAATCTATTGATACAATTTTATGAAAATGTACAATGGAGAGTTGTATCTTACTTTGAAACTAGAATAGAGTTTATTGGTTTGGAAAGAGGGAAAAGTTTAGAAGATTGAAATAAAATGTGAAATGCAATTCCAAATAAAAGATTCCCTTTATATATATGCGTGTGTGTATGTGTGTACTGAAATCTTTGGTAAGCAACAGGCTTATGTGCTGAAACCTTTTTTTGGGGGGGGGGGGGGGGGTTGTGGGAGATAGATCAAGTCTAGATTGAATGCGTGCAAGGTATTTTGTTAGTGCCTGGTAGAAGATCAAAGAATAAAAGATGGGGAGGGTCAGGTTTTTCTCTCATAGATTAAGACGACAAAAGGATCGTTGCTGGCTGCCATAGTTGGAAACTCAGGACTAGCAGACAATCATCTGTCTGGCTGTTGAAGAAGCTCTGGAGGCAGCAAGAAACAAAGGATTTTAAAGCTTATTATTCTTCTGCTAAATCTAAAGCTGTGTCCTTGTTTAAGTATGCAAGGCTTCCTAGATGGCAAATTGAAAGAGATTGCTGTTGCAGAAATGGAGTCTTTGTTTTTCGGTTTAGGTTCTTATCTGTTGTTATCACTATTGCTTTTTGCTAAGCCACTATGACTAATTAAACCAACCCCCCCCCCCCCCCCCTTCCCCCCAAAAAAAAGAAGAAAAAGCAAAGTAAAAAACCGAAAGAAAGAAAATTGAAAGAGATTGTTGTACCATACTTGCAAAGAAGAAAATGGTTTATGGATTAGAAGGAACAATTTAGAAGACTAAAACAAAATGGAGTCGAAAATAAACATGTACACAAATATCTCTCTATGTTTGTATATGCATATACAAAACATGTATGAAGTAGTATATAAATACATACACAAATTTTGAAGGTGTCAATAATTAGATTCCATTACTTCCAATGTTTCACGTACAGTTCCATGTATTGAGTTGCACACAGATTTGGATGATTAGGTCGTTTGAAATGCCACTGTTAATTTATTTTGTTCATTGGATATTTTTATAATGTTAGGATACTAGAATGTCATGCCATTCAATCAGCAGGTGTTCATAAAAATAAAAAGATTTATGTATGTTCAACAAGTGTTGCAATCACTAAGGATTTTGATTCTGCCATCATCTTTAAATAATAAAATAAGAATCAATACCTTGAAGAAACACTTTTAAAGTTATTGACCATTTGAACTAGGATAACCATTACATCATACATTTGTAGTCCATTTACTAAGGACATGAGCTATCCTATTGACAAATGTATTGGAATTAGTTAGACCAAATCTTATTCATCAGTAATATTTGTGATTAAAGTAGAAAAAATATTGGAAAATTTTGAATTCATGTATTGGCCTTTGCGTTTTATATTTTTATTTTCAAGTTTAGGAGGGAAGTGTTGTATTATGAGTTGAAGTTGTTGGTTCAAGTCCAGCTAAATTGGGTAGATTTCAGCTTTGTATCATTGGAAAAATCTTGTTCTGATGACTACATAACCTAATTATACTTTTACTTTATATTGTTTATCGCTAAATTCTTAAATGCTTAGCAATTAGGTTCTGGACCAAATTATATCTTGAATCAGTTTCAGTTTTACAAAAGTAATCCAGTTGTAATTAGCTGATCAAATTTAGTCTTTAAACAGGTCATGGGTACTTGCAAGTTAAACTATTGTTTTAAAACAACTATGGATTGAGTTGTTAGACCTATGCAATATCAATCTGTTTAAGTTACTTTCTATTTCACTTTCATATCTTTTAGTTTCCTTTTGTCAAAATGCTAGATGAAATTTGTGCCAACCCATACTAATTTTGATTCCTGTCCTGTTTGCACCTACCACTATTTGAGTGTTACTAGGGGTTCTTGAAACTTTATTCATTTGAGGGTACATAGGATAATAGTTTTAAAGAAACAATGCCATCATCAGTAATTTTATTTATTTTTATATCATACAGTAGTATTGAAACAAATAATAATTAGTTTGACGCTTTGGTTGCTTCATGCCTCCCTCCCTTTGGGATAAAGCCATCTCTACAATGGAGAAGATTTATTGTTTTACTTTGTACTGTAATCATATCAACATATTGACTAATGATTAATGGGACCTACCAATGTTAAAGTGCATGGTAAATCTTGAAGATTTTTTTTTTTTTTTTTTTTTTTAAGGTAAGATAGGCTAGAATGGCCTTGTTGACAAGCCAATCTGTCCTTATTCTAGAAAATGATAGTAATAGTATGAAGTCTTCAGATATTTCCTCTTCTGTAGACAGTTGACTGAGGGAGGCTAAAACCAAACCATGTTTGGGGATAGTATTGAGTGAAAATGGTTAAGGTTGTGGAGGTTCAATAGTTAAAGAGAAATCTATTAATTTGTTTGGAATATTTGTACAAAAGGCACTACTTATTAGATCTGCAAAGGAAAAATAATTATTATACTAAGCTTGAGCCTTGTGTTTTGGCTTGGAGATCATTATCATAAATATTGTACATCGCCTCCATCCCTACAGCAGTAGAGGATAAAACTGACTAATGGGGGTAATGATAATTGTAAGTAATATCTTGATTTTTCATTCATTTTTGCTGGGGAAGTTATAAAACTTGTGGTGTTTCAGGTACAAATCTGATTTTCAGTGAATGCTCATCAATGTTGAGGCTGTCCCAGTCTTCTGCATAATTTTTGGTTTTGCACTTGCAGGGAAGCATTTGATAGGCAACAATAATCTATAAAGGGGAAGCTAAATCAAGGCCTTGTGGAATGTATGAGCTGACAAGGTATTCTGTTAGTGTCAGATTGTCGATCAAAGAATAAAATATAAGCAGGGCTAGGTTTTGTTTGTAGAGATCGAGTAAGACAAAAGAATCTTAGCTAGCTACCAAGGTAGCAATCATCTGTTTGGCTGTGAAAGAAGCTCTGGAGGCAACAAAAAACAACGGATTTATAAGGTTATTACTTTTCTAGCTAATGTTGAAGCAGTGGCCTTATGGTAGAATACAAGGCTTCTTATATAGTAAAATGCAAGCAGTCGTGAAGGATGTATGAAACATTGGCTATCAAATGGAAGGAATGTGGTGAAAACTTAGAATGTTCAAAAACTACAAGAAACTTGGGGGCATGTTTTGGGAGTGGCTATCTGTGATGGCGGGTGTCATTGTATTGGGGCTATGTGTGCAAGAATAGAAGCAGGCAATGATTGGATTGAAGAATATGCTCTAGGATTATGCAGTGCAGTGGAGCTGGGGCATTTTCATTTCTTAGTTGGGATTTTTGTGTACTTCTACCACTATCATTTTTTGTTTTTTGTTTACTGTTTTTGTACTGTTGATTGTGAATATTATTATTATTATTATTATTGAAAAGTAGATGTTAACAAAACTTAAATATAAAATATTAATTGGTTTCCGAAAAAAAAAATATTAACTAGTAATTTTGTACTTCAAAAAGTATGAAAAATGACTTCAATTAAAAGAAAATTATAATATGAAAAACTCAAAGATCGGAGCTCATCTCATCTCCAACGGGTTGATTTGTGGTGGTCAGCTATCTCATCTCCGACGACAAGCGAGCCGTTGATAGACTAAGCACTCTTGGCCACCCCATTTTCTGATCACAGGTTTGTCTTTCTCTGTTTGTTTCCCGTGAAATTATGGAAATTACATAGCAGAACTATCCAAACAATTTTTGGTATTCTCTCTCGTTTTCTCTCTCTCCGTCGGTAGATATTTCTCTTCCTCACCATTGGTGTAATTTGGGGGCTATGATTTGGATTATATGTCCTTTGGAATCTTAAGTATTGGTTGGATTTAAGAGGCTTGAACATATTATATTGAAGAAATGCTTAAAAAGGAGTTCCTAAGTGTTAATGGTGTGGTATAACAATAGTATCAATATAAGTATGGGTTGTATCTATGAGGTTTTTGGTGGTGCTATGTTTGTTATTTTATATGAGAGTTTGATGCTGATTTTGAAAATTCTATGTGTATCTTAATTATTGAAAATCAGCTATAATATAGGTTTCCCCAATGGATATATTGATTATACCAGTGTAGTGCAAGTCTTTGTGTTTCTCAAGCTATTTAAGCTAAAATCAATGCAATTTGATTAACCATTTTATTGGATTTTTGTGTTATGGAGTATAAATTAGAGTTTTTTGAGTTCCCTTATTTTGAAAGGACTGGACTATGTGATATCAAGAAGTTGCTACAAATTCAAAATTTATACATTTGAAACTTGTGTTAAAGAATACTCTTCTCTGTAGCAAATTTGGAGTATACACAAAAGCTTTTGTAGCTGGACTTCCAAAAATCATTAACAATGTCATATCTAGCTCATCTCCTAGTGTAATCTATGATTAAATCACAAAACAATCATCATTTGTTTGTCACACATGATTCAGATCATAGACAAAGCCTTTTAGATTTTAATCATTTTGCCAACAAATTAACTTATACAATACGGATAGATTATTTATGGTAGATAATGAAGATCAATCTCAAAGAGAAAATCCCATCAGGAAGGTCAAGGATTTAGCTGAGGAACAAAGTGAGCATAACCTCTACACATTCACTCCCAAAGGAAAGTGAGGAAGATAATGCCTCTCAAAATATCATATGTGTTATATTTATTTGAGTAAAATTCTCCATCTGAGATCTTAAATGTTTAACACTTACACTTTTTTTCATGGGTGTGCAGATAATTTTTGACAATATTCTTAACAGAAAAATCCCCTGGCCTTCTGTTCCTAGCGACATGTCCTATGAGGCCCAAGACTTAATTATTAGGTTGGCTATGCTTTGTGCCTTTAATGTGTTGATATTGGCTTGTAATTGCTTGTCTTATCAATTTTGTGTGTGTGTGCGTGTGTTTAGGTCTTGCTTTATTCAGTCACTGTATGTTGTGAGCACAAACAGATAGTATGAATGTCTGAAACAGAAAAGTTATTTAAAAAAATATTTATAAAAAAAAAACCTTTAAAATACCGAATAAGCAAAAAAGAAGGTATGATTTTCTGCCTTGAATTTGGAGGTTACTAACAGATTTGTTTGAGATTGATAACATCTCTTCTTCTAATGTAATGTTAACACTATGCATACAGACATGTCTTCCTACATATAGTTTTTACATTGGGTAATTTACTTACTGTTCCCTTTATTTCCTAATTTTATGGTGTAGCTACATGTGTTCACGCAAAATCAGATTATTGTCATTTTATTCACATTGCTTCATACCCACAAATTGGATCAGTTAGACAACTTGATCTACTATTTTGGTGTGTATTTAGACTATACTTTACCATTCACAGAGGCGAAGCACTAATTTTAGTTCATGTCTGTTTGTGTAGTCAAATAATTATTCAATTTCAATCCCATTCTTCTTTAGGTTTCTTATGCATGATCCAGAGGAGCGGTCAGGAGCAAGTGGATCAGCAGAGGTTGTATTCCAATTTCTGGGCTCTGATCATTGACCAAGCAAGAAGATTTTTTATTTATTTATAGTAAAAAAAAGTGCAATACGCATAGTCTCTGCACTATGAAGACTTGAACAAGAACTAATATTAATTTATCATAGATTTGCCAATTTGACTGTGTTGACTTATTCTTACAGGTAAAAGCACATCCTTTTTTCAGAGGAGTTAATTGGGACAGCCTAGCATTGCAAAAGGTAGAAATGCTGCTCCTCTTGGTGTTTCTGAGATATGTTCCTTATATTTAAATTTCTTTGTTTGATAAAACTATATGGCAAAATGTGTTCTGTGTCTTTTTTTTTTGGGTTGAGAAACGTGTTCTGTGTTATATGCTGCTTGTATTGAGCTTTATTAAGTTACAATATCTTAGCACAACTGTTTGGGGTTGATAACATGATCTTTGGTGCTCAAAAAATTCTTGAATGGCACATTCTTGAATAATTAATAAATTTTTTGGAGAAGTGGCTAAAGTAAGCCAAGCACTTCAATAACGAAGTGGAGAAAAATGGAAACGCAGATGAAAGTTTATTTTTCTTTTATGATTATTATATATTGGTTTGCCTTTTGTGAGACTAATTTGGAAAAGACAACTTTTCATACAACCATGCATAGGTCTTTTTGTGCTAGGTTGAGCCCTTACAAAAACATGGTTCACAATTATTTCTTTCTTCTTTTATGTGCATGCTTTTGTTTATGCGTGTGTTATATATATAAAGAATTGGAGTATTCTGGTGCATATTTCTTATCACGAAGATTTTGGAAATATTGACATTGTCACTACTTAAACTTTATTTTAGGCTGCCTTTGTGCCACAGCCAGACAGTGGAGATGACATGAGCTATTTTATATCATGGTTTAATCAAATGTCTAGTGGAATGCCAGATGATCAGAACTGTAGCAATTCAGATTCTGGCACTCAGGAATCGTACTCAAATTCTGGAGTTGAGGTGGACGTTCTCTTATTCATCTCTCAACTTTCCTGTTTATGCTTCCAATTAATATTACATGTATTATGATTTCATTAATACTTCATATTTGAGAATTTTACTGGAATAGTTACTCAAAACAGCTACTCTTGCATTTAAATATTGTGTACAATATACAAGATACTAAACACCTACAACAGACTATAGCTTCTTCTTTTTTTCGTTTTATAGATTTAACACTGACCTGACTTGGTAACTTGGAAAATGGCAATTTGATTTATTCTTTTTTGAATTTTCATTCAATCTTGAAGTGTGGTCATTTCAGGTTCCTTACTATCTCAATGAAGCAACAGGATGGGGATTGGAAATCTCTTCACTTAAGAAGCAATTGAGGCTGCCAAGTCCCAAGGCATCATAGTTAGGGCTTTAAATGTTATAAATCCCAGAAACCTAACTGGCCAGGTGTGCTATTAGTAGGTTTGAAGAAGTAGAGATTTGACTAGCAAAGTACCTTAAGTTCACGTAAAAGAGAATGCATTGCTATGTGTCTATTTTTGTCCCTGTACATTATATGATTTTTCTGTTGTACCTGCAGGTTCTTGGTGAGGAGAACCAGCCTGAAATTGTGGAATTCTGCAGGAAAGGTCTTGTGCTACTGGCAAATGAGGTTGGTAAATTCTTATTAGCAAAAGATGTTGAAACATCATGCAGCTCTAGTAATAAATGGAGATTTGAGTACTTGTAGGAAACTAAATTTAGTTTTGTTTGCTCTCTATTGACTCCATTTGCTTGCTTGGAGCCCTACCAAATAGATCTAGTTTGATTTGCCATGTTAAAGTTACAACTTATGTCCAATGAACTTTATACAGATATATCAGGAAAATATTAATTACGAATAGATCATGTGTAATGTATTTGAGTTGATTTTTGTGGAATTTGAAATTTGGAGTAAAGCCCCGTTTGGATAGCGTTTTGCTCCTCAGTGCATTAAGGCAAATGTACAGTACATTTATCAGTGAACAATAACCCATGATTTTTATTTTAAAATTGTTTTCAGCAATAAGTTCAGCAAAATAAGTAGTATCCAAACACACACTAAGTGTCAGGTGTTAATACCATGTTCTATTACTTGGAGATTTAAACTGGATAATAAGGTGTTCACTTGTTTGTAAACTTGGTTCAAAGCCATTATGATCTACTTAACGGCTGTGAAATTATTATTTTCTAATTGAATCATTTGTCTTTAAGATCAACAAGACTATTCTGGTGCTCATACATTTGAAAGGATTGATGTGGAGGGATCTTTCTGTACTGAATGGTTCAAGCTTGCCAAACAGTGTAAGATAAGTTTTGGAGGTATTCCACTTGAATGAAACTCAAAATAATCCTAATAAATTTCTGCCCAGGACTCTACTGGGCAGAGCTGACACCACCTCTACCTGTTGAAATGTATCTCAATTATTACATACAACAATTATTTCAGTGGTATTTTGGCCAAGGACGTTACGGTGGAAAACCTCCCCAACTTGGTTAAATCAGTTCTTAAATTTGAGGAGATAGAAAATGATGTGAGTACTCGAGATTATGTAAAGAGGATATGGGACTTCACGGGATCACTCTATAATGATGAATCCATGGAATTCAGCATAGAAACTGCAGAGGTACGGACATGTTACGTTTTTCATGCTCTAATTAATTCTCTTATCATCAATTAGATTGCTCAATGCTACTCAATAATATTTTTGCAAGTGGGTTGTGACTTTGTGCAACTTGTGATTGTTATGTGGTCATGCAGATCCTCTGCTATGGTTCTATCGATGATCTTCCTGTGTTTAATAATTTGACTTCCTTGATGTTTGGTGGTTGTATTAGGTCTTGTTATTATATGTGGCCTGCAGTACAGCTCTCACTTTGTCAGGCTCCAAAGCTACAAACACTTGTCTTTGAATTGAAATTCCTAGGTAGCCATGATGGTTGCCCACCTGAAAATCGCTTGGAAGATCGTTTGGAGAAGTGGCTTTATATTCCTGAATGTTTGTCATCACATCTTATGGTCTGTTATTATAAAGGATTTTCAGGGCATAGAGTTGAGATGGAACTTGTTCAACAAGTCTTGAAGGACGCAAATATATTACAGACAATGAAAATCACTTTTGAAAGTCATCTAGACTCAGAGATAAAGCTTTGTGCTTGCAAGAAATTAAGAAAGCTTCAAAGGAGGTATCCTACTTGTCAATTTGAATTTGACGAAGGACAAATTGATTTTTAAGTTATCTTTCTTAATTTGTGAGAAGCAATAGCTTTATGGGAATGGCCATTGGTCTTTGCATCTTTCATTTTAGTTTGGAAATGTGTATTTTGTCCATTGGTTTGTTTAGTGCAGTTATTTGCACTGTGTTTGTGTGTTTTTGTTGAGGAGGTCATTTAGACTTTTTATAGCAGCTTTGGTTGTGTTTTGTGCAGCCACTAAGCTGCTTTGGGTGTTGTATGGCTACTGGCCTTTTGTTCCTGCACAAAGTAGTTTGTTTTCTTGTGCGTGATTTAAATTCTTGTATTTTGAAGCATCTTCAATCTCTTGGAATGGCCTTGAGAAATGATTCTTTGCCCAACACTCTCAGCATGCTATTAAAGGTGTTGGGTAAAATAGTTTATTGGTTTCAAAATTCTATAGCTAAAACAATCATTTAGGTTAATGTGAAAGTCTCTCTATAAGCTTCAAATATAAGCTTCAAAAATGAAGGATTTAGTGATTTAGAAAGCTAATTGAATTTTGTTTTGATATTTGTGTTTTGTTATAATATAGATTTTGTAATATGTGGTTCTTTAAAGTTTATGTGCATGGTTGTGGTTTATTTATTTATTTATACTTTTTTTAAGGAGAAAAACCTCATTTTAAGGGTCGGGAGAGCCTCAAAAAAGGTTATTGTGCTTTTATTTATTTTTGAATTTTCCAGGGTTTCCACTCCTCCATAAAGATGAAACATTTTTTTCAAGGGTCATGTAAGCCATCGAAATTTCTGTTTCAAGTGTCACACGGGCCATTGAAATTTTTGTATTAAGGGAATTTGCTTCAAAGGTTATCAAGGGCCTTCTAGACCTCAAACTAATCTTTTTTGAGAGCTTTTAATACTTTTTTAATGGTTTTGACCCTCGAAACAAACCAACTTTGTTGTAGTTATATGTTGCTTAGCAGCTTGGATAATTTAATTGGAATGAAGCGTGGAAAAGGAAAATTTTGAAACTATTATTAATTTTACTTTTCAATAAAATTTATAAATTGATGCAACAATAAATGCGATAACACATAAACATCCTAAAATAAATCTCTTTGTTGTTATTTATTGTACTTAATTTGTTAAAATATTGATACATTAGTAAGTAAGATGTATGTATTAATATTTATATTATTTCTAGCATTACAAAACAAAAATTATTTATTATTTTGTTAATAAAAATTAATCACTCATTATCATATTATTTTATAATATATTTCAAGTACAAAAGTTAAAAGAAAATACAAATCTTCACAGTCACTAGACCGGAGATCAAGAATGATCATAAATCAATCTATTCTCCTTTTCTAACATTGCAACTTTTGACTTTCCATTGCCCTTAGTTAATGAAGGCTCTCCACTTTCCAATGGGGCTATGCTTTTTTTTTTTTTTTTTTGTTATACAAGATAGAATTTCTACTCAAATAATCTAAATGTATATGTGTGCAAAACTTCCTCCTGAAGACTTGAACTCCGACTTTTGTCCTCTACAAGCATTTATACTTGTGGAATGACTACTGCACCAATAGGACTCTGCTATATGTATTATAGGTTGGATTTATTTGATCACACAACTCAATGTAATTAAATCCCACCAATTCACCTAGACTTTCTTATGCAATTAATTCCTAGAGAATGCAACCCTTGACTCGGCTTATAAAATACCTATGCCCGTGCAAGTGCTTTTGTTATGAGTTTTATTTCTAGTGCAAGAAGCACTTGTTTGAATAAGTTCAACATGATAAACCACTTACCAGTGTCACTCCTGTAAAAAATGGGAAATTATGAAATTAAAATACATGGTGAAAAGGTTAAGGTCAGTCTAGTCGACAATACTGCTATTATTGGTGCTAAGATAGATGAATTAAAATCTTTGTTACAAACTCAACAAAATCCTATTGTTGGATTGGACTTTTAAGTTTGTAAAGATTAGAGAAGATTCATATAAAGGAAAGATTTTGGTACTGTGTGTTAGGACTCGTTGCTTGATAATCCAATTTCACAGGTTGCTCTCTTTTACTGATACAATTGCGCAGTTTCTGTCTGATGAGACTATTTGTTTTCTGGGAACCGGAATGAGTAAGATAGTTCAAGAGCTATATCGCCACAAATATTTTCTAAGCAATACAGGAGGGGTACCTGTAAATTGTAAAACATGTGTTGAAATCAGCTATTTGGTTGCTAAAGTTTTGAAGAAAGCCAACATTGAGAAGTCTAATTTAGCATCTTTGGCAAAAGAAGTTAGAATGGATATAAAGGAGCCATTTAGCCGATGCCCTGATTGGAAAGCTATAGTGTTCTCAGATGAAGAGATCATGTATACTGTATACAATGCCTATACTTCCTATGTTATTGGGAAGTATAGGCATTGTATACTGATGATTCCATAGTTACAATGAGAGGGGAGATTTGAACCGTACATAAATATAAACAATTTAATTCAAAGGATACTAGTGAAAAAAAAGTTTAGTGTATTTAAGTGTAGATGTGTAGTTGATTCAAAACAATTGGATAACATAACAAATATTATTAAATGGAAAATGTTAATGAATGCTCTATGGGCGTTGATTTAGAAAATACTTTTACATAATTTTATAGGAAAAGAAAAAAGTAAGTATTTTTTTTTATAGCTTTTTATATTTTCCATAAAAATTGTATAAAAACTTTCTTAAATTAATTCATTAACAAATACTTTAAGGACACCCATTAGTTGGAACCTTATTAAATAATTGGAAACAAATAAGAGGAAAACTTAACCAAATTACAATGAGGTGCAGGTATTTTAACCTATAAAATAATATCACAACTAAGAAAATTAGTTTCATTTGCATCCAACTTTCAGTGTGTATAAGAGTGTGTAGAACTTTCAATAGCAGGAATGCAGATGGTGGGAAATCTTTATTTTAAACAATATTTTGATTCGTGTCGAACAACACAAATCCAAGAATAAAAAATCGGTGAAAGCTTGGTCAACCTAACAAAATTTTCTATGAACAAAACCATATTTGATTTTTGGGAAATCATCATAGATCAAGTTTAATTTTTAATTTTTTAGGGGGTCGGGGGCACTGCTGTTCAATGTGTCTTCTTTTTTTTGGAAAAATACACAAAGACCCCCCTATGGTTTGCATATAAATCAAGAAACATTCTTTTTAGTTGTTTAACATAACACTTTTTTTTTTTTTGTTGAGAATGTTTAACATAACACTTAAGTCCCTTTTGAGTCTTTTCTTTCAAAGGAGATGATATATGGTGTATTTGACATATGTAACCATCCTCCTACACAAAGGCAGAACCACATCTAAGTCCCTTCTCTAAACAACTAATAAAAAGTTGAACAATTAATAAAAAATATATGAATTAATCAAAAGAAAAAAAAGATTTATGTGTATTTTTGTCTTTTTTTTAACCAAATTATTTTGTCTTTAGTTTAATTTTATATTATCTTCTTTTCTTTTCTTTTCTTTTTTACCCAACAACAATAATTAGTTTTTTTTTTTTTTTTTGGTTATAAAGGCATTGAATGCCATTTTGATAAATAATTGAAATGCAATGTATCCAGAAATTGTTGATTTTTTGTCTTTTCATTTATTAATATTTGGTTTTTCATGAAAAAAAAATTCACTCATATTCGGCTCCACTCAATCTTAATCCTAGGTCCATCTCTGCTTTCACATATAGTGAATCTCATGCATATAGGGTCCCAATACATGGGTTCTAGTTAGTTCAACTGATAAAATCTTTGATAATTGAATAAGAGACCAGTAGTTCAATTCTTGCCTATACCAAAAACCGATTAGTGTCTTGGTTTGATGATAGAGTTCTTATCAAAAGTGTACACCATAGGTTAATACTATCTCAAAAAAAAAAAAAAAAAAAGGTCCCAATGAGAATGATTCATCAAATTCATGATTTGGAATGTGTTTCAGCAATTTATGACATTGAAAAATGATTAATGAGGTAAGCAACTTGCAATGGATCACGAATAGATGCACATACATCATACACCAAGCTATAGATTCATAAGAGCAAGGTTAACACTATATATATATATATATAGAGAGAGAGAGAGAGAGAGAGTTATACCTGGTGTAAGTTTAAGTAATGTTACATCACCCAATATTTTTAATCAGATGTGAATTTTGATAAATTTACCGCTGAAGTATATTATGTTCGCATATTCTTCATGCTTACAAAATTTAAAGATGATCAAAAATCAATAGCCATGTTATCAGTCAATTATTTAAATACAAGTTTTTGTAGTTTAAAATAATTGCATTAAAAAGATGAGTTTATGGATCGAATGGTAAATTACATCCGATTGGTATGAAATTGGCATACATGTTAAGAACATATAAAACATGTAATTCAACGGTTGAATTTTCAAAATATGAATTTAATAACAAGTTATTGGGTGGTGTAACATTGCTTAAAATGTCCATGACTTTAAAATTTGGCTACTCACCCCTTTGAATTACAAAAATTGGTTCGTGATATATGTTTGCAGGAAAATAATTTAGAAGTGCACTATGTTGGCTAAAAGAAAAACCTATATATTGCCATTCCATCTGTTTAAGTGAAAAACATATTTAGTGTAGCTTTTGATTGGAGTTTGTAGTGTACTTTTGTATCAAAACCTCATTTCTCTCTCTTCTGTGTGTATTATTGTATTTGTTCCTAAAAAAAAAAAAAAAAGTGAAAATGTATCTTAAATTTTTACTGTCTTTGATAGGATTGCAAATATTTTATGCTGTCAACAAGTCATTAGAATAAAAATTATTTTTGAAATCTCTTGTCATTATCTTGGGGTCACCTTCAAGAGATTCTTCTCTATAATAACTTGGTGTATGTGAGACGGGAGAAATGTACGTACACACTCAAATAAATAGTCAGATACTAAAAAAAAGTTTAAATACCCTCTTTCATAAAAAAAAAAATTATATATTTTTCAAAAAATAACATTACATATCCAATAGATGACCTTAACTCTCTTAATAGTAACTTTTCTCTCTTCACCTTTGCTCTTCCCACATATCAACAGTTGACCAACTATTGATTGGCATCAATTTACTGTTGATTTTTTTCGAGTCCAAATCTTCTGTCTCATTTTTCCTGTTCCACTCTATACTCCACCAATAAAAACTCGTCACGTATTCACCGCATTAATTAAATAATACTATTAATTAATAACGGTAGCATTAATAAGTCAATTAATGATAGTATTTAATTAATGCGGTGAACAAGTGGCAAGTCTTTATTGGTGGAGTACAGAGTGGAGCAGGAAAAGTGAGACAGAAGATTTAGACTCACTTTTTTCCTAATGATTTTTTTTTCCTTTAAACATTTTTTTTTTGAGAGTTTCACAAAATTTAGTTACAATACCTTATGTGTAGTATATTAAGTTCTTCAATTGAATTTGAGCACATGGTTGCGTTATTCAATAAAACATAAACAGGTTTATCTTTTTTCAAGATAATTATATTCAATATATCAATGTGTTTGGATTAATTAGGAAACCTAATATATTGCACCAAAAATTTACCCCCTTTAAATTGATCAAACTAGTCATTTTCCTACTTAACTTTTTACATATATTAGAATTTAATTATGAATTTTATTGTTTTTTTTTTTTTGAGAAGATGAATTTTATTCTTAGAAAAATAACCTTGCACTTCGTCTTGAACTCCTTACATTTTACAAGTGGAACCATTTTTTTTTTTTTTTTTGAGAAGGACAAGAGGAACCATTTGGTAAGCTTAAGTTAAGTGGAATTATGGACTTGTACGTGGGAGTGTTTTTGAGCTGGGCACGGTTGCTTCTGAGCTTCTTGAATTAAGGATTGCAGCAATTGACCAGTGAAGTTTTCAACTCACCATTGAGAAGCCCATCATATTGGCTTGCTAAGTTGTCAATCCAAATTTTGAAACTTCGGATGTAAATCCAAACATTACCAAACTTCAGGAAATATAATCCACATTCTAAAACTTTAGGGTGTAAAATTCAATCACCCCTAAACTTTAGCGGTGGTATTTGCAATTTACCCTATTTAATATTATCAAAAAATTAGAATAACAAATCAATAAATAAAAAACTGGTAGGGTGGCTCATGATTCGGTCCACTTTGGTCAAGTTTTTTCTAGTTCGGTCCATCTTGGTCTATTTGGTCTAATTCAGTTAATTCGAATCATTTTTGTCCATTTCGATCCAATTCGGTCCAATTAAGTTTTCTTTGGTCTATTTCCGGATACTCAGTCCACTTCCATCCATTTCGGTCTGTCAACATCTATTCAGTCTAATCAATCTAATTTCGTCCATTAACATCAAATTCAGTCCTTTATGGTCCATTTGGTTCACTTAGGTCTATTCAGTCCACTTTTTCTTATATCTGTCCATTTCAATTCAATTTGGTCTTCTTTGGTATATTTGGTCCAATCCGGTTCACTCTATTTTGGTCCTTTACGATGAAGAAAATTTATCAACACGTATCATTTTTTTTAGACAGAGTTCACTTGTTTATTGGGTGAAACATCATATCCTTTCTCGTCAAAAGAGACAAAGGGCACTGAACGAGTTCCCAATTGAAAATGAAGAAATACAAATCATTCTCATTCTTACTCTTACCTTCGCTCTCCGATCTGCCACTCCACCCTCATGACTTCTCCTCCTTTCTATTTTTGAAGTTCCAAAGCTAAGCCGAAACCAAACTCGACCCAAGCTGGTAGCTGAGACTGTGAAATGGGTAAATCAACATCCTCTCTTCTTTCTATATGCAATCGTTTGATTATTAGAGTAAGCCTTCCATTTCGTGCTTTTACTTCTCATTATTGTTCTACTATTATAGAATATGCGAAAACCCCATGTCAGAATCGGAATCAGTTGTTGAAATCTGTGAGAGATCACTGCAAATCTGGAACCTTTAAGAATCTTGATCATGCCTTAGGCCTGTTTGATACAATGCTTCACATGCACCCTTTGCCTTCCATTGTCGATTTTACTCAATTGTTGGGTGCGGTTGCAAGAATGAAGCATTACTCTGTAGTCGTTACTCTAATTCAACGAATGGAATCATTTGGAATCTCTCCCAATGATTATACTCTCTCTGTTTTGATTAATTGCTACTGCCATTTGAACCGGGTTGATTTTGGGTTCTCTGTCTTAGCAACAATTTTGAAACTTGGATATCAACCAAACCGTATAACTCTAACCACTCTTGTCAAGGGGCTTTGTCTTAGAGGTAATATTTCTGGAGCTGTGAGGTTGGTAGAGGAAATGGAGAACAAAGGGTACCAACCTAATACAATTACTTGTGGAACAATACTAAACGGTCTGTGTAAGATTGGCCAGACTGGTGTGGCTATTAGGTTGCTCAGGAAGCTTGAAAAAGGGAATTTTGAACCAAATGTGGTACTCTATAGCACAGTCATTGACGGTTTATGTAAGGGCAGATTGGTGACTGAGGCTTTGAACCTTTTATCTGAAATGACAAGTAAAGGCATTCACCCAGACATTGTCACTTACAGTTGCATAATTCAAGGACTATGCAATTCTGGCCAGTGGAGGGAGGCTGCTACCTTGTTGAATGAGATGGTTCAAAGGAAGATCATGCTAGATGTACAAACATTTAGCATATTGGTGGACACACTTTGCAAGGAAGGGATGTTGACTGAGGCAAAAGAAGTTTTTGATGTGATGATTCAAAGAGGCATTGATCCTGACGAAGTCACTTACAATTCTTTGATTGATGGTTATTGTTTGCAAAACAGACTGGATGAGGCAAGTAAGACGTTTAATATGATGGTTGAGAAGGGTTGTTCACCCAATGTGTTTAGCTATAACATATTGATCAATGGATATTGCAAAAGTAAAAGAATTGATGAGGCAATGCGTTTGTTTCATGAAATGTCCAACAAGGGAATGATTCCTAATGTAGTGACTTACAACACTCTTATAGGTGGGTTTTGTCGAGTGGAGAGAGTCCAGGCTGCACTAGTGCTATTCAATACAATGCAAGCTTGTGGCCAACATCCAAATCCCCAAACCTATGCCATCTTGTTAGATGGATTTTTTAAGAATAGACAAATTGCTGAGGCAATGGCATTGATTCAAGAGATGGAGGATAAAAGGCTGGACTGCGATATTGTTATTTACGGCATCTTGATTGATGGTTTCTGCAATGTTGGGGAACTTACGACTGCAAGAGAAATCTTTAGTGCCCTTCCTGCAAAAGGATTGAAACCTGATGTTTGGACTTACACTATAATGATCAAAGGATTTTGCAAGAGTGGACTAGTTGATGAAGCGAGTGAGCTGCTTGAGAAAATGGATGGCAGTGGTTGTTCACCTAATGAGCACACATATAACGCAATAATCCAAGGGTTTTTGCAACATAGAGAGACATCAAAGGCAATGAAATATCTCAAAATGATGGTTGACAAGGGATTTTCAGCAAACGCAACAACTGCTGCCTTGTTTATTGATTTGCTGTTGTCTAATCAAGTAGATGAAAGTATTCAAGAGTTGCTTCCAAAGTTTGAGTGAAGGTCATTTGGTTTTTCAAGACCAAGGACAACTTTTATAGTTTAACCTATCACTAGTCATTATGTGAGTGATGTATATTTGCTTCCAGTAAAATTTAATATTTTTTATGAGATGGTATTTCTTTTCCATTCTGTGCACAAGGTTGTATGTTCCTCTCACTGTCCGATCTTTTGTTGTGATTTTTTTGTGCACTCATTTTGTTGCATTAAACCCTTTCTCATGGATAGGTGTTTCAAAAATTTTCTAATGTAAAGTTAATGCGAAATATCATACCCCTTATATAGGCATGCACTCCCTAAACCAGCCCCAAAATTATTAAACCCTTAGTGATTAGGTCTGCACCAAGTTAGTTCTTGAATCAGTTTCAGTTTTACAAAAGTAGTCTGGTTGTAATTTGCTTATGAAATTTAGTTTTAAAACAAGTTATGGGTGCTTGTAAGTTAAACTATTGTTTTAAAACCACAATAGATTGAGCTGTCAGACTTCTGAAATATCAGTTAGATTAAGTTACTGTCTTTTTCACTTTCATACCTTTTAGTTCTCTTTTGCCAAAAGGTAGGATCTATTTTGTGTCCAACCATCATAATTCTGATGTCCTGTTTGTGCTTACTATGATTTCAGTGTTACTAGAGATTCTTGAACCTTTATTCATATGAGGGTGTGTAGGGATGATCAATTACCACTGAACTCATCTGTGGTAATGTGATTTTAGCCATCAAAATCTTTTAACTTTTAGCTTTAGGGATGATCAATTAGCAATTGCTCAACTGGCACTTCCGTCTCCCATAATAATTGGTTGGAGGGTGAGGTTGTGGGTTCTAGACCCACAAAGTATGTGTAACTTACCAATATAAAATAAAATAAAAAAAGCATTAGCTTTAGAGATGCAAATGAGCCAAGTTGAATGGTACCAGTTGACTATTTATAATTTAGAGAACTTGAGCTAAACTGGTGCTTAATTCAGTTTGTTAAAGTTTGATAAGATAGCCAGATCTGCTCGGTTTGTTAAAATCAGTCACTCATAGATTTGTCAATTTTTTATTACTATGTATTTAAAATTCAAAAGATCTTAGAATATAGTTGATTGTACTCTATCTTTGATGACATAACCTGTCAATTTGAAATACATGTCCTTTAGGCCTTTTTTGTTCACACACACACACACAGACTTTTACCCTAGTCAGGGCTTTTTGTTTCTATAAATCTTATAAAATTTTGGATGACAGAAAACCATAAATTGGAGGTCTGTATGAAAGTGTTATGCTTGCGAGCCTATGAGCCAGACAAGACAGTTCAAGCGTTGAGCTCATTTTCAAAACAAGCTGTATTAGGTCCAAGCTTCAACTTCGTTAACTTCATAACCGACCCCAATCCAAGCATAACAGGTTCACATTCCAACTCATGAATAAATTAAGTTTATTATATTTGTAGGTAAAATTAGAGACCTTAATTATCTATATTTTTTTGTACTGTTGAAGTTCCTGTGACAGAGATGGGACCTCCCTGATAAGATTCTTACACCCAGATCTTGGAAACATTTACAAGGTTCATCATTAGGCTTAATTGTGAGTATTTGAGTAAAGACATGTTCTAAATTACTCAAAATGCTGGATACTATTTGATATCCAAGATCATCTCATTCATAAAGTGCATTTGAGTAAAGACATGTTCTGAATTACTTGAAATTTTTTTTGCTTACAGTTCTGTTGGTGTTGAAGTGCATTGCAGTTTAGTTATTGGAAATACTTGATTGTAGTAACTTGTGAATTGCCCCTGCCTCTCCTGCTCTGAATCTGCACCTTGTGTTGAAGTTTGGAAATCTGTGTATTTAATGCATGAAAGTCCTGTCTGAAATTGTGAGCTCTTGTTCTATTTGGTTTTGTTGGGTTTAATATTTTGTATAGTATTGCACAGGTCGTAAACTAGAGGTGAAATTAGTTACTCATTAGTTTCATCATATCCACTTGCCCTTAATTGGGTGATTGCAGGCACTGCAAATTATCAAAAAAAAGAAAAGAAAAGAGCAGGCACTTCGGATTGTAGGATTGCCAATAGGGCCAGAAGGCTCTGTAGTAAAAAGGATAAAGGTAGGTTTTCCCTTGCTCAATTACTTGTAAATATAAATCTTGTATTTGACTCGGGCATGATATGATTATTTTTGTTAGATTTTGAAATCCCATAATGTATATTAATTGTATTAGTTTGACTCAAGTGTTATGATGCATGTAAAAATTAGATGTATCGACATAATTTGACTAAGGGATTCAGTTTTAGGACTCGTTTGGTACGTGTGTTTAAACAATAGCTTTCAAGTTTAAAAGGTTTTTTTGAAACTATGCGTAAGTGAAAAAGTGTGTAGAAATATATGTAATATTGTTTAAAAACTGAAAATTGTTGTTTGAAATCATGTACCAAACACTATTGTCTCAAATTTTAACATACTTTGACATTTGTTCCATTATGGAATGAAATAGCAGGCGTCATATTGTTGAAATGTAGACTCTTTTGTTCCATTATGGATTCAGTTTCAATGCCAAAACATTGCATGCAAGTTATGACTTACAATATGTGTCTTGACCTTTTCGATCTTTACTTGTGTGAATACTGGTTAGTGTGGCTTTGGCCTTTGACTTTGTGCAAACATTTCTTTGTTTTCGCCCATGTGTTCGTTGCTTTACACAAATAAGAGTGTCCACGTGTTTGTGGTCATTTTGCTGATAGACACCTATGATTCTGCCTCACCAAATTCTTGGCTTAAAGGTGGTGGTGGCGGCATTCTCTGCCTTCTTAAGTTACATGATTTCAGGCAAAGATTTAGCAACTTAGATCATGGTGAGGACTGAGGAGGGTCAAATTAATTCTAGCAACATTATATTGAAAAATATGTTTTAAAATTGAAAGGAAAGACGGAGACAAGAAATCAATACCATCAACTCAGATTTTTCTTTTTCTTTTTCTTTTTTAAATAAAATTTTTATGTTTTATATCATTGCTAATGTTTTATGGTGAATGGTAAAACAAGTCAATTTTTTATCTAGGTGGACATAAATCCTATATAAAACGCAAAGTATGTCTATGTACACTGAATTATTTGTCCCATTTTAGTGACTAGACGGTTGTCAAAACATTAAAATGCTCATTTAAGGGTTACACTTGTTTGACAAACCCCTTAATGTGAGAAGGAAGTTGGAAACATTTATTCGGTCATAAAAGCAAGCAGTCAGAGAAAAGGGGTACTAAAATATATTTGTTTTTGAGAGAGAGAGAGAGAGAGATTATACATCAAAAAGTAAAGGAAATGCCTTTTCCTAACAATTTTTTAGCCCACCAAATTTTATGCATCTTTTGTCCCACAAATTGACTTCGTATATTTCATCCTCCACATCGCTAGCCAAGCATGCATTTCAATGGTCAAACCGTGGGCTATACGTTTTCAAACTCAAAACATCAAAGAAAAAAAACACAACCCATCTCCACAGCTAACTATCTCCTACGATAGCCAAAGTCACAAAAAAAAAAAAAAAACACACCTTTTAACAATTCACCTCACCTCTCTTCTATCACCTTATATATTAGACTCTCCTTTCACTCTATAGTCTGTACCACACCAAAAACCTTTAAGCCTCCAAGATTACTAAAAATAATGAAGGGACATTCTCTTACATGGGCTTTCAATATCATTTTCATCATCATCTTCACCCTCTTGCTCTATTATTCCATGCATATTGAGGGTTTGAGAGTTCTCATAGATCAATCTTCTTCTTCTTCTTCTTCATACATGAAAAGTTTTATTATAAACCAAGCTTATTCTGGACCCAACAAAGGTGGAAGCGGTCACTGATCACAACCATGGTTGGTTTAGTTATTTTACTTACAATATAAGGTTCAACAATTTTGCAGGAAAGGAATTAGTCAACAAACATTTCCTCTCTTCGAGGGATCTCCTTAATGGAAAATTCTTTGTACGGAAATCTTCCATTAGATACTGGGCTTTCTTGTCCTAATCTTGAAACTATGTATTTGGGTAGCAACAAACTTAGTAGTCATATCCAATCAGATATTTCAAATTGTTCCAATCTCGCCCTAGTAGATTTTGCAATAAACTTATTCTCTGGACCAATGCCCAGAAGTCTTGGAAACTTGAAATACCTTCGAAGTCTTAATCTGATACTAAACCTTTTGAGCATTCTGGAATGTTTATATATCTTTGAATTGAGGAATTTGATGATCTGGCCATGTACACAAGTTTTCAATGACTTGTAAAACTTAAAGCTGTGAAGCAGTCATTAACAAAACAATTATGCATGTACAGCCATATTGCAACCTGTCGACAATTTTGAAGACCCTACAAATAGAAAAAGAACATTTGTAGCACTTTAAAATATTCAAACTAATAAATTTGATCTTCCTGCTTTGCTAATTTTTCTACTCCTAAGATGCACTTTTTTTTTTTAAGGATAAAAGATAAAACTTTATTGATAAATTGAATATACAGATGTGTAGACAATCTCATGACAAAATAGCAAGACCATGCATTTGCTGCCAAGGAATAATATGCCACCTAAACACATGAGGGACTATGCCACTCTCTCTCATAAGAAGCAACTCAAACACAAAATTCAAAACTTCGAAATAGCAGACAAATAGTCTAGATATCTCTGCTTATACACTCCTGTTAGCCCCCAATTTTGATTATGCAGGCTTCTTAGAAACTGTTGAGAAGATAATTTGCAGCCACATATATGTGTGTTAGATGCATCTGATAAACAAAAATATTTGAACTTAAAATATCCTAAACCACAATGATGATGATAACAAATCCAATTTACCAATCTATTCCCAAATGCCAGTCACAAATATAAAAGACTCAGCATCCCCATCACTCTACTCAATCAATAATTAAATCTCAAACTTCCAAGCCTTACCACAAAATAAACTATTCAACTTTTGTTTTCTTGCCCTCACTCCTAATTTCACATGACATTCAAACCAAGAAAACAACTCTACCATATGAAGTTCATTACACATAAATCAAAAGAAAATCTAAAACAAATTAATATGAACGTGCAAAAGGAAGAAAACCTCTTGCTAATTTATTGACTCTAGTCAGACGATGTATATACTATAGCAAGAAGAATACATATCTACTTATTAGAGTTGCAAAATGGACAGTCGAGTATTTTATCAAAAAATTTGCATGCAATTAACAAAATTTTTTGTTAGTTACGTCAACAACAAAATATTAAAGCAAATTATTGAGAACTGGAGTAGAGTGAGAGAACCGAATTGAATTAGAATAATACAATTGGATTTGGGAATTGGGGTTATTCTAGAGAAGACTATTATACATATTCAAAGAGAGGGAGAAGAAAGAAGGGAAGCTTTGGTTTTTCTATTCAAAGAAATATACCTATGCCAGCATACGATTCTTGTGGAGCCGATCCAACCTTCATCACAGACACCATCAGATCTATCAAACCAAAACAACCAAATCTAAATTTTGGTCTATTTAAAATGTCTTTACCAGTTGTGGTTGTGGGATGCCGGCTTGAATGTGGGTGCTTGCTTGCTTAATAGTGGTAGGGCCCTCAGATTTCTCATTCTCTCTCTCTCACTCCAGGCTACGCCTCACAGATGATTTCTTCTTAATTTCAATTATTTTGTTTTAATATATATCTTACATGAAACTGTGAATAGATACCAAAACTTAATTAATAAGCAAGATAAAAAGGCACAATTATGTGGTGTTTTTAAAAGTAAACATGTCATAAGTTTGTGCAGCCACATGACGCAATTATACATGATCAATAAAAAGTCAAATATTTCAATTATTAGTTATTATATAGATATATATACACACACATATATGGATTCAAATTATATCTAGTTTAAGAGTTAGGCATTTTTTAAGTCATAGATGAGTTTTGCTCTCTCTCTCTCTCTCTTTTAATTTTTAATTTCAGAATGTTTTACATACACATGGTTGGCAAGCTAGGAGGAAAGGCTATAGAGGTTTTCTCGGATTCAAGACTAGTGGTCGGGCAAGTCAATGGAGAATTTGAGGCTAGGGATCAATGAATGCAAGGATATCTCATCAAAGTCAAGCATGCCAAGCCCAGCTTTGAAAATTTCTCCCTAAGGCAAATCCCGAGAGGCCAGGACTCTCATGCGGATTCATTGGCTATGTTAGCCACCTTTTCGAGATCAGGCCTCCCTCGTGTTATAATTGTTGAGGATTCGGTGGTTTCCGGCCATAGTGACCAAGCACCAAACAAGATACATAGCATACAAGTTGGTCCAAGTTGTATGGACTTGTTAATTTTGTTCTTAAGGGATGGATTGCTACCCAAAGACAAAAGTGAGGCTGAGAATACGAAGAAAAGCTCGCTCGATATTGGCTTTCCGAGGAACAAAAGTTATATAAACACTCCTACTCGAGACCATATTTACTATGCGTTCATCCAGAGGTTGTAGAGCCCTTATTGGAGGAGTTGCATGAAAGAGTTTGTGACACTCATACTAGGGGGAGGTCCTTATCACATAGAACTCTCACCCAAGGATATTGGTGGTCTAGTATGTAAAGGGCTGCTCAAGATTATATTAAGAAGAGTGACAAAAGTCAGAGATACACTCCAAATATCCACCAACCAAGATGAACCTTGAATCCACTTTCCAGTTCTTGGCCTTTTGCTTAGTAAGGCTTGGATATAGTGGGCCATTCCTAAGGGTAGCAGAGAACCGAAGATGGCTTCTTGTTGGGACCAACTACTTCACAAAGTAGGTTGAAGCTGAGCTACTGTCTAATATTAAGGATGTAGATGCTAAGAAGTTTGTTTGGAAGAATTTTGTTGCTAGATTTGGGATTCCCCATACATTAATCTTGGACAACAGGCTCCAATTCGATAGTAGATATTCCATTCTTTCTTACCCACAGGGAAATAGGTAAGCAGAAGTTGTTAATAAAGTCATAATTAGTGGGTTAAAGAAAAGGTTGGATGAAACAAAGGGGAAATAGGCGGACGAGTTACCTCTTGTATTGTGGACATATCACACTACACCCCAAAGATCAACTGGGGAAACTCTGTTCTCAATGACCTATGCATTCAAAGCGGTTATACGTCTCAAGACAGGATTACTGACATTAAGGACTAGTTAGTTCAGTATGGAGGAAAACAACTGCTTTCTTTCAGCAAGCTTGGATTTAGTTGATGAAAGAAGAGAAGTGGCCATGGTCAAAATAACACATTATTAGTAGAAGCTTAGGCAAGGGTACGACAAAGGAGTCAAGGCAAAGCCACTGGCTTCTAGAGACCTGGTCTTAAGGAAAGTAGTAGGAACTGCGAGAAATCCATCATGGGGAAAATTTGGACCTAACTGGGAAGGTTCGTATCGTATCACATCAGCAACTAGGATTGGGGCTTATTATTTAAAAGATTTGGACGAGAGTGTCATTCCACATCCCTGGAATATAAAAAAATTTCGTAGATATTATTATTGATAATACTTTGGATTCCGCTCAATTCTTTTCGCTTGTTGTTTGGTGCTTAGTTTTCTAAAGTTATCCATTAAGATTAACTCTTACGTGAATTTGGTTAATTGTTAAATAGAACCTCGGCCTTGTTAGACTCCTTGGGTCACAAGCCTTGGGTTAATTAACTCTTCTATGAATTTGGTTAAGTGTTAAACAGAATCTCGGCCTTTTTAGACTCATTGGGTCACAAGCCTTGGGTAAATTAACTCTTGTGTGAATTTGGTTAAATGTTAAACAAAACCTCGGTCTTGTTTGACTCTTCGGGTCATAGGCATTGAGTAAATTAATCCTTAGATGAATATGATTAAATCCAAAAACATGACCATAATTCTATTTAGATTCTTGAATCATATTGTTAGGTTTGATTCTAGAGTATGGTGACTTAACATACTTGAGGCTATACATTTTAATAAGGAGAGTGTGTATTGTATTTTTTGGAATAATGAGAAAACGAGTAGTTAAGCAAAATAAGAATGCAATAAAACTCTAATATATATTCATTCAAAGCTTGGAAAAATGTGTACAAAAAGAGCAATTGAACAAAAAAAAAGAAGAAGAAGAAGAGAATAAGAGTGTCTGCTAAACTTAGCTCATTACAAAATTTGCCTAAGTACAAGACTTAAACAGAGCTATGATGCAACATTCTTCTCTTTCTCTTTTTTCTTTTTCTTCCTCAGTTGTTCAACTTCTTTTGATCCCAGTTCCACCACTAGGGCTGGAGTATGTTTTTCTTTCTCGGTAGAAGGCTCAGGAGTTGGGGTTGCCGAAGAGGTAAAGCTTGGATCTAGAGTAGGAAGGGTAGACTTGGGAGTAATACGCAGAGCTGGGGGTAGTAAACCTTGTCAGGCCCCCTGAGGTTAGAGTCAGCATGAATTCCAACAGCGTTAAGGGCTTCACCCCATACCTCAAGGCAGAAGGCCCGAGCAACATTTTTGAGTTAGGCGGTTAGGCTTTGGGCGGTCTTGGTCATACCAGCATCATAAGCGGCATGTTCAGCCTTCGCCTTCTTTGCATCTTTGCCCTTTAGCTCCTTTAGCTGGAGCTTGATTTGCTCTTTAGCCGAAGCTAGTTGCGTTTCAGACTTCTTCAATGAGATCCACATCTCCTCAGCATTCTTTTTAGCCCCTCCCAAGGCAGCTTCTGTGTTCTTGCGCCCCCTCTCGACCTCAACTAAGTGGAAGAGTGAGTCCTTGAACTTCCTCTTTGTCTCAACCAGAGCCTTCTCTGAGTGGGCTAGTTTACTCTCTGCTTCTCAGGACTTTGAGAAATTGTGGTCGACCCATTCCTCAGCCACAAAAGACGCTTGCATCCTGTTTTTTTTTTTTTTTTTTTTTTATTTATTTTTTTTTTTTTTATAAATAGAATGAGATAGAATGAGTTGAAGTATTCATTGCTAAGGTACGACTGGTATTTGTTGCTCCAATAGATAGATCAGTACATAACATTGATGTTTCGTGTTGGTTCAAATACCAACCATATTGGACTCATTTTGGCTATATCGAAGAATATATCAAATTTCGGCCAGTAAATGCATACCGGCCAAAATTAGACAAATAATTTTCTTTGTATTTTTCTTACCTTGATATGAAATTTGTCCCCCATTATCAGGATCTAATCCCTTTCTCTCATCATCGTATTTTTTTTGTTTGTTCTTTACTTTTCCAAATTTCCAACTCTGCATATGTCTTTTGGGTTGCACTGTTGCATGTTCTTCATCTCTCTCTCACTATTTCCTTAATGTTTTCTTTTCCTTTCTTTTATTATTTTCTTAGGGGACTCACGACAAAGATTCCAAAATAGCTAAAATGCATTTTAGTAGCTGACACACTAAAAAATCCACTACTTTAAGGGTGCCAATGAAAGTTCAATATGTGTGTAAAACACCTTTGAACGTTTAGACCCCAAAATTACAAATTATCAATTCAAGCTTATTAACAAATCTTGTACGTGCGAAAAATGTAAATAAGTTAAAACAGAATTGATAACATAATCTAAATCAAATAAAATCACATCCACAGCAGAAATTAAATGGCGAAGATTAAGGGAAGAGAGATGCAAACACAAGGACAACACAACGATGTGTTATCAAAGAGAAAACCGATGCTCTCGATGTAAAACCTCTCCGCCGCCCTTCAAGCGGTCAATAATCCACTAAAGAATGTAGTTGGGATACATGGACAGCAGAAGACCCTCCAAGCCTAATCTACCTAATGTACCTAAGCCCTCCAAGCTCCTACTCCAACAAGGTTGCGCCGAACCTATTTCTTCTTTAGCTTACCGGATTCCGCTATAGCCTATAGCATCAACTAATATGAAATTGGTTCTTTCTTAACTGCTTCCCAAAGCACCAAATAGCCTTCTCACAGATATGGGTATGGTGAGAAAAGGTTTTGGTAATGTTCTTCTCAAGGATGTAACAATGGAAAGGAAGAGAGTAGAGGAATTTGAAGAGTCTCTATGTGAAGATTGTGGATGAGTCAATCTTGTTTTTCTCTAGGGTTTCTCTCTCAAAAATTCCCTCTAGAAGCTCTCTATATTTTGTGGGTATAAGGGGTATTTATACTAGAGAGAGAAAGGAATGCGAAGACTCAGTTTTCCAAAACAGAGCTGACTGGCGACTTGGCTTCGCAACTTGACTGAGTCGCAAGTTCAAGTCGCGAGCAAACAGATTGGCTAGTCTGGACTTTTTGTCCTGTAGTGCTCCAGCTGGCGTGATTGTTCATCTTCTCTGCATGCTTCACTCGTGTGCATCATCTGGCGGCTTGCAAGCCGCGAGCCACCCGCGAGATCGAACCGCGAGTTCTTGCTTCACTACACAATCTTAAGCATTTCTTTACACTTTCTCACACATTACCCTTACATGAATCCCACTTAAATACAGGATTTCTAAATGCTGAATTACAAGCAAATTAGTACGGAATAAAGCTAACAAAATGGTTGATAAATTTCAACCTTACAGCTAAAAATCAAATTATTTTCCTATCGCACGTTATTGTCACTAGATGGTAAACAAAAAAAGAAAAAAGAAAAAGAAAAAGAAAAAGAAAAAAGAAAATATATATATAAATGCTTGAGAGATTTAATATAATATATGTCACGTAAATCGAGAAAATTTGGGGAATTATTGTTAGTGGCGTTGTGGCGTATAGCGTGTTTGTTACATGGGCCCCTCAATATGGATGAATGGATAGGTTATCATTTCATATCCATTATCTTGAGGCACCAATCGGTATTCTTAGCGTCACTTTCCTAATGATAGGTTACCATGATTAATAATTGAAAATTTTCATTTTATGTCGAATTGCTAGGCTAGACATGGGTAAAGTATAGAATTTTTTTTGGACGTGGGATGGTTAATTCCTACTTTAGGACAGGAGTGCTCAATCCATAGCACTAGTGGCTTCACATTGAGTCTAGGATGGTCATAACCACCTGACTTGGAAAACAAAATAATTATCATATATAAATTTAAATTTTTTTTTGTTCTTTTATCCTTAAAAAATATTTGGGATCACTTTAAATTTTTAGGCTTAACATAATTAGACTTTGGACTAAATTTGGCAACAAACTTAGTTGTAAACTAAGGCTACAACTCCACTTAATATTTTTTTTATTAGATGTGAATTTTGACAAATTCACCATCAGATTATATTTTTTTTCTTATATCTTTCATACTTGTAAAATTTCAAAATCAAATCTTTAATTTCGAGTTTTTGTTGTCTAAAATTATACATAAAAAATAAGTTTATGAATCAAATAGTAAATAACATCCATTTGACATAAAATTTGACATGTATTTTAAGAACAAAAAGAACATGCAATTCAACATTTAGACTTTCAAAATATGTTACAATGTTAATTTGTTTAGTGAGAGTTGTAGACTTAGGCTACAATTTAGTATGTAGCCAAACTTTTCCTTAAGTTTTGATCCTCTTAACAATATATTAGGTCCTTACAAACAAACAATTTCTCAAAAAAAAAAAGAAAAAAAGTCTTTACAAACAAAAGAAAAAAACCAGGAAAACTTTTTTCAAACTAAAATTTTGAAAAATATGTACCTTGAAGCATTAATAATAAGACTATCATGCAAATATTTCAAAATAAGAAACTTTGAAAAGAAAATTTTAAGACTTTATGTATTTGTATGTATGTGTGTGTGTGTGTGTGTTTTGTCAATATATGAAGTTCTATTTTTATTAAATTTTATATAATTTAAGTTTTTTAATAACCACCCTAGAAAATATTTGTGGAGAATGATTTTTCTCTGATGAGTGCAAGCTCTTAACTAATGAATTAATAAATACATGGACTTGATATCAATTTATGAATGAAAAAAAGAATTATTTGTTATACTATATTACAATTAATATTTTACTCATTATCCTGTGAAGCACCTAAGCGGTACAACAAAGAATAAAAAAAAAATTTAAATGAAATTGTAAAATAATAGAGTATTTGATACACGTGTATTATAAAGTATGTGTTTTTATATAATAATAATAATAATAATATTAATATAGGGTGTTAAAATAAATAAAATAATTTTTTAAGTTGCTAAAAGTAAAATTTTTTAGCACATTTACATATGACATCAATTTATATGTCAGATTCAAACTTTTATGCATAGCTTTTTAAAACTTTACTTTTTCTCACGTTATCTTACTTTTCTTTCAAAAATTTTCAATATACAAATATATTTTAGCACATTCCCCGTAAAAGTTTTTAGCAAAAGCTAAATGAGCTGTCCTCAAATGACATGGTTGTGGATGACTGATAGGTGACTCTCGCTTGTGTGACTACGGACTTGAAGTAAATATTGAATACTCCTCAATCTGATAAAGCAGCAGAGAAAGACTTAAGAGTAAAGGCATGGGAAAGACTTTAGAGTTAAAAAAGTGGTAAAAAAATTATAAAAAATTAAAAGATTAAACCTTCTAATTTTTTTTTATTAAAAAGTTAAATGGGATTGCTCCTTTTTTTTTTTTAATGGGCCCCAACATAAAGGCCTCTTTATGCATCTTTCAATCTCTTTTCTTTAAGGTTCTCTTTAGTCTGTACTCTATACATCTCTCTCTCTCTCCCTGTAACTATATAGCTAGCCAAACGCTCTTGGAAGTATGGACTCGACATATGATTTAGAGTCTACACTACAAACTTTACCAAACCGTGTTGTAGGACTCGACGTTAAGACTTAAGAGTATCAAAACCACTAATCATATGTAGTCCAAATGCTGCTACTTTTTGTTGGGACTCGTTGCTTGATCATCCAATTATGCCACTTATTATACTCAACTCCATCAACTCTCAAAAATTTCTTGCTGACGAGACTATTTGTTTCCTGAGTACAGAATTTGAAGAAAAGGGTAATAATATTCTATCTAGTCGATGTGCTTTAAAAAGTAGCTCAGGCGTTGAAGTCATTTATTTTGCTTCAAGGATTCTAAAGAAAGCCAACATTGAGAAGTATGGATTAGCAGAGTTGGCCGGTGAAGTTTGAATGGATATAAAGGAACCAATTGGTGAATGCCCTGACTGGACTGCTAGATCGTTCTCACAAGAACAGATCAAGTATACAATCCACAATGCCTATACTACTTATGTTATTGAGAACAAGTTGGTGGAAATGTGCCTCTAGTCTAAGCATCTAAAGCCATCTTGATAAAGGGTTTTACAGCCTTTTTAAGGTACTTGGGTTCTTGGTTTTAAAACATTTTGAATAAATTAGTGATTGTGTTTGGTGGGACTCTATATATATACACACTTTCACTATAATAAATGTCTAATTTTAGCTCGATTGATTTGATAAATTAAACTCCAGACACAGATTTCTTTTTTCCTCTTTTTTTTTTTTTTTCCCCTTTACTAGTTACTACAATTCGGTATGAGGGTTGAACCCCTTATTCTTTCTATAGAAAAGATTGGAATAATCTTACTAAACTACAAAACTCTTGATCTTTTGTGTGAGTTAAGAATATTGTTTCAATACATTATTGACACTTAGTGTCCGTTCTACGTCCTATAGTTTGGGCAACTTATTTGCTAAAGGTGAGACAATAAGATCAAAGTCAATTTATGAAATAAATAAAAATAATTTTGTTGTTTATTTGGTAAAAGATGAGACAAAAAAAAAAAAAAATAGTTTCCTGCTAAATGGACACTAAATCAAATAATATCATGCACGCACTAACGTAGAGCACATGAGATATCAAGTTTCACCTATCACACTATAGGCCTATGAGAGTTTTTGAATGTCTTTTAGACAAGAAGCGAAATAGTTTGGCTAAAAGATGAAACACCACTGCATTTCATAAAAATATAAAATTAACTAAAATAATAAAAAAGTGGAGCATATTTAACGTATTCTAGCATGAATAACTTCAAATGGCCCTTTTCTTTGTTATGAAAATTGACGCCATTTGTTTTAGAGATTTGAATGACCCATTGATATTATAATTATAAATAAATTTGTAACAGGGAAACAATAGAAATTATATTGATTTTTTTTAAGAAACGAAATTATATTGATATGGTTGCAAGAACTTGATTTTTTTTTTTTTTTTGCTGAAATAAAAAATTTAATGGCATACAATTTAATTAGTTTTGGTAAGGAATCAAAATATATATAGGGTAATGCTTTAAAAATGTGCCTTCGTAACATAATTACAGTCCTTTTATATATGTTAAATACTAAATTTTACTTGAAAATAATATTAATTCACCTTACATATATGCAAAAAAAATTCAAAAGTTCAGATTATCCACTCTAATAATTTTTTTTTTTTATACAAGATAGAATTTCTACTTTAATCTAATCTAAGTGTATGTATATAAAACTTCTTCTTGAAGACTTGAATCTCAGCTATACCGTCAATTACAAGAGGCATGCATTTGTGATAGATACATTTATTAATGCCAAGGTTCAAGAGGAACTATTTCTAAGGATTATTATTATTCATTATTTTTGTGGAGTCTAAATCTTCTGTCTCACTTTTCCTGCTCCACTCTGTACTCCACCAATAAAGACTTGCCACGTGTTCACCGCATTAATTAAATACTATCATTAATTGACTTATTAATGCTGCCGTTATTAATTAATAGTATTATTTAATTAATGCGGTGAATACGTGACAAGTTTTTATTGGTGGAGTATAGAGTGGAGCAGGAAAAGTGAGACAGAAGATTTGGACTCATTTTTGTGATAGTTGTAATATGCTACTAACTTTACATCTCGAACTCTTTCCTCCTAACTTAAGCACTTTGTATATAAAGAGGTGTAAATAGCCAATTTAACATCTCTTTCAACTATGAAATTTTCATTATATTGATGTTGCCTTATAGAGTATATCTAGATGACATTGGTCCATCAACTATTGGATTAGTGATTTACCAGATTTGTATGTTACCTCTAGAATGAAGACTAACAGGGTAGGGCTTGAATATAACGCAGTAAGCCTTCAATCGGGTTTGTAATTCCATAATTCTTCTTCTTTATCTCATTCAAATTATCAACACTGTAGAGCTTGTTTAACAAATCAGACTGGAAAATTCAATTCTCTCTCTGAGAAAGACTTTTTTTTCAAGAAGCCCACGATGTTGGCTTGCTAAATTTGTGGTACCAGGTATTGACCATTGAGCAAATAAGTATTTAAGTATATCACTACTGCAAGAGACTAGCTTGTAGCTCAATTGGTTTGCACTTATTAATATTTCTAATTGAGACGTCTAGATTATAAATTCTTCTTGCTCCAATTATTGATTTATCAAAACAAAAAAGAAGTATGCCCCTGCTGTTGCCTATGCAGCTGTTTATATGATTGTCATCAAGTATGCCATTAAAACTTGATGAAATGCACGTGTTACACGAGAAAACTAAACTTTAGTACCACACTTGTATAACTAGATATCAAAAGTTTTAGTGTATATATTAAAATTATGATCTTTGGAGGTTAAGAAGAATCACAAATCAATACGTTGCCTTTGCCTCAATATATAAATCCCCATGCAACTATGCAAGTGCTTTTCTTACTATAATTCTTGCAAGTACAAGAAGCATTGGTTTGAAGATGTTTAACTTCCGCAAATTACGGCACTATCCTTTAAAAATATGTATATCGGTGTATGTGTATTTGCAATACATGGTGCAAATTTAAAGGTAAGTTTATTCAATAATTTTGCTGCGGTTGTTGCTAAGGTAATTAAATGAGTTGAAGTCTTCATTGCAAAACCATATATAGAGGCCAAGGATGACAATTTCATGCTATACCAGCCGGTGCAGTTGGTTTTTATAGTTCCAATAGAAAGATCAGAGTATAATACTAATATTTTGTACCTGTTCATATACAGGCTGTATCGAACTCAATTTGGCTATATCAAAAAATATATCAAATTTCGGTCGATAGATGCATACAGGCCAAAATTAGACAAACACTTTCCTTTGTATTTTTCTTACCTTGATATCAAATTTGTCCCCCATTATCAAGATCTAATCCCTTTCTCTCATTTTCTTTTTTTTTGTTTGTTCTTTAGTTTTTCAAATTTCCAACTCTGCATGTTTCTTCCGCATTGCAATATTGCATGTTCTCCATCTCTCTCTCACTATCTCTTTAATGTTTTCTTTTCCTTTCTTTTATTATTTTTTTTAAAGGATTCACGACAAAGATGCTAAAATAGCTAAAATGCATTTTAGCACACAAAGCACTAAAAACCCACTATATTAAAGGAGCCAAAAATCAAATTATTTCCCTTTCACACTTTATTGTAGCTGGATCGTGGATGCTAAACACAAATATATATATATATTGTTAAGTTCTAAATATTTAGATTTAAATGTTTAGAATCATGTTTTTATAGTGTTGGTATACCGAGCACAAAACGTGTCTAGTCCAGGTGTTAGGCAATGTTAAAAAGTGTTTGTTTCATGGTTCAAGTTTAGTTGACTGCAGAAAAAGGAAATGTGTTTCTGCCTTGCTCGACTGATCGAGAAATTAGGCTCAACTAATCGAAAATCGTAGAAATAAAATTCTGCAAAATTTTTAAACCAGACCCAAACCCACGAAAATGTTTAGGGTTTCATTCAAACTTCTCCACATATAAAAGAGAAACCTTATCTACGTTTTTCAGACTTTTTGGAAGACTTGTGTATTACTCTTTGTGAGATCTGAAAGGTTATGTACCTTCTAACTACACAAGAATCTACCAAAGTAAGAACTACAATCAAGCGTCGGTAGAACATAATTGCTACATCAAGATCATTACTGATGGTGATCTGAAATCTTTGAGTGGGATCTCAAAATCACAAGCAAGGGTACTTGTGTTAGTATAATTCCAAGGAGAATGAATCCGTGGATTCGGAGCTTGCACATAGTCATGTCAGTAAGATACTACATGAGGTAGAATTAGATTTAGGATTAAATCTGATTGTAAAAATTTCAATTCTCTTATAGTGGATTTACTTTACCTTGAGGATAGTTATGTCAAATTATCTTCAGGTTTTTACCTTGAAACGGTTCGTTTGATTGGTTTTCCTAGGTAATTATATCGTGGTGTTATTTACTTTTCCGCTTTTATGCATGATATAATATATGCTTGTTTAACTTAGATCTGAATAATAAACCTAATAATCAACTTGTTAATTAATTAGGTTAAACAATCTGGTTTAACGCGTTTTAAACGAACAAACACACACACACACACACACACACACACACACACACACACACACACATATATATTTATTTATTATTTATGTCACATAAATCTAGAAAGCTTGGGGAATTATTGTTTGTGGCATTGTGGCATATAGTGTGCATGTTACATGAACTGCTCAATATGGGTGAATGGATGGTTAATTCCTACTTTAGGACATGAGTGCTCAATCCATATCACTAGCGGCTCCACGTTGAGTTTAGGGTAGTCATGATCACCCTAATTTGGAAAAAAAATAATTATTATATATAAATCTTATAAATTTTTTGTTTTTTTTATCCGTAAAAAATATTTGGGATCACCCTAAATTTTTTTAAGCTCAACATAATTACACTTTGGACAAAATTTGACAATAAACTTGATTGTAAACTAAGGCTACAACTTCACTCATTTTTTTTATATGAATTTTGACAAATCCATCATTGGAGAACATTTTTTTATATATATATATATCTTTCATACTTGCAGAATTTCAAGAAAATCAAATATCAATAGCTATATCATCAATCAAATTTTTGAATTTCGAGTTTTTGTAGGTCTAAAATTATAAATTAATAATAAGTTTATGGATCAAATATTAAATAACTTCTGATTGAACTGAAATTTAACATGTAGTTTAAGAACAAAAAAAAAACATGCAATTTAACATTTAGATTTTGAAAATAACAAAGTTTTGTTACAAAATTAGTTGTTACCTAAGGTTATAACTTTACTCAATATTTATTTATTGGAAGTGAATTTTGACAAATTTACTATTGGATTACATTTTCTTCTCATATTCTTCATACTTGCAAAATTTCTCAAAAATTAAAGATCAATAACTATATCATTAATAAATTGTTTAAATTGTAAGTTTTTGTAGTTCAAAATTATATATAAAATATAATCATACAAATCATGTAGTAAATAATACTTGATTGACACAAAATTTGACATGTACATTAAAAGCGTACAGAATATACAATCTAACGGTTAGATTTTTAAAATATGTAAAAATGTTAATGATCTTAAGTAAGGTTGTCTCTATAAGTTACAACCAATTTTGTAACTAAATTTTGTCATTTTCAAAATATGTAGCAATGTTAATTTGTCAAGTGAGAGTTGTAGCCTTAGGCTACAACTTAGTATATAGCCAAATTTTTCCTTAAATTTTGTTCCCCTTAACAATATATTAGGTCTTTATAGACAAAAACGTTTCTCAAAAAAAAAAAAAAGGTCCTTACAAACAAAAGAAAAAGCCCAAGAAAATTTTTATCACACTAAAATTTTGAAAAAGATGTAACTTGAAACATTGATAATGAAACTATTATGCAAATATTTCAAAATAAGAAAAGTTGAAAAGAAAATTGTTAGACTTTATGTATTTGTATGTATGCGTGTGTTTTTTTTTTTTTTTTTGGTCAGTTTTCTATTTTTATTAATTTAAATTTTTTAATGACCAACCTAAAAAATATTCATAAAGCATGATTTTTCTACCATGAGTGCGAGCTCTTAACAAATAAATTAATAAATACATTGAATTAATATCGATTTATAAATGAAAAAAAAAAGGTAAAAATACTATTTTCGTCTCTACATTTTCGTCATATTTTCATTTTGGTCTCTATTTTTTATCTTTACCACTTTTAGTTTATATTTTGAAAAACGTGTTCCGTTTTGATCCCTACCATTATCTCAATAATGAAAATATACTACGTAGCAAGCAGATTGCTGTGTTGACACGCTAAATAATGACGTAGCCAATAAAATAATAAAAAAAATAATTAATTAACATGTAAATAATGCTATATCAGCATTTTAAATATTAAAAAAAAACCACGCCAGAAAACAATTAAAACAAAATTCTAAACTAATGATGTTTAAAATAAAATCAAATAAATAATTAAAATAAAATTTTCTTTTCCTTCCGTTATTTTCTTCAGAAGAACATATTCATGTATGATTAAATTCTCATTTCTCTGTCTTTCTTGTACTTTCTCTAAAGCCAAACACATCAAAACTCCGATCAATAACAGTTAAATAAAATAACATCTAACTAAGCATTTCTTGGCAACGTCAATCTCAAGATCTGAACATTTTTCTCTCCTAATTGGTAATCCAGAAAATCCCTTTTTCACAAACCCAACAAATTCTCATTCATAAACCCAAAAAACTCCCTTTCACAAACCTAGAATATCCCTTCCCAATCCCAACACACACAGCAAATAGTCCTTTCACAAACCCACAAACCCAAATTATCCCTTCTCAACACATACGGCAAATGAGTTTTTCAAATTTGTCAAAAATCCAAAACAAATAGAACAAACTCAAGATCAGCTTCAAATTCAATCCCAAGATAGAGAGAGTGAGATGAGAAAGTGAGGAGGAGAGGAAAACTGACCCACCACACCCGACCAAAAAACTAACCCACCACCTGTAACACATTCTTCCTTGACACTGCAGGGCCGACTTGCGGAACCCATTGACTAGGAGGATCTTACCAAGTTGCGGTGGCGGCGGTGAACGAAGGAGAGGAACGGTGGGGTGGTGAAATCAAGAAACACCGCTAGCGGTGGTATTGATGGTGGCTATGAGCGACCATGGGAGCTACCGAGCTAGGGTGAAGAGATGTTGAAGAGTGAGAGGGAGGAAGTTTGAGATTAGAGGTCATCTGAGAACTGAGATTAGAGAGAAAGTTGCAAGAAAATCTGTTCATATTTTTAAAATTTAAAAAGAAAATGGTTTTGATTTTAAATTCATTTTAAATGCTGACATGGATTTTTTAATCTTAATTAAAAAATTTATTATTATTTTATTAATCACGTCATCATTTAGTATGCCAATATAGTAATCTGTTTGCCACGTAAGATATTTTAGTTACTAAGATGACGGTAGGGACTAGAATGAAACATGTTTTTCAAAATAAGAGCTAAAAGTAGTAAAAATAAAAAGTAAGAACCAAAGTGAAAATAAGATAAAATGTAGAGATAAAAATAATATTTCCGCAAAAAAAAAAATTGTTATGCTATATTATAATTAATATTTTACTCATAATCGTGTGAGAGACCTAAGCAGTAATAGAAAGAGTAAATAAATATATATATATTTAAATGAAGTTGTAAAATAATAGAATATTTAATACTAGATGTATTATAAAGTATGTAGGTTATTCTCGTAACAAAAATAATAATGTGTAAAAATATATAAAGTAACATTTTATGTTATTAAAAGTTAAACTTTTTAGCACATTTTCGTTTAATATCCATTTATAAACTTAGTTTTTAAGTTTTATGTACCACTTTTTAAAGTTTTACTTTTTTTTTTTCCTCTTATTTTATTTTAACATATAAATATATTTTAACATATTTTCAGTAAAAAATTAAAAGGTAAATTACAAAGTTGATCCTTATTTTTTACACCATATTTCAATTTAGTCCCTAACTTTTCAATTGTGTCAATTTGGTTCTTAACTTTTCAGTACCGTGTCTATTTAGCCCCCACCGTTATCTCATAGATGAAAATTGATGACATGACAAACACTCAAATAAAAATTATTTTTTGACAATGACACCTATATTGCCACGTCAATTAAAAAAAACCAAATTAAATTTGAATTATTTCCCTAAATTCTAAAATTCCTGACTTTCTCCACTCTTCTCCCTCTCTTTTTCTTCTTAGTCTCAACTCATCTCTATCTCAGACTGCTATTGACCTTTATTTTTTTTTTTCCATTTTTCGTTTGCTACTGCATTTATACATAGTTGCTTCTCTATATAATGCCGGTAAATCTTGGAAAAAAGTTTCACATCATTAACAAAAAAAAACTAGTGTGGGTGATCTTATGGCGGCCTCCAAAAAGAAATCAAGTAAGATACACTATATCTTGGAGTGGTTAATTTATATAATACGTTCAAAAAATATACTATTTGCATTAAAGGAGAAAAAATTCTTAAAACAACTCTACTTTCCCCATCTTGGCAAATGTTAGCGTATCATTTTCAAATCCAATTCTTTGGAAACTAAGCCTTAATCCCGAGGAATTGAGATTGGCTACATAAATCTTTTTACATCTTCCAACCATACCAACAATAATATAAATATAATCATGCTTCTTGGGTGATGAATGAGAGAGAGGAAGAATGAAGAAGAGACGAAGATGAGTTATTAGGGATTCTGGATTTTAGAAAAATACATGTTCTAGATTTTTTTAATTTGGGTTCTTTTAAAGCTGATGTGGCGGTACAGGTATTCATTGATGTGGAAAAAAAAAATTTATTTGAGCCATTTGCCACGTCAATAATTTTCATCCAAAAAATAATGGTAAAGACTAAATTGACACAGTACTGAAAGGTTAATGACTAAATTAACACAATTAAAAAATTAAAAACTAAATTAAAATATAGTGTAAAAAATAAGAACCAACTTTATAATTTACCTAAAATTAAACAAGGCTATCCAAACACACACGTCATTGTGAATGATTGACGGATGACTCACTTAGTGTGACAACGGACTTCAAGTAAATATTGAATTGTCTTCAATCTGATAAAGCGGCAGAGAAAGACTTAGGAGTTAAGGTGTGAACTTTCTTTCTTTTTTGAATTAAAAAGTTAAATAGGACTGTTCCATGTTTCTCTTCTTTTTTAAATAGGCCCAAAGATAAGGCCACTTCATGCTTCTTTAGTCTGTACTCTATGCTCTGTACATCTCTAGCTCTCTTGCTTTCCCTGTAACTTTACTCCACAACCAAACGCTTTTGCAGGAGCGATCGAGAAAGATAGAGAGACCTCTCTCCATTCTTATCGCAAGAAGTGAGTGTCTCTGTGATCTCTCTCTCTCTCTCTATTTTGTGTAGTATTTTCGTTTGTGAATTGTTTGAATATCAGGTTTCACTTGAAGCATGCATATGTAGTCAGTTAAACCTCTCTCATGGAAGGGTTCGTTACTCTTTCCAGTAACATGTTTGATATCTGCTACAAAATTTTATTTACAGTATGGGCACGTACTTTTATTTGATGTGTACGTAATTGTTTTAAAAGAGTTAGTGTAAACACTAAATTTCAATCTTTCACTCTCTACAGCTAGATTGCTAAAGAATTGAATTAGTTTTTAGTGCTTGAAATGAAGAAAGATCAAATTTGGTTTTAGTTCTATGATTGATTGGCTTATCAAATTTGCTACTGTTGACTTGTAAAAGATACTATAGTTGCCACCACAATGATTTATACTTCATGTTAACTTATTTTTATTTTTTTGAGAAGCTACTTCATGTTAACTTTACGAGTAAGCCTTGCGCTATATAAAGTGACATAATAAATACCACAACTCACTCATGTAGCAAATTATAGTTAGTAGAGAATAGTGGTAGTGGGTCCATGTGAAAGACACCTCTCTACTAACCACATAGGTGAGTTGTTGCATTTGTTGTGTCACTTTATGTGGCACTAGAAGAACTCTAACTTAATTTGCCCCCATTGAATTGCTATTCTTATTGAGCTTAGTTTAGAGAATTTGTTAATTGACCATTTAAAAAATATTGATATAAAAAAATTTTATTTTTTCATAAAATTTTTGAAAATGTAAAGTTAATTTAGTTCATGTATTTAAATATATATTTTTAATTTTTATACAATATTAAATATATCTTCATATATTTTTTGGTCAACACGTATTTCTAAAACATTGTCTTATCGCATCTGTTAAAATTTTCCTTTATTATATGAGTTTCTTTTTATGTACAGGGAACACGTACTGGTTTGAATTAGTTCAACATGACGAACCTCATACCACAATCAGTCCAGTCAAAAATGGGTGTGTATGACATTGAAATAGAAGGTGCAAACGTTAAGGTAAGCATAGTCGAAAATCCTGCTTTCATTGATACCAAGATGGATGAGTTAAGATCTTCATTACTATATCCAAAAAAGAAAAAGAAAAAGACCTTCATTACAAACTTCAGAATGGCGTTTCTCAAAAAAAAGAAAAAAAAACTTTCAGAAAGGCTAATTGTTGGAGTCGACATTAAGTTTGTCAAAACTGATGGGAATTTAAATGAAGGCAAGTTTTTGATTCTTTGTGTTGGGAGTGATTGCTTGATGATCCAATTACCCAACTCGGAGTTCATATCTGATACCCTTGGGCGGTTTCTGTCTGCTGAGGTTATTTGTTTTTGGGTACCGGAATGAGCAACATAGTTTCAGAGCTAGGCAGCTTTTATTTTTATCCAAACGGACCGAACTCTAGAATATCTATGATATCGAACGGACGCTTAATACTTAGGGAAGATAAGCAAACTGTAAATTTAAAGACAGGTGTTGAAGTAGGCTTTTTGGCTGCTAAAATTCTGAAGAAACCCAATGTTGAGAATTATGGATTAACGGAGTTGGCAGGTGAAGTTGGAATGGATATAGAGGAACCAAGTAGTGAATCTCCTGACTGGAATGCTAAGGTGTTCTCAGATGAAGATGTCAAGTATGCAGTGCACAATGCCTATACTTCTTGTGTTATTGGGAATAAGCTCTTTGATATGCTCTAAGCCTCTATGGCCATCTTGTCTATGGGTTTGACTGCTTTAATTATGTGTTGTTATATATGCTGTATATGCTAATGTTGCATGTAATTTGTGTAATTCAAACTACTTTAATGAAATTTCTGGTTGTGTTTGGTTTGTCCTAAATCATATAAAATAATTTATTTTGCTAAGTTAATAATTATTTGTCTTGGGATTTCTTCAAAATTGTGGAACAATAGAAATCCAACTCAATTGAAATCTTTAGTGAGTGTATGGAATCATCATTGATTATCATTTTGACAACTTGAAATTTGAGCTTTTTAAAACTGGTTTAGCAATGTTTGTCTCCTAATCTCTCAAATGGACATGCATAAAACAATTTTCTCTCTTTCTCTATACCAAAATCTATTTTAAAATTGGAAATTATATTTCAATATGCTTTCGCCATGTATCACTTCACTCAAGGTTAATTAAATTCATTTTTTTATTATCTCTTTTTGTTATATTTTATACATGAACCATATATTTGATTCTCTGTACAAAATTAAATTAAATTTTGTTAGTACTAATTCATTGAATTATTGCATTGAATATGTCTTCATTTAGCAAGTTGAGACTAATAGTTGATTATAATACAGTTGCAATGGACTAATAGTAATTAAGATAAATTAGAGCATATTGTTAAACGCTTTAAACTTTATATTATGGCCCCATTTTAATTTTATTTTGTAGATAATGTTTCTTTTATTTGTAAATAGGTTTAGTTAGAATTGTATTAAAAAAAATCAGTTTGAATATGATAAATTAGGGGGGGGGGGGAGGAAGAGAGAGAATAGAGAACTATTTTAATCTCACAAAAGATTTAATGATATATTTGTTACTTGAAACATTAAATTATAAGATAAATTTATATGAAAGCTCCAAGAATTCACTAAAATAATAAATTTAAAAAATAATGAAATATGAATAGATCACAATGAAAATAATCATAATTATATTCAGGCTTTTGATGTAAACATTCTATTTTTTTTTTTTTTCTAAATGCATGCCACTCATAAAATTTCACTAAACCACAAATGAAAAATGTCACTAAATTACAAGACTCATTATCTTTCATGTGAGTTAAGAAAGTAACAATAGACCATTGACATGGTAAATTATGCTTCAATTTATCAAAATTTCATTAAACAAAATTATTTTCCTTAATTTATCAAAATTATGCTTCAATTTAGTGTTTCATTAAACAATTTCAATTTGTGGTATGAACAAAATAAACATTGGCGGAAGTTTTAAGGAGCTCAAGCTGATAAATATTTTTTTGATAAAATTCGAGTTTAAGCAATCACTGATAACAGAATCTTCTACGAATTCTCAATTGAACATGATTTTTACTTGGTATAGAATCAGTCTACCATATTCTTACAGAACTTCCATCACTTGTAATAGCATCAATTCATTACATCACTCACCCTCCAAGTCATACTTTTACGTACCATATTTAGCAATTAAATACAATCTATACCATGATTTTCTAAAAGCTTGCCGATACTTGTCTGCGCATGGATGGTGCATATTTCGCTGCTTTGCATACCATACATAGATTCAAAAGTCATTAGATCTATGAGCCATCATCACATAATATGTGTGGATCCTGTTAGTGTCGGCTCTAGGACTAGGCCTAAGATTCCCATAAAAAAAGGCTACACTCTCTTTATAAAAAAGCTTCATCCTCCTTATAAAAAAGCCAAAAATTTTATGATAACAATTGGTTTATAAAATAAAAAGGGTTTCTTTACTATTTTTCCGCTTCTAAAAAGTTTTTCAAAATATAAGATCAATAAAAATCCTAAATAGTGTAGAGAGCACGCGCACACACACGAGACATGTAAATGTGTTTAATCATCAATAACGAATATTTTTCCTAATATAGCTTGAAATTTCAATTTTTATACATAAAAAACTTATTAATGTCTTGGTCTGATGATAAAGAGCTATCATAAAAAATTGATCTATTGGTCTGATGATAAAGAGTCATCATTAAAAGCAGACGCCATAGATTTGAAACTCTCTAAAAAAACATTAGGCCATTATAGACAAAAAGTTTCTCCAAAAAAAAAAGGTCCTTATAAATAGAAGAAAAAGCCCAAGAAAATTTTTATCACACTAAAATTTTGAAAAAGATGTAACTTGAAATATTGATAATGAAACCATCATGCAAATATTTCAAAATAAGAAAATTTGAAAAGGAAATTGTTAGACTTTATGTATTTGTATGCATGTGTGTGCATGTGTTTTTTTTTTTTGGTTAATATATGAAGTTTTCTATTTTTATTAAATTTTTTATAATTTAAGTTTTTAATGACCATCCTAGAAAATATTCTTGGAGCATGATTTTTCTCCAATGAGTGCGAGCTCTTAACTAATAAATTAATAAATACATCGAATTGATATCGACTTATAAATGAAAAAAAAAAGTATTTGTTATACAATATTATAATTAATATTTTACTCATTATCTTGTGAGAGACCTAAGCAGTAAAAGAAAGAATAAAAAAAAATTATTTAAATGAAGTTGTAAAATAATAAAGTATTTAATATTAGGTGTATTATAAAGTACGCAGGGTATTCTCACAACAAAAATAAAAATAATATAAGATGTAAAAATAAATAAAGTAACATTTTAAGATGTTAAAAATTAAACTTTTTAGCACATTTACGTTTGATATAACTTAACTTTTAGCTTTTATGTATAACTTTTTAAAATTTCATTTTTCTCTCATATTTTTTTATAATAATTTTTAAGATATAAATATATTTTAACATATTTTCAACAAAAAAAATTCAATTCAATTCAATGATCTTTTCCAAACACACATTATTGTGAATGATTGACAGATGACTCTCACTTGGTGTGACTACGGACTTCAAGCTAGTATTGAATTCTCTTCAATCTGATAAAGCAGGAGAGAAAAACTTAAGAGTTAAGGCATGGGAAAGACTTGAGAGCTAAGGCGTGAACATGTGGGGGAGAAAAAAAGAGGTAAAAAAAAAAAGTTAAAAGATTAAGGTGCATTTGGTATATTCACTCAAATAAATGTTTTGAGTTTAAAAAAATATTACACACATTTTTACATTTTTTATTCGCACATATTTTTAAATATATATTTTCGGTTCTTAAATGCACGTAACAAACACCTCCAAAACTCTCGTCTTTTTTTAATTAAAAAATTTAAAGGAAACTGTTCCATGTTTCTCTCTTTTTTAAATCGGCCCAAAGATAAGGCCATTTCATGCTTCTTTAGTCTGTACTCTATTCTCTGTACATCTCTAGCTCTCTTGCTTTCCTTATAACTCTACTCCATAGCCAAACGCTTTTGCAGGAGCGATCGAGAAAAATAGAGAGATCTCTCTCCATTCTTATCGCAAGAAGTGAGTGTCTCTGTGATCTCTCTCTATTTTGTGTAGTATTTTAGCTTGTGAATGGTTTGAATATCAGGTTTCACTTGAAGCATGCATATGTAGTCAGTTAAACCTCTCTCATGAAAGGGTTCATTACTCTTTCTAGTAACATGTTTGATATCTGCTACAAAATTTTGTTTATATAATGGGCACGTACTTTTATTTGATGTGTACGTAATGCTTTTAGAATAGCTTGTGTAAACACTAAATTTCAATCTTTCACTCTCTACAGCTAGCTTGCCAAAGAATTGAAGTAGTTTTTAGTGCTTGAAATGAAGAAAGATCAAATTTGGTTTTAGTTCTATGATTGACTGGCTTATCAAATTTGCTACTGTTGACTTGAAAAAGATATTATAGTTGCCACCAAAATGATTTATACTTCATGTCAACTTAATTTGCCCCATTGAATTGCTATTCTTATGAGCCTGAATAAGAGAATTTGTTAATTGGCAATTTTAAAAAAATTGATATGAAAATGTAAAAAATTGTTAAAACATTAGTTTTTTTTTTCATATAATTTTTTAAAAATATAATAGTTTCTAAAACATTTCAGCATTTTCGTTCCATTTTAAAATCTTAAAACTTACTTTATTTATCTATACTATTATTTAAAGGGTTTTCTTATTTGAATTCCTCATTTTTTAGTTTAAAAATGCTTTTTTACTCCTATGTTAAAGTAGAGATAAAACTAGAGGACAATTTGGTAAAAATGAAACTTTAACTCCCACTAAAATATCGCCTAAAAAATAAGACAACTTTCCTATTAATTTTCAAATTACTTTATCCACTTATCAATTAAATTTTCAAAATAAAATTCATATATATATAATTAAAAAAACACAGTTTTTTTCTATAAAATATGACTACTAAAAAAAAGTTTCATCTCTTATTAATTTTATTATTCACTTATAAATTAAATTTAAAAAATAAAAATTATATATATAAAATTAAAAAAAAAACACAATTTTTTTTTTTACAAAATAGGACCACTAAAAAAAATATCATCACACGCACAAAGCGCGTGTAATGGGACTAGTACTACTATTTAAAAGGTTTCCTTTGTTTAGATTTTTTATTTTTTTCAGTTCAAAAATGCCCTTTACAGTCATATTATTAGATAGAGACAAAACTAAAAAACAATCTGATAAAAATACAACTTTAACTCCCACTAAAATATTACCTAAAAATAAGACTATTCTTCTCTTTATTTTTAAATTGATTTACTCACTTATAAATTAAAATTTCAAAATAAAAATTATGTATTTAAAATAATTAAATACAATTTTTTCCTACAATTGTACTATCTCATTTTACATCTCATCTATTTTTATTTTTATATACACCTCAATAAAATAATATAAGCAATAACATTAAACAATATAAACAATTCACTCTGATCTCTTTCCGCTCTTCCCTTTCCTGTCTCTCTCCGGTATAGCCACACAACAACATCCCACCAAAAATCAGCCACAAACACCAATTCTTCACCACCAAAATTACCCCAAAAATAAAAACAAAAAATTGCCACCACCACCACAATCAATACCCGTCCCAAAATTAAAAACTCAACCACAGTAGCCACCATCCCCGCAGGCCACAACCACCACCACCATCAACAACCACTAACATCATAGAGAGGGAGGCCCAAACGAGACAGAGAGACAGTCAACAACGACTGCTGCCAAACCCAGCCACCACCAAAACCCACTCAAACGACCACCACCCCACCACCACACACCGCCGCAACCACCCAAAAAAAAAAACCATCAACCCCACGGTCCCCACCACCACCACCTCCAATACACAAAAACCCACAAAACCGATCTGCACGGACCCACCTCATGCTCAGCCACCGCCGATCTACACCTGTTTGAGGGAGAGAGCAAGGTCTGAGAGAGAGAGAGAGAGAGAGAGAGAACGGTTGGCAAGAGAATGAGGAAAGAGAGTGTATTTTTTAATTTATATGGAGAGAGAGAGTGAAAATAAAATATTATTTTCGATTTTACATTCATTGCTACAAGAAGTTCTATATTTAAGAACTGACTTTTCATGGGTTGTAAATTTTTTTAGAAATACATATCTAGATGGAGCTATGTTTTGGCTAGTTGGTGGGCAAAACCCCAATGCTAATGCTTAGCGCATCTGTTAGATTTTTCCTTTATTATATGAGTTTCTTTTTAATTATTCACAGGCAACACTGGTTTGAATTAGTTCAACATGATGAACCTCATACCACTATCATTCCTGTCAAAAATGGGTATCTATGACATTGAAATAGGAGGTGCAAACGTTAAGGTAAGCATAGTCGATAATCCTGCTTTGGTTGGTGCTAAGATGGATGAGTTAATATCTTCCTTACAAGCTTCAGAAAGGCAAGTTGTTGGACTCGACGTTAAGTTTGTCGAAACTATTTTTGCTCCAAAATATATAAGCAAGTTTTTGCTTCTTTGTGTGGGAGTCATTGCTTGATGATCCTACTACCCGTCTCGGGGACCATCATACCTGATACCCTTGGGCAGTTTCTGTCTAATGAGACTATTTGTTTCTGGGTATCGGAATGAGCAAAATAGTTTCGGAGCTAGGCAGCTTCTATTATTATCCACAGCACGGACAAAACCTTACAGGCTCTACAGCAGGAAAAACAATATTAAGCGGACCATCATCGCAATCTGTAAATTTTAAGACAGGGTTGAAGTAGGCTTTTGGCTGCTAAAATTCTGAAGAAACCGAATGTTGAGAATCATGGATTAGCGGAGTGGCAGGTGAAGTTGGAATGGATATAAAGGAACCAATTGGTGAATGTCCTGACTGGAATGCTAAGGTGTTCTCAAATGAAGAGGTCAAGTATGCAGTGCACAATGCCTATACTTCTTATGTTATTGGGAATAAGCTCTTTGATATGCTCTAAGCCTCTGAGGCCATCTTGTCTATGGGTTTGACTGCCTTAACTCTGTGTTGTTATATATGCTATATATGCTAATGTTGCATGTGATTTGTGTAATTCGAACTACTTTAATGAAATTACTGGTTGTGTTTGGTTTGTCCTAAATCATATATAATAATTTATCTTGCTTCAATCTTCTCCTAGTGAAAGGTCTCGGAATTTTTGAGTTAATAATTATTTGTCTTGGGTTTTCTCCAAAATTGTGGAACAATAGAAATCCAACTCAATTGAAATCATCAATGATTGTATCGAATCATCATTGATTATCATTTTGACAACTTGAAATTTCAACTTTGTAAGTTATAGCACACAGTAGATTGTCAATGTTTGGCTCCTAATCTCTCGTGTGGACATTCGCCAAACAATTTCTCTCTTTCTCTATACCAAAATCAATTTTGGAAATTATATTTCAACTTGCCTTCACCATGTATTACTTTACTCAAGGTTAATTAAATTCACTTTCTATTATTATCTCTTTTTGTTATATTTTATACATGAACCATATATTTGATTCTCGGTACAAAATTAATTTTACTTTTGTTAGCACTAATTCATTGAATTATGCGTTGAACTTGTCTTCATTTGAGCAAGTTGAGACTAATAGGTGATAATAATAAAGTTATAATGGACTAATAGTGCATAAGATAAATTAGATTATATTGTTAAACGCTTTAACTTTATATTATTTTTGCCCCATTTTAATTTGAGAAACAGTTAGAAGTGTATTAGAAAATATGAATTTGAATATGATAAATTAGGCAAAGGGGGGGGGGGGGAGGGCAAGAAGAGAGAGAATAGAGAACCATTTAATATGATAAATTTGTTACTTGGAACATTAAAATAAGATAAAATTTATATGAAAGCTTCAAGAATTCATTAAAATAATGAAATATGAAAAGATCACAATGAAAATAATCATAATGATATCCAGGCTTTTGATATAACCATTCTAAATTCTTTTTTCTAAATGCATGTCACTTACAAAATATCACTAAACTACGAATGGAAAATATCGCTAAATTACAAAACTCATTTTCTTTTATGTGAGTTAAGAAAGTAACAATAGACCATTGAGATGATAGATCAGTACATAACATTAATGTTTCATGCCAATTCAGATACTGGCTGTATGGAAACTTGTTTTGGCTGTATTGAAGATTATTATATCAAATTTTAGCCGGGAAATGCATACCAGCCAAAATTAGACAAACTTTCCTTTGTATTTTTTCTTACCTTGATATCAAATATGTCCCCCATTAGTATCTGACCCCTTTCTCTCCTCCTCTTCTTTTTCTTTGTTTGTGCTTTACTTTTTCAAATTTCCAACTTTGCATGTGTCTTCTCCATCGCACCGTTGCATGTTCTCCATCTCTCTCTTACTGTCTCTTTAATGTTTTCTATTCCTTTCTTTTATTATATTCTTAGAGTATTGGTGTCAAAGATGATAAAATAGCTAATTAACACACAAAACACTAAAAAACTCACTACAATAAATGAAAGGTGCCAAAATCAAATTCTTTTTCTTTGGCACTTTATTGTTGCTTGATGGTAAACACACCAAAATTTTTTTATTTAAATGAGAGAGAGAGAGAGATTTAATATAATTTATGTTGCATAAATTGAGAAAGCTTGGGGAATTATTGTTAGTGGTATTGTGGCATATAGTTTGTATGTTACATAGACCACTTAATTAATATGTATGAATGGATAGGCTAGAATTTCGTATCCATGATCTTACCACACGAGATGTGGATTATGGTAGGAGTCTTTATCCCAGCACTTAGAGATGAGTGGTTTGAGCGATAGCACCAACAAGGCTTGTATGGTACATATGGTATTACCTATTGCCATCACATGGCGTGAGATCGATGAGCCCATACTGGAGATCACCTTTTTTATTCAGCAATATGTGTGTGTGTGTGTGTGTGATCTTGAGGCTCCAATCAATGCTCTCCATGTGTCACTTTCCTAGTGATTAATTACCATGATTAATAATTGAAAATTTTCACTTTAAGCCGAATTGTTATGCTAGACATGGGTAAAGTATAGAATCTATTTGGACATGGGATGGTTAATTCCTACTTTAGGACAGGAGTGGTAAATCCATTGCACTTGCAACTACATGTTGAGTCTAGGTGGTGACATGACCACCGGACATGGAAAACAAAATAATTATTGTATATGAATTTTATGAATTTTTAGCCTTAAAAAATATTTGGGATTACCTTTTGGGCTCAACATAATTATACCTTGGACAAAATTTGGCAACAAACTTGATTGTTGACTAAAGCTATAACTCCACTCAATATTTTTTTATTTATTTACTAAATGTGAATTTTGACGAATCTATCATTGGATTAAATTTTCTTCTTATACCCTTCATACTTACAAAATTTCAAGAAAATCAAGTATCAATAGTTATGTCATAAGTCAAATCTTAAAATTTCGAGTTTTTACAACATAAAATTTTACATAAAAAATAAGTTTATGAATCAAATAATAAATAACATTTGATTGGCATTAAATTTGACATGTGTTTTAAGAATATGCAATTCAACATTTAGATTTTCAAAATATGTAGCAGTGTTAATTTTTTTAATAAGAATTGCAACCTTAGGCTACAACTTTGTATATAGCCAAAATTTTCCTTAAATTTTGATCCCCTTACCAATGTATTATGTATTTACAAACAAATAGTTTCTTAAAAAAATAAAAGGTCCTCACAAACAAAAGAAAAAGCCCAAGAAAATTTTTATCAAAATAAAATTTTGAAAAAGATATAACTTAAAACATTGATGATAAAACTATCATGTAAATATTTTAAAGCATAAAAATTATATGAATTTATGTATTTATGTGTGTGTTTTGTCAATATATGAAATTCTGTTTTTATCAAATTTTATATAATTTAAATTTTTTAATAATAACTTTTAAGATATAAATATATTTTAACATATTTTCAATAAAAAATTAAATAAACTTTTCCAAACACACACTATTGTGAATGATTGACTGATGACTCTCACTTGGTGTACGACGTACTACGGACTCCAAGTAAATATTGAATTCTCTTCAATCAGATAAAGCAGCAGGAAAAAACTTAAGAGTTAAGGCATGGGAAAGACCTGAGAGCTAAGACGTGAACATGTGGATGAGAAAACAGGAAGGTAAAAAAAAAGTTAAAAAAATTAAACCGGTACGTACACTCAAATACATATTTTTAATTTTTAAATAATATTATAATATTTATATATTTTTTCAACCATGTATTTTTACCCATATTTTTTAACGCATCTTTTTAATTTCGAAGTGAATGTAACAAACTAACTCAACCTTCTTCTTTTTAGAATTAAAAAGTTAAATGGGACTGTACCTTGTTTCTCTTCTTTTTAAATAGGCCCAAAGATAAGGCCATTTCGTGCTTCTTTAGTCTGTACTCTATGCTCTGTACATCTCTAGCTCTCTTGCTTTACCTATAACTTTACTCCATAGCCAAAAGCTTTTGCAGGTGCGATTGAGAAAGATAGAGAGATCTCTCTCCATTCCTATCGCAAGAAGTGAGTGTCTCTGTGATCTCTCTCTCTCTATTTTGTGTAGTATTTTAGCTTGTGAATTGTTTAAATATCAGGTTTCACTTGAAGCATGCATATGTAGTCAGTTAAACCTCTCTCATGGAAGGGTTCGTTACTCTTTTCGGTAACATGTTTGATATCTGCTACAAAATTTTGTTTATATAATGGCCACGTACTTTTATTTGATGTGTACTTAATGCTTTTAGAATAGCTTGTGCATACACTAAATTTCAATCTTTCACTCTCTACAGCTAACTTGCCAAAGAATTGAAGTAGTTTAAAGACCGAAAATTATTGCTTAAATTACTGTACCAAATGGCCCATAGTTTCTAAAACATTGCCTCAGAGTATTCCCATACAAGATTAAAAACAGATTCTATTTTACAATTTTAAAGTTTATTTTATCAATTTTACTTCCTTATTTTACAAATCTCCTAACACCTTAATTTTTATTTTTATATATGATTCATTAAAATAATATAAAATTCAACATTAAACAATATAAACAATTCCCTTTCATCTCTTTCCTCTTCCTTTTCCTGTCTCTCTCCGATGAAGCCACACAACCACCTCCCACCAAAACTCAGCCACAAACACCAATTGTTCACCACCAAATTATCCCCCAAAAAAAATTTCCACCACCACTACAACTAATACCCATCCCAAAATCAAACCCAACAGCAAAAAAAAAAAAAAAAAAAAAAAAAAAAAACCCATCAACCAGACAACCACGGCAGCCACTATCCCAACAGGCCACAACCACCACCACCATCAACGACCACCAAAATCACAGAGAGGGAGACCCAAATGAGACAGAGAGAGACGTCAACAACCACTGCTGCTAAACCTAGCCAACACCGAAACCCCCCACCAAACCAACCATCACCAAAACCCACTCAAACAACCACCACCCCACCGCAACCACCAAACAAAAAAAAAACCCATCAACCCCACGGTCCCCACCACCACCTCCAATACACAAAAACCCACAAAACCAATCTACACCGACCCAACCACGCTCAACCAACAGACCCAAACCTTGCTCAGCCCACGGACCCACCTCACGCTCAGCCACCGCTGATCTTCACCTATCTGAGGGAGAGAGCAAGGTCTAAGAGAGAGAAGAGAGAGCAAGGTCATAGGAAGGGAGAGAAGGAACGGTTGGCAAGAGAGAGAGATGAGATAGATAATGAGGAGAGAGAATGTATTTTTTTAATTTATATGGAGAGAGAGAATAAAATATTATTTTTGGTTTTACATTCATTGCCACAGTAAGTTCTATATTTAAGAACTAACTGTTTTGGGTTGTAAATTTTTTTAGAAATACATACAAGGATGGAGCTGTGTTTTTGGCTGGTTGGTGGGCAAAATAGCAAATGGGAGTGCAAAATTTCAGTAGGATCAAGTATTAATAGTTATGTCATTAGTCAAATTTTAAAACTTTGAGTTTTTACAATTTAAAATTTTACATAAAAAATAAGTTTATGGATCAAATAGTAAATGACATTTGATTAATATGAAATTTGACTTGTGTTCTAAGAATAAAAAGAACATACAATTCAACATTTAGATTTTCAAAATATGTAGTACGGTTAATTTGTTTAGTAAGAGTTGCAGCTTAGGCTACAACTTCGTAAATAGCCAAAATTTTCCTTAAATTTTGATCCTTTACCAATGTATTATGTCTTTACAAACAAATGGTTTCTTAAAAAAATAAAAGGGCCTTACAAACAAAAGAAAAAGCTCAAGAAAATTTTTATTAGAATAAAATTTTGAGAAAGATGTAACTTAAAACATTGATAATGAGACTATCATGTAAAAATTTTAAAGCAAGAAAATTGTAAGAATTTATGTATTTGTGTGTGTGTTTTGTCAATATATGACGTTTTATTTATATCTAACTTTATATAATTTAAATTTTTTAATGATCATCTTAGAAAATATTTGTGGAGCACGATTTTTCTCTGATGAGTGTGAGCTCTAATCTAATAAATAAATAAATACATTGACTTGATATCAATTTATAAATGAAAAAAAAAAAGTATTTGTTATACAATATTATAATTAATATTTTACTCATTATCCTTTGAGAGACTTGAGCGGTAAAAGAAAGAATAGAAAAAAATATATTTAAATAAAGTTAAAAAATAATAGAGTATTTGATTTTCGGTGTATTATAAGGAGGGTGTTCTTATATAATAATAATAATAGGGTGTTAAATTAGATAAACTTACTTTTTAAGTTATTAAAAGTTAAATTTTTTAGCAAATTTATATTTGATATCAGTTTATAAGTTCAGCTTTTAGTTTTTATGTACAACATTTTAAAACACATTTTCTCACATATTCTTACTTTTTTAAAAAAAAAAATTCAGGTATAAAAAAATTTTAGTACATTTTTAGCAAAAAAAAATTATATAAGCTGTTCTCAACTGCACATGATCTGAATGACGATTAGATGACTCTCACTTGGAGTAACTACGGACTTGAAGTAAATATTGAATAGTCTTCAATCTGATAAAGCAACAGAGAAAGACTTAAAGTTAAGACATGGGCACATGCGGAGGAGAAAAAAAGAGGCTAAAAAAAACTATAAAAAATTAAAAGTTAAAATGGGATTGTTCCTTTTTTTTTTTTTTTTTTTCTCTTCTTTTTAAATGGTTCCATAGATAAGGCAGCTTTATGCTTCTTTCAATATATTTTTCTTTCAACGTCCTCTCTCTCTCTCCCTATAACTATACTCTATAGCTAGCCAAACGTTCTTGCAGGAGCGATCGAGAAAGATAGAGAGATCTCTCTCCATTCTTATCCCAAGGAGTGAGTGTCTCTGTGATCTCTCTCTCTCTCCTCTCTCTCTCTCTTCGTGTAGTATTTTAGCTTGTGAATTGTTTGAAAATAGAGCTGTATGTTGCTCACTTTGCATATCAGGTTTCATTTGAAGCATGCATTAATGTAGTCAATTAAACCTCTCTCATGGAAGATTTCGTTACTCTTTCCAGTAAAATGTTTGATATCTGCTACAAAATTTAGTTTATACTAAAACTATATGGGCTCATGCTTTTATTTGATGTGTACGTAATTGGTTTAAAATAGCTAGTGTAAACACTAAATTTCAATCTTTCACTCTCTACAGCTAGCTTGCCAAATAATTGAAGTAGTTTTTAGTGCTAGAAATGAAGAAAGATCAAATTCGGTTTTAGTTCTATGATTGATTGGCTTATCAAATTTGCTACTGTTGACTTGAAATAGATATTATAGTTGCCACCAAAATGATTTACACTTTATGTCAATTTAATTTCCCCCATTGAACTGATATTCTTATTGGGCTTGGTTAATAGGTGTTATCAGAATATTTGTTAATTAATCATTTAAAATTAATTGATATAAAAATATAAATAAATATTTAAAAAATTAGTTTTTTTTTCCACAAATTAAAAAAAAAAAAAAGTTTCTAAAACAATGCTGTGTTAACTTGTCCCTTTATTATGGCTTTTATTTTTATGTACAGGCAACACTGGTTTGAATTAGTTCAACATGATCAACATCATACCACTATCATTTCTGTCAAAAATGGGTTTGTATGACATTGAAATACACGGTGCAAACGTTAAGGTAAGCTTAGTCGAAAATCTTGCTTTGGTTGATGCTAAGATAGATGAGTTCAGATCTTCATTACAAACTTCCGAAAGGCAAGTTGTTGGACTCGACATTAAGTTTGTTAAAACTGATGGGAATTCAAATAAAGGCAAGTTTTTGCTTCTTTGTGTTGGGAGTCATTGCTTGATGATACAATTACCTGACTCGAAGGTCGTAACTTATACCCTCAGGCAGTTTCTGTCTGATGAGAGTATTTGTTTTCTGGGTACCGGAATGAGCGAGAAAGTTACGGAACTAGGCTGCCTTTGTTTTTTCGATTATGAAGAAGGAACGCAACGTGTAAATTGTAACACAGGTGTTGAAGTAGGCTATTTGGCTGCTAAAATTCTGAAGAAACCCAATGTTGAGCAGTACGGATTAGCGGAGTTGGCTGGTGAAGTTGGAATGGATATAAAGGAACCAGTTAGTGAATGTCCTGACTGGAATGCTAAGGTGTTCTCACATGAAGATGTCAAGTATGCACTGCACAATGCCTATACTTCTTATGTTATTGGGAATAAGGCCTTGGATATGCTCTAAGCCTCTTAAGGCCATCTTGTCTATGGGTTTAACTGCTTTAATTCTGTCTTGTTAGTGTCCACATTAGAGCTATGTATGCTAATGTTACATGTGATTTGTGTAATTCAAACTACTTTAATGAAATTTCTGGTTGTGTTTGGTTTGTCCTAAATCATATATAATAATTTATTCTGCTTCAATCTTTTCATAGAGAAAGGTCTCAAAATTTCTTAGTTAATAATTATTTGTCTTGGGATATCTCCAAAATTGTGGAACAATAGAAATTCCAACTCAATTGAAATCTTCAATGAGTTTATCGAATCATCATTGATTATCATTTTGACAACTTGAACTTTCAACTTTTGTAAGCTAGTTTAGCACATGATGGATTTTCAATGTTTGTCTTCTAATCTCTCATATGGACATGCGCCAAACTATTTCTCTCTCTCTCTCTCTCTCTATGTCAAAATCAATTTTGGAAATTATATTTCAACTTGCCTTCACCATGTATCAATTTACTCAAGGTTAATTAAAATCATTTTTTTTAATCTCTTTTTGTTATATTTAATACATGAACCATGATATTTGATTTTGTGTACAAAATTAATTTTAATTTTGTTAGTATTGATTTATTGAGTTATGCTTTGAATCTGTCTTCATTTGAGCAAGTTGAGACTAATAGGTGATTATAATAAAGTTGTAATGGATTAATAGTACTTAAGATAAACTAGAGTATATTGTTAAACGCATTAAACTTTATATTATTTTTTCCCCATTTATACTTTTATTTTGTAGATAATGTTTCTTTTTATTTGCAAATATTTTTAATTAGAAGTGCATTAGAAAATATCAATTTGAATATGATAAATTTGGGGGGGGGGGGGGGGGGGGGTGGGGCAGGAAGAGAGAGAATAGAGAACTATTTGAATATATATGATAAACTTGTTACTTGGAACATTAAAATATAAGCCTAAATTTATATGAAAGCTCCAAGAATTCAATAAAAATAAAACTTTTAGAAAATAATGAAATATGAAAAGATCACCATGAAAATAATCATAATGATATCTAGGCTTTTGATATAATCATTCTAATTTTTTTTTTTTTTTCTAAATGCATGTCACTTACAAAATTTCACTAAATTGCGAATGGAAAATGTTGCTAAATTACAAGATTTATTATCTTTCATGTGAGTGAAGAAAGTAACAATAGACTATTGACATGATAAATTCTGCTTAGTGTTTCATTAAATAATATTTCAATTTGTGGTATGAACAAAAATAAAAATTGGGGAAGTTTTAAGGAGCTCAAGCTAATAAAATATTTTCTTAATAAAAACTAAGTCTAAACCAAGTTTAAGCAATCACTGATAACTTAAACTTCTATGAATTTTGTGGGTTCCAGTTAATTTAACTGGTAAAATTTCTGATAGTTGTATAAGAGACCTGGGGTTCAATTCCCGCTTACACCAAAAACTGATTGGTATCTTGATCTGATAATAAAAAAGCAATCATCAAAAGCGGCCGCCTTAGGTTGAAATTCTCTCAAAAAAAAAAAAAAAAAAAAAACTTCTATGAATTCTCAATTGAACATGAGTTTTTCAGGGGTTGGGATAGAATCAGTATACCATATTCTTACAGAACTTCCATCACTTGTAATAGCATCAATTCATTACAATCACTCACCCTCCAATTCATACTTTTACCTACCATATTAGCATTAAATACAATCTATACCATGATTTTCGTAAAAATTGCTGATATTTCGCTGTATATTTTGCCGATAAAATCTATACCATATTCGTACAGAACTTCCATCACTTGTAATAGCATCTGTTCATTACAATCACTCAGCCTCCAAGTCATGCTTGTCTCTGCGCATGGAATCCATGGATGGTTTATATTTTGCTTCTCTGCATACCATACATAGATTCAAAAGTCATTAGATCAAAAAGGTATCAAATTAGACAATCATATCAGCCATCCTCTCATAACATGTGTGGATCCTATTAGTGTCAGCTCTAGGATTAGGCATAAGACTCCCATTAAAAAGGCTGCACTCCCTACATAAAAAAACTTCATCCTCGTTATAAAAAAGTACAAAATTTTATGATGACAATTGGTTTATATAATGAAAAAGGGTTTGTACACCATTTTTTCGGTCTCTAAAAAGTTTTTCAAAATATAAGTTCAATAAGAACTAATAGTTTAGCGAGCGCATGCAGACACACAAAGCATGTAAATATATCTAATCATCAATAACAAATATTTTTCCTAATAGCTTGAGACTTCAATTTTTGTACACCAATATCATACTTTGTAAGTTGTCAACATTAATTACCTATATAATCTCTTATATGACCACACACCAAATAATCTCCCTCTCTCTCTTAACTCTAAAATAAAAATTGAAAATAAGATTATAATTTTACTTAACCATATTTCGTTTTATCCAAGATAAAGTAGACATTAATTTCTGTTTCTAATTCATCAAAATAATATTAATTTTAGTAGTATTAGATAAATTTATTTAATTGATATTTAAATATAAAATATTTTATTTAAATTTATCATATTAGATCTCAAATTATATCGAGCTGAACTATATTCCTTATGTGTAAGTCTTACGCATATGAGATACACATACATATATTGACATGGCAACAAAATTAAAGTCCAAAAACAATAATTAAAACTAAACAAAAAAGGCAAATGAACCAACCACGCACAATAAAAAAGACAATCTAGGAAGATTACGTCTCCATTTTGGGAACTTAAGTCAGCTAGCACCCCATTTTTGGTGTTACACGAGCCAAAAGAAAACTTTTTTTTTTGTTTTTTTTAGAATAATCAAGTGTAAACTTTAGAACCATATTTTTGTAACAGTATCAAGATTATATAAATTATAATAGTAAAGAAATAATTTAAATACATTGCCTAAGTTAATAAAGTCTCTCCATTTTCCAATGTTGGGAATGTTAATTTGGTCTTGATTCATATGATCACTCAACTCTATGTAAATTAAACTCCATCGAATTCACCTAGACTTGATGCTTTTAATTCCTAGAAAATCCACCTAGACTTAGCCTCCCCACGTAAACAAGGATATATTATAAGGTCCTCATGGTGGATAAGCAACGTAGTCCACTATTTCACTAAAAAGCTTCTACTTGTTTAAATTGCTGAGATATAATTTTTTTTTAAATAGAAATTGATTACTGACTCGCAATTTTAAACAAATGAGAGTTTTTTAGTGGATTGGTTAATAAGTGGCGTGGTCCACTAGAAGACTATATAATTTCTGGTAAACAAAATGCACAATAGTTTCAATTATTTAACATTATAAAAACTGGGTACTTACAGTTCTACAATAAAAAATGAGTACCTATAAAATAGAAATAGATGGTGCAAAGGATAAAGCAAGTGTAAACAATGATTATCATGTGGTTAGTTGGAAGATTTATGAATTAAGGTATTTGTTACAAAATTCATGAAGCTGTGTTGTAGGTCTTGACGTTAAGTGTGTATATAACATAACCAGCAAATCATACTAACTTGAAATGGATTGAATGGACCAAATTGGATAAAGATTTCTGAATTGAACCGAATTAGATTGAAGTAGACCGAATAAACTGATGAACTGACTTGTATTGAATTAAACTAAATTGGACCGAAATGGACCAAATTGGACTGAAGTGGATCAAAATAGACCGAATTATACCAAATGGACCTAAATGGACTGAAATGAGTGTTTAGTATCTCTATCTCTTGAAGTTTATGAAAATGACATACGATTCTCTAAGTAGAACTAGAATGGGACCATTCAACCTGGACTTAAATATTACTTTAGCATACGGATATGAATACAGTTATGGAATATGATTTATTTTAGGGTGAGTATAAACTAAAAACGAATAAATAGTGTCTCCGCCCAAACTATTTGTATTATATGTATTTTCTATTATAAATTACATTTAGGTTCAAGAATGTGTAAAATTATGGTAGTGAAAACTTTTTAAGAATAAATAATTTAAGATACATGACGCAAAATTAAAACTCTAATTTGGAATTTTAATTTAAGTTTCTCTTAGCTTCACCTATTATTATATATATATATATATATATATAGATTAAATGATGACATGGTCATTGCTGATGTGGTTCAACAGAAATATAATAACAACAAGTGTTACACTTCAACTTTTAGATATTATATAAACAATATGTTTCAAGTGCTATCTATCACTTTAACAAAATAAATAAATAAATTGCAATCTACCATATAGTTGTTGCATTGACTCGTTATGCAATTCACTTGGCCCAAACATATATTGTACTTTTCCAGACAATATCTTGCAAGCCAATACTACCTCATTAGTTTCAGCGTTTGAACAAACGTGAATATCATCATATTCCCAAACCAGCAGTGAATAAACAGTTCAAGCCAATAAATCTGTATCAAATCGAAAGTTGTTACTCGATAGGTATGTTTAACAACTATATTAAACACAAATTGAAATGGGCCGAGTCCTTTGGGAATCAACTCCACGTTTTTTTTTTGCTACATAACTCTGTGCGTTTTGGCTATCTCAGTTTACGTGGATTGCTCAGAGTTCTTTTCTCAAAGAATTGCTGTTGTCCAGAGAAACTTTTTATCCATTTGAGTATATTCTAAAACTGCAACGTTTGATCCTATAGCAACAAACAGAAACGCAACTTTTGATCTTCCATTGCCTTAGTTAATCAAGGCTAGCTTTCCATTTCCCAATGGGAAATTATGTTAACATGGTCTGGATTCATTTTGTCACTCAACTCTATGTAAAAATAACTCCCATCAAATTCACCTAGACATGAAGCAATTAATTCCAAGCCAATTCATCTTGACTCGGACTATATGTATATAAACATCCCCATGTGCAAGGGCATTTCTTATGAGCCTTCTTTATAGCAGTTTGAATTATTTCAACAAACAACAGCATACCAGCATCTCTCCTCTCAAAAATCGGTGACTATGAAATCGAAATTAATGGTGCAAAGGTTAAGGTAACTGTAGTCGATGATTTTGGTGTAGTTAGTGCTAAGATAGATGAGTTAGAGTCTACATTACAAACTTTACCAAACCGTGTTGTTGGACTAGACGTTAAGAGTATCAAAACCACTAAATCATATGTAGTCCAAATGCTGCTACTTTTTGTTGGGACTCGTTGCTTGATCATCCAATTATGCCACTTATACTCAACTCCGTCAACTCTCAAGAAATTTCTGGCTGATGAGACTATTTGTTTTCTGAGTCCAACATTTGAAGAAAAGGTAAATAATGTTCTGTTTGGTCGATATGGTTTAAAATGTAGCTCAGGCGTTGAAGTCACTTATTTTGCTTCAAGGATTCTAAAGAAAGCCAACATTGAGGAGTATGGATTAGCAGAGTTGGCCGGTGAAGTTGGAATGGATATAAAGGAACCAATTGGTGAATGCCCTGACTGGACTGCTAGATCGTTCTCACAAGAACAGATCAAGTATACAATCCACAATGCCTATACTACTTATGTTATTGGGAACAAGTTGGTCGAAATGTGCCTCTAGTCTAAGCATCTAAAGCCATCTTGATAAAGGATTTTACAGCTTTTTTATGGTACTTGGGTTCTTGGTTTCAAAATATTTTGAATAAATTAGTGATTGTGTTTGGTGGGACTCTATATACGAGAGCCTTGTATTAGGTGTGGTTTCACACTTTCACTATAATAAATGTCTAATTTTAGCACGATTGATTCGATAAATTAAACTCTGGACACAGATTTCTTCTTTTCCTCTTTCTTTTCCTTTTTTTTCTCCCTCTTCCTAATTATTACAATTCTTTTTTTTTTATTAACAATAATACTTATTAGAACACACAAGAAAATAATATTAGTTACTACAATTCGGATGAGAGGGTTAAACCCCTTATTTTTTCAATAAAAAATATTGAAAAAATCTCACTAAACTACAAGACTCGTGATCTTTTGTGTGAGTTAAGAATATTACAATACACCATTGACACTTAGTGTCCATTCTACATCCTATTATTTGGGTAACTTATTTGTTAAGGGTGAGACAATAAGATAAAAGTCAATTTATTAAATAAATAATAATAATTTTGTTGTTTATTTGGTAAAAGATGAGACAAAAATTATGCATGCACTAAAGTAGAGCACATGAGATACCAAATTCCACCTACTACATTATAGGTCTATGAGAGTTTCTGAGTGTTTTTTAGATAAAAAGTGAAATAGTTTTGACTAAATAACGAGACACCACTTCATTTAATAAAAAAATAAAATAAAACAAAAAAATAAAAAAAAGTGGAGCATATTTAACGTATTCTAGCATGAATAACTTCAAATGGTCCTTTTCTTTTTCATAAAAATTGACCCCATTTGTTTTAAAGATTTGAATGACCCATTGATATTATAATTATAAATAAATTTATAACAGGGAAACAATAGAAATTATACTGATATATTTTTTTAAGAAACGAAATTATATTGATATGGTTGCAAGAACTTGATTTTTTTTTTTTTTTGCTGAAATAAAAAATTTAATGGCATACAATTTAATTAGTTTTGGTAAGGAATCAAAATATATATAGGGTAATGCTTTAAAAATCTGCCTTACGTAACATAATTACAGTCCTTTTATATATGTTAAATACTAAATTTTACTTGAAAATGGTAATAATACACCTTCCATATATGCAAAAAAAAAAACATTCAAAAGTTCAGATTATTAACTCTTATAATTTTTTTTTAAATTTTTTATATAAGATAGAATTTCTACTTTAGCCTAATCTAAATGTATATGTGTGTGAAGCTCCAAGGTTCAAGAGGAACTATTTCTAAGGATTATTATTATTCATTATTTTTTATTTTTGTGATAGTTGTAATATGCTGCTAACTCTTTGTCTCGAACTCTTTCCTTCTAAACACTCAAGCACTTTGTACATAAAGAGGTATAAATAGCCAGTTTAATATCTCTTTCAACTATGAAATTTTCATTATATTGATGTTGCCTTATAGAGTATATCTAGATGACATTGGTCCATCAACTATTGGATTAGTGATTTACCAGATTTGTATGTTACCTCTAGAATGAAGACTAACAGGGTAGGGCTTGAATATAACGCAGTAAGCCTTCAATCGGGTTTGTAAATCCATAATTCTTCTTCTTTATCTCATTCAAATTATCAACACTGTAGAGCTTGTTTAACAAATCAGACTGGATGTTGGCTTGCTAAACTTGTGGTACCAGGTATTGACCATTGAGCAATTAAGTATATCACTACTGCAAGAGACTAGCTTGTAGCTCAATTGGTTTGCACTTCTTAATATTTCTAATTGAGACATCTAGATTATAAACTCTTCTCGCTCCAATTATTGATTTATCAAAACAAAAAAGAAGTATGCCCCTGCTGTTGCCTATGCAGCTGTTTATACGATTGTCATCGAGTATGCCATTAAAACTAGATGAAATACGCGTGTTACACGAGAAAACTAAACTTTAGTACCACACTTGTATAACTAGATATCAAAAGTTTTAGTGTATATATTAAAATTATGATCTTTGGAGGTTAAGAAGAATCACAAATCAATACCTTGCCTTTGCCTCAATATATAAATCCCCATGCAACTATGCAAGTGCTTTTCTTACTATAACTCTTGCAAGTACAAGAAGCATTGGATTGAAGATGTTCAACTTCCACAAATTACGGCACTATCTTTTAAAAATATGTATATCGGTGTATGTGTATTTGCAATAAATGGTGCAAATTTAAAAGTTAAGTTTATTCAATAATTTTGCTGTGGTTGTTGCTAAGGTAATTAAATGAGTTGAAGTCTTCATTGCAAAACCATATATAGAGGCCAAGGATGACAATTTCATACCATAGCAGCCGGTGCAGTGGGTTTTTATAGTTCCAATAGATAGATCAGTGCATAATACTAATGTTTCGTACCCGTTCATATACAGGCTGTATCGGACTCATTTTGGCTATACCGAAAAATATATCAAATTTCGGTCGATAAATGCATACCGGCCAAAATTAGACAAACACTTTCCTTTGTATTTTTCTTACCTTGATATCAAATTTGTCCCCCATTATCAGGATCTAATCTCTTTCTCTCCTTTTCTTTTTCTTTGTTTGTTCTTTAGTTTTTCAAATTTCCAACTCTGCATGTTTCTTCCGCATTGCACTATGGCATGTTCTCCATCTCTCTCTCACTATCTCTTTAATGTTTTCTTTTCCTTTCTTTTATTATTTCTTTAGAGGATTCACGACAGAGATGCTAAAATAGCTAAAATGCATTTTAACACACAAAACACTAAAAACCCACTACATTAAAGGTGCCAAAAATCAAATTATTTTCCTTTCACACTTTACTGTAGCTGGATCCTGGATGGTAAACACAAATATACATACATACATACATATATATATATATATATATATATATTATATATATATTGTTAGGTTCTAAAGATTTAGACTTAAATGTTTAGAATCATGTTTTTATTGTGTTGGCAAACCGAGGACAAAATGTGTCTAGTTTAGGTGTTAGGCAATGTTAAAAAGTGTTTGTTTCATGGTTCAAGTTCAGCTGACTGCAGAAAAAGGAAGTGTGTTTCTACCCTACTCAACCAATCGAGAAATTAGGCTTGATTGATCACAAATCGCAGGAACAAGATTCTACAAAATTTTTAAACCAGGCCCAGGCCCAGGCCCAAGCCCATGAAAATGTTTAAGGTTTCATTCAAACTTCTCCATATATAAAAGAAAAACCTTAACTACGTTTTTCAGACTTTTTGGAAGACTTGTGTGTTACTTTTTGTGAGATCTGAGAGATTTTATACCTTCTAACTACACAATAACTACAATCAAGCATCAATAGAACATAATTGCGGCATCAAGATCATTACTAATGGTGATCTGAAATCTTTGAGTGGGATCTCCAAATCACAAGCAAGGATGCTTGTGTTAACATAATTCCAAGAAGAGAATGAGTTCGCAGATTTGGAGCTTGCACATGGTCGTGTTAGTAAGTTACTATATAAGGTAGCAATAGATTTAGGATTAAATCTGATTGTAAAAATTTCAATTCTCTTATAGTGGATTTACTTTACCTTGAGGATAGCTATGCCAAATCCTCCCCAAGTTTTTACCTTGAAACGGTTCATTTCATCGGTTTTTCTAGGTAATCATGTTGTAGTGTTATTTACTTTTCTGCTTTTATGCATGATATAATATATGCTTGTTTAACTTAAATCTAAATAATAAACCTAATAATTAACTTGGTTAATTAATTAGGTTAAATAATCTAGTTTAAGGGGTCTAAATGAACAAACATATATATATATATATATATATATATATATATATATATGTCACATAAATCGAGAAAGCTTGGGGAATTATTGTTTGTGGCACTGTGGCATGTAGTGCGCATGTTACATGAACTACTCAATATGGATGAATGGATAGGCTAGCATTTCATATCCATGATCTCGAGGCACCAATCAGTGCTCTTAGTGTCACTTTCCTAGTTATAAGTTACCATGATAAATTATTGAAAATTTTCGTTTTAAGACGAATTGTTAGGCTAGAAAGGGGTAAAGTATAGAATCTGTTTGGACATGGGATGGCTAATTCCTACTTTAGGACATGAGTGCTCAATCCATATCACTAGCGGTTCCACGTTGAGTCTAGGGTGGTCATGACCACCCTAACTTGGAAAAAAAAATTATTAAATCTTATAAATTTTTTGTTTTCTTATCCTTAAAAAATATTTGGGATCACCCTAAATTTTTTAGGCTCAACATAATTACACTTTGGACAAAATTTGACAATAAATTTGATTGTAAACTAAGGCTACACCTCCATTCATTTTTTTTTAATGTGAATTTTGACAAATCCACCACTGGATAACATTTTCTTTTTATATCTTTCATACTTGCAAAATTTCAAGAAAATCAAATATCATCAATCAAATTTTTGAATTTCGAGTTTTTGTAGTCTAAAATTATAAATAAATAATAAGTTTATGGATCAAACATTAAATAACTTCTGAATAACATGAAATTTAATATGTAATTTAAGAACATAAAAAACATGCAATTCAACATTTAGATTTTGAAAATGACAAAATTTAGCTACAAAATTGATTGTTACCTAAGGCAATAACTTTACTCAATATTTGTTTATTGGATGTGAATTTTGACAATTCTACTATTGAATTAGATTTTCTTCTTATATCCTTCATGCTAGCAAAATTTCTCAAAAATTAAAGATCAATAGCTATGTCATTAATAAATTGTTTAAATTGTTAGTTTTTGTAGTTTAAAATTATGTATAAAATATAATCTTACAAATCATATAGTAAATAATACTCGATTGACACAAAATTTGACATGTGTATTAAGAGCATAAAAAATATACAATCCAACGGTTAGATTTTTAAAATATGTAAAAATGTTAATGATATTAAGCAAGGTTGTCTCCTTAGGTTACAACTAATTTTGTAACTAAATTTTTTCCTTTTCAAAATATCTAGCAATGTTAATTTGTTAAGTGAGAATTGTAGCCTTATGCTACAACTTGGTATGAAGCCAAATTTTTCCTTAAATTTTGTTTCCCTTAACAATATATTAGGTCTTTATAGAAAAAAAAAAATTCTCAAAAAAAAAAAAAAAGGTCCTTACAAACAGAAGAGAAAGCCCAAGAAAATTTTATCACACTAAAATTTTGAAAAAGATGTAACTTGAAACATTGATAATGAAACTGTCATACAATTATTTCAAAATAAGAGAATTTGAAAAGGAAATTGTTAGACTTTATGTATTTTTATGTATGCGTGTGTGTTCTTTTTTTCTTTTCTTTTTTTCTTTTTGGGTTAATATATAAAGTTTTCTATTTTTATTAATTTTTTTATAATTTAAGTTTTTTAATGACCATCCTAGAAAATATTCGTGAAGCATGATTTTTCTCCAATGAGTGCGAGCTCTTAACTAATAAATTAATAAATACATTGAATTGATATCGATTTATAAATGAAAAAAAAAAAAGTATTTGTTATGCTATATTATAATTAATATTTTACTCATTATCCTATGAGAGACCTAAGCAGTAAAAGAAAGAATAAGAAAATTATTTAAATAAAGTTGTAAAATAATGGAGTATCTAATAATAATATAGGATGTAAAAATAGATAAAGTAACATTTTAAGTTATTAAAAATTAAACTTTCTAGCTCATTTAGGTTTGATATCTGTTTATAAACTCAACTTTTAGCTTTTATGTATAACCTTTTAAAATCTCATTTTTTCTCATATTTTGCTTCTTTTTTTACAATAATTTTCAAAATATAAATATATTTTCACATATTTTCAACAAAAAATTAAAGAAGCTTTTCCAAACACACATTATTGTGAATGATTGACTGATGACTCTTACATTGTGTGACTACCTCAAGTAAGTATTGAATTCTCTTCAATCTGATAAAGTAGTAGAGAAAAACTTAAGAGTTAAGCCATGGGAAAGACTTGAGAGCTAAGACGTGAACATGTGGAGGAGAAAAACAGAGGTAAAAAAAAGTTAATAGAAACCTTCTTCTTTTTTGAATAAAAAAGTTAAATGGGACTGTTCCTTGTTTCTCTTCTTTTTAAATAGGCCCAAGGAGAAGGCCACTCCATGCTTCTCTAGTCTCTAGTCTCTACTCTATACTCTGTACATCTCTAAATTTCAATCTTTCACTCTCTACAGCTAGCTTGCCAAAGAATTGAAGTAGTTTTTAGTGCTTAAAATGAAGAAAGATCAAATTTGGTTTTAGTTCTATGATTGATTGGCTTATCAAATTTGCTACTGTTGACTTGAAAAAGATATTATATTTGCCACCAAAATGATTTATACTTCATGTCAACTTAATTTGCCCCATTGAATTGCTAGTCTTATTGAGCCTGATTAAGAGAATTTGTTAATTGGCCATTTAAAAAAATTGTGAAAAAGTTGTTAAAAAGTTTTTTTTTTCCATAAAATTTTTAAAAAATATAGAGGCTGTAACACTTTTCTAGTAACGTTATTTATTTGTATTTTTTAAAAAGGCGAATAGATAAAAAAGTAAATGAAAATACATATAATATTGTTTAAAAACTGAAAAGTATTGCTTAAATTAAACTATCGTACCAAACAGCCTCATACTTTCTAAAACACTGCCTCAGACTATTCCCATCCAAGCTAAAACCAAATAAATAAATAAATAAATTATTTTATCTATTTTTCCATCTCATTTTACAATTCACACAACATTTTAACTTTAATTTTAATTTTTGTATATAACTCTTTAAAATAGTATAAACCACAACATTAAACAATATAAACAATTCACCATCATCTCTTTCCTCTTCCCTTTCTTGTCTCTCTCCGGTCAAGCCATACAACCACCTTTCACCAAAACTCAGCCACAAATACCAATTCTTCACCACCAAATTATCCAAAAAAAAAAAAAAATTCCACCACCACCACAATCAATACCCATTCCAAAATCAAACCCAATAGAAAAAAAAAAAAAAAAAAAAAATCCTCAACCAGACAACCACGGTAGCCACAACCACCACCACCATCAACGACCACCAAAATCACAGAGAGAGAAGTCAACAACCACTGCTGCTAAATCCACCACCGCTGCTAAACCCAGCCACCACCAAACCAACCATCACCAAAACCCACTCAAACAACCACCACCCCACCGCAACCACCAAAAAAAAAAAAAAAAACCATCAACCCCACGGTCCCCACCACCACCTCCAATACACAAAAACCCACAAAACTGGCCAAACCATGCTCAAAAAATCTACACCAATCTACAAAAACCCACAAAACCAATCTACACCGGCCCAACCACGCTCAACCAACAGACCCAAACCTCGCTCAGCCCACAGACCCACCACCACCCACCTCCACGGACCCACCTCACGCTCAGCCACCGCCGATCTACACCTGTTTGAGGGAGAGAGCAAGGTCAGAGAGAGAGAGAGGAGAGAGGGAGAAAGAAGGAACGGTTGGCAAGAGAGAGAGAGATGAGATAGAGAACGTATTTTTTTTAATTTATATGAAGAGAGAGTGAAAATAAAATATTATTTTCGGCTTTACATTCATTTCTACAAGAAGTTGTATATTTAAGAACTGACTGTTCATGGCGATGTAAACCACCCAATGCCAATGCTTAGCGCATTTATTAGATTTTTGCTTTATTATATGAGTTTCTTTTTATGCACATGCAACACTGGTTTGAATTAGTTCAACAAGATGAACCTCATACCACTATCATTCCTGTCAAAAATGGGTATTTATGACATTGAAATAGGAGGTGCAAACGTTATGGTAAGCATAGTGGATAATCCTGCTTTGGTTGGTGCTAAGATGGATGAGTTAAGATCTTCATTACAAACTTCAGAAAGGCAAGTTGTTGGACTCGACGTTAAGTTTGTCAAAACTGATATGCCTTTAATAAATAAAGGCAAGTTTTTGCTTCTTTGTGTTGGGAGTCATTGCTTGATGATCCAACTACCCGACTCGAAGACCATCATATCTGATACCCTTGGGCAGTTTCTGTCTGATGAGACTATTTTTTTTCTGGGCATCGGAATGAGCAAAATAGTTTCGGAGCTAGGCGACTTATATTATTATCCACAGCACGGACAAAACCTTACAGGAATAATATCAAACCGACCCATTATAGTTTCAGCATCAGGGGAGCAATCTGTAAATTTTAAGACGGGTTGAAGTAGGCTTTTTGGCTACTAAAATTCTGAAGAAACCGAATGTTGAGAATCATGGATTAGCAGAGTTGGCAGGTGAAGTTGGAATAGATATTGTTAGAAATACTGAATTGAATAGTATTGTATTTCTCACTGAAAGAATATACATAGTGTCTTTATATAGGAGGCATATAAGTGCAGTACAAGTAAATATGAGTGTAGTACAAGTAAGAGTGCTATACAAGTAAGAGTGCTAAACAAGTAAACTAGTTGGGCCTAAAGCCCACAACACTATATATGTTAACAGCCCCCCTCAAACTCAAGGTGGATGTGAGACCAACTTGAGGTTGTCAACCAAAGTACGAAGGCGTCCCTTAGGATGTGACTTGGTGAAGATATCTGCAAGTTGATCTGTAGAGGAGACTGAGATTAGCTTGAGAGCACCATGGACAAGATGATAACGGATAAAATGACAATCGATCTCGATGTGTTTAGTCCGTTCATGGAAAATATCATTGTGAGCAATATGAATGGCACTCTTGTTGTCACAATAAAGAGGAGTAGCAGAGGATGTCGACACACCTAAGTCTTTGAGAAGCCATCGTAGCCAAAGAAGCTCAGATGTGGTATCAGCAAGGGCACGATATTCTGCTTCAGTACTAGAACGAGCCACATGAGTTTGTTTCTTGCTTCGCCAAGAAATCAGAGAAGAACCAAGAAGAAAGCAATAACCAGTGGTGGACCTGCGATCAGTGGGATCTCTGCCCAATCAGCATCAGAAAATGCACGGAGAACAAGAGGAGACCGAGCAGAGTAGAAAAGACCATGGAAGAGAGTGCCCTTTAGGTACCGAAGAATGCGCAGAACAGCAGCATAGTGAGTCGATCGTGGAGCAGACAGATATTGGCTCACCTGGTGAACAGCATAGGAAATGTCTGGACGAGTAACAGTGAGATAAACTAGGCTGCCAACTAAGCGTCTGTAAAGAGAGGGATTAGACAATGGTTTCCCCCCTGAGGGAGTCAGATGCGCATTAAGCTCGACTGGAGTGTCAACAGTCTTGCTATCAGTGAGTCCAGCTCTAGACAAGAGTTCAGAGGCATACTTGGCTTGAGTAATGTAAAGTCCATCTGTAGAATGAGTGATTTCAAGACCCAAGAAGTAGCTGAGATGTCCAAGATCTTTCATCTCAAACTGCTGACTGAGAAAATCCTTGAGTTCTTGAATGCCACTGAGGTCATCACCAGTTATGATCATATCATCCACATACAGGAGAAGTAAAATAGTGCCTTTGTCAGTGCGACGAAGAAATAAGGCAGAATCATAATGACTGGCCATGTAACCCAAACGAGAGATGGTAGAGCTGAACTTGGCAAACCAAGCACGTGGAGCTTGTTTAAGGCCATAAAGTGCACGTCGAAGGTGACAAACCTTGTTTGATTCAACAGAGAGACCAGGAGGAGGTTGCATATAAACTTCTTCACTCAAATCCCCATTAAGGAATGCATTTTTGACATCCATCTGGAAAAGATCCCATTTACTGGCAGCAGCAACAGCTAAGAGGGCACGAACAGATGAGATACGAGCAACCGGAGCAAAGGTCTCTTCATAATCAATCCCATACTCCTGTGTAAAACCTTTTGCAACAAGACGAGCTTTGTAGCGCTCAATGGACCCATCAGAGCGAGTCTTAATCTTGTAGATCCACTTACAACCAACCACAGATTTCCCAGGGGGGAGAGTGACCAAGTCCCAAGTATGGTTTTTAGATAATGCATCAAGTTCCTCTTTCATTGCAATCTGCCATAAAAGGGTGGAAGCCTCACGATAGGTGTGAGGCTCGTGCAATGTAGCAAGGGTAGTGTAACAATGATAGTCAAGTAAATGTGCAGGAATGGACCTTACCCGAGTTGAGTGACGAGGTGGAATGTCTTGTACATGATCTTCAGGCGGAGCAGGAGCAGGGGAACCAAGATCAAGGTTGGGTAGCTCGTCTTCGACCTGTTCATCTTCCACCTGTTCATTAAAAGGGGAACTAGGAAAGGGATCAAGGATTTCTGGTGGTTGGACAGAGAAGTTAATAGGAGAATCAGGAGCAGCTACAGGAGGATCAGGATCAGCTATAGGAGGGTCAGGAGCAGCTACAGAAGGAATTTGCGTCTCATCTGGAAATAGATCTAAGACAGAAGAGGAAGATAAAGAAGCACGGAAGTGAGAGAGCTCGACAAAGAGGCGATGTTCCCAAAAGACAACATTGCGGGAGACACGAAGACGATGAGAAATAGGATCATAACACCGATACCCTTTTGAGTTTCGCCATAACCAAGAAAACAACAAAGTCTTGACCTAGGCTCAAGTTTGTTATGCTCATGTGGCTGAAGAAGAACGAAACAAGCAGAGCCGAATGAGCGTAGGTGGTGATAGTCTGGAGGTGACCCAAAAAGGCGCTCATATGGAGTTTGATTTTGGATGACAGGACTGGGAATGCGATTAATAGTATGAACAGCATGAAGAGCAGCTTCGCCCCAAAAAGGAGCAGGAACTTTGGCAGAGAGAAGAAGAGCACGAACAGTGTCAAGAATATGACGAAGTTTTCGTTCGGCTCTACCATTTTGCTGAGAGGTACCTGGACAAGTTAGTTGATGAACAGTGCCATAGGAATGCAAAACAGCTTGGAAAGCATATTGAGTGTACTCAAGAGCATTATCAGATCGAAAAATTTTGATACGTTTAGAAAATTGAGTTTCAACCATTTTTGCAAAATTAGAATACACTTGCAATAATTCAGAACGATGTTTCATATTAAAGATCCAGCTATAGCGAGAGTAATCATCAACAAAGACAACAAAATATCGAGATCCACCAATACTAGAGACAGAGGAAGGTCCCCAAACATCAGAATGAATAAGGTCAAAGATATCAGTGGATATAGATTCACTAGAATTGAAAGGCAAAGCTGGTTGTTTTCCTAATTGACATGAAACACAATCAAATTTTCTGTAGACACTGAACCTAGCAAACCTCTAGAAGCCAATTGTTGTACACGGAAGAAGATGCGTGACCAAGTCGAGCATGCCAAAGAGCAAGAGAAGGAATAGAAGAAACTGCAGCAGCTGCGGCAATAGAAACAGGAGCAACAAGTGGAAGACGAAGGTTGTCCACGGGAAACATACGCCCAACTCTGGGACCGGTCCCTAGCTCCTGTCCCGTCCTTGGATCCTGCACAATACACCCAGAATAATCAAATATGATTCGATAACCCAACTCAGCTAATTGTCCCACAGAAAACAAATTGTAAGAAAGGTCAGGAACATTAAAGACCCCAGAAACGGAGAGGTTGGAGGTTGAAACGGAACCTATATTATGACCAGACATTGTGGAACCATTTGCTGTGCGAATAGTAAGAGGGTGTGGTGCAGGTTTAAGTTCAGAAAATAAGGACGAGTGAGGTGTCATGTGATTGCAACAAGCAGAATCCATAAGCCAAGAGGAAGGAGACATACCGGACAAAGCTGAGAGAGAAGAGGAATAAGATGCATTACCAACCATACGAATGACATTGGCGATGATGTTTTTAAGGTCATCTGTGGTCATGGTGAAAGTGCGACCTGAAGACTTAGACTGTGCAAAGACGGGAGCCATTGGTTGGACACTCTCAATGTTAGCAATAGTGGCAGAAGAACCTGAAACAGCTGATTTATTGCGCTGAAAGCAAGTCTCAATATTATGGCCAAAACGTTTGCAAAAATTGCAAAAGCGTTTGCTAGATCGTCGGCGACGATTGTTGCAAAAGGAAGAAGACCTGTCCTTATTCTTCATTTAGAAGCAAAATATGCAAAAATGGATTGCAAAAATGAAATCTACGCGAAAAACTGAGTAAGGAGAACCTGGGCTGCAAAAAAAGTCAACTCCAAAAAAAGTCAACGGTCCACGGTCAAAGTCAACGGTCAACGGTCAACGCTGACGTGGCAGATGACGTGGCTAGGGCTGACGTCAGCAGGACGAATGTGGCGCGTGGAGGCGCGTGGGCGCGTGACCTTCAGGGCAGAACCTTTGGGCGGCGCGTAAGGGCACGTGGAGACTCCGATGACTGTAAGGTTTTCACGAGCAGGTAGATCAGAGCAAGATGATCTTCGTGGTACCTTCAGAAAATTTTTCGGAGCAATATTCACGGCGGTGCCGAAAAGGCAGTGGTCTTTGCAGTGTTCGAACTCCCCAACGGCGGCTGCTACAGGTCCGGAACCTGAGGACGATGTCTGGAAGACTCGAAGGTTCAACGGCGAAAGACAGTGGCAGTTGTTGTGACAGCGGAAGCAATATGAAAAATGGAGTTACACCAATAAAGACAAACTGCGAAGAAAAGGTCAGAGCAGTAGCTCTGATACCATGTTAGAAATACTGAATTGAATAGTATTGTATTTCTCACTGAAAGAATATACATAGTGTCTTTATATAGGAGGCATATGAGTGCAGTATAAGTAAATCTGAGTGTAGTACAAGTAAGAGTGCTATACAAGTAAGAGTGCTAAACAAGTAAACTAGTTGGGCCTAAAGCCCACAACACTATATATGTTAACAGATATAAAGGAACCAATTGGTGAATGTCCTGACTGGAATGCTAAGGTGTTCTCAAATGAAGAGGTCAAGTATGCAGTGCACAATGTCTATACTTCTTATGTTATTGGGAATAAGCTCTTTGATATGCTCTACGCCTTTGTAAGGCCATCTTGTCTATGGGTTTGACTGCTTTAATTCTGTGTTGTTATATATGCTATATATGCTAATGTTGCATGTGATTTGTGTAATTCGAACTACTTAATGAAATTTCGGGTTGTGTTTGGTTTGTCCTAAATCATATATAATAATTTATTCTGCATAATCTTCTCATAGAAAAATGTTTCAAAATTTCTGAGTTAATAATTATTTGTCTTGAGATTTCTCCAAAATTGTGGAATAATAGAAATCCAACTCAATTGAAATCTTCAATGAGTGTATCGAATCATCATTGATTATCATTTTGACAACTTGAAATTTGAGCTTTTTAAAGCTAGTTTAGCATACAGTAGATGGTCAATGTTTGTCTCCTAATCTCTCAAATGGACATGCGCAAAACAATTCTCTCTATCTCTATATATACCAAAATCTATTTTAAAATTGGAAATTATATTTCAACATGCCTCCACCATGTATCACTTCACTCAAGGTTAATTAAATTCATTTTTTTTATTATCTCTTTTTGTTATATTTTATACATGAACCATATGTTTGATTCTCTGTACAAAATTTAATTTAATTTTGTTAGCACTAATTCATTGAATTATTGCGTTGAATATGTCTTCATTTGAGCAAGTTGAGACTAATAGGTGATAATAATAAAGTTGTAATGGACTAATAGTACATAAGATAAATTAGATTATATTGTTGAACCTTTAAACTTTATATTATTTTTGCCTCATTTTAATTTTATTTTGTAGATAATGTTTCTTTTATTTGTAAATAGCTTTTAGTTAGAAGTGTATTGGAAAATATCAATTTGAATATGATAAATTAGGGAAGGGGGGGGGGGGCAGGAAGAGAGAGAATAGAGAAATATTTTAATATGATAAATTTGTTACTTGGAAGATTAAAATATAAGATAAAATTTATATGAAAGCTCCAAGAATGTATTAAAATAAAAAATTTAGAAAAAAATGAAATATGAAAAGATCACAATGAAAATAATCATAATGATATCCAAGCTTTTGGTATAACCATTCTAAATTCTTTTTTTTTTTTTCTAAATGCATGTCACTTACAAAATTTCACTAAACTACGAATGAAAATATTGCTAAATTACAAGACTCATTATCTTTTATGTAAGTTAAGAAAATAACAATAAACCATTGACATGATAGATCAATACATAACACTGATGTTTTGTGTCAGTTCAAATACTGGACGTATCGAACTTGTTTTGGCTATATTGAAGATTATATCAAATTTCGGCATAGTAAATGCATACCGGCCAAAATTAGACAAACACTTTCCTTTGTATTTTTTTCTTTCCTTGATATCAAATATGTCCCTTATTAGGATCTGACCCCTTTCTCTCATCTTCTTCTTTTTCTTTGTTCGTTCTCTACTTTTTCAAATTTTCGACTCTACATGTGTCTTCGGCACTGCACCCTTGCATGCTCTCCACGTCTCTCTTACTATCTCTTCAATGTTTTCTATTCTTTTCTTTTATTATTTTCTTAGAGGCGTCAAAGATACTAAAATAGCTAATTAGCACACAAAACACTTTAAAAAACTCACTACATTAAATTAATGGTGCCAAGAATCAAATTCTTTTCCTTTGGCACTTTATTGTTGGTTGATGGTAAACAAGCAAAAAAACATTTTTTAAATGAGAGAGAGATTTAAAATAATTTATGTCACATAAATCGAGAAAGCTTGGGGAATTATTGTTTGTGGCATTGTGGCATATAGTCTGTATGCTACATAGACCATGCAATATGTATGAATGGATAGGTTAGAATTTCATATCCACAATATTACCACACAAAATGTGGCTTGATGGTAGGAGTCCTTATTCCAGCTCCTAAAGATGAGTGGCTTGAGTGATAGTCCCAACAAGACTCGTATGGTATATGTGGTATTACCCAATACCATCACATAGCGTGAGATCGATGAGCTCATATTGGATATATGCGTGTGTGTGTGTGTCCATGATCTTGAAGCACCAATTAGTGCTCTCCATGTGTCACTTTCATAGTGATATATTAAAATGATTAATAATTGAAAATTTTCACTTTAAGTCGAATTGTTATGCTAGACATGGGTAAAGTATAGAATCTGTTTGGACATGGGATGGTTAATTCCTACTTTAAGACAGCAGTGGTACATCCATAACACTAGCGGCTACATTTTGTGTCTAGGTGGTGACATGACTACCGAACATGGAAAACAAAATAATTATTATATATAAAATTTAAAAATTTATGAATTTTTATCGTAAAAAAATATTTGGGACCACCCTAAATTTTTTTTAGGCTCAACATAATTACACTTTGGACAAAATTTGGCAACAAACTTGGTTGTAGACTAAGGCTATAACTCCACTCAAAATAATTTTTTATTGGATGTGAATTTTGACAAATCCACCATTGGATTAAATTTCCTTCTTATATCCTTCATACTTGCAAAATTTCAAGAAGATCAAATATCAATAGCTATGTCATCAGTCAAATCTTTAAATTTTGAGTTTTTATAGTCTAAAATTTTACATAAAAAATAAGTTTATGGATCAAATAGTAAATAACATCTAATTGACATGAAATTTGACATGTGTTCAAAAAATATAAAGAATATGCAATTCAACATTTAGATTTTTAAAATATGTAACTTTGTTAATTTGTTTAGTAAAACTTATAGCCTAAGGCTACAACTTCGTATGTATCCAAACTTTTCCTTAAACTTTGATCTCCTTAATAATATATTAGGTCCTTACAAACAAATAGCTTCTTTAAAAAAAAAATCATTACAAACAAAAGAAAAAGCCCAAAAATTTTTTTACCAAAATAAAATTTTGAAAAAGATGTAACTTAAAACATTGATAATGAGACTATCATGCAAATATTTCAAAACTAGAAAATTTGAAAATAAAATTGTAAGACTTTATGTATTTGTATGTTTGTGTGTGTTTTGTCAATATATGAAGTTCTATTTTTATTAAATTTTGTATAATTTAAGTTTTTTAATGATAATCCTGGAAAATATTCGTGGAGCATGATTTTTCTCCAATGAGTACGAGCTCTTAACTAATAAATAAATAAATACATGGACTTGATATCAATTTAAAAATGAAAAAAAAGTATTTGTTATACAATATTACAATTAATATTTTACTCATTATCTTGTGAGAGACTTGAATAGTAAAAGAAAGAATAAAAACAAGAATATTTAAATGAAGTTGTAAAATAATTGAGTATTTGATTCTTAACATATTATAAAGTAAGGTGTTCTTATAAAATAATAATATATGGTGTTAGAATAAATAAAGTTACTTTTTAAGTTGCTACAAGTTAAATTTTTTAGCACATTTACGTTTGATATCAGTTTATAAATTTAGCTTTTAAATTTTAATGTACACCATTTTAAAACATCACATTTTTTCATATTTTCTTACTTTTTTTTCAAAAATATTCAAAACATAAAAATATTTTAGGCCAATGACTTATAAGAGCACCAACAATGAATGGGCTAAACCCATTCTCTATGCCAAATTATAAAGTACAATAGCATTGAGGCCCAAAACCCTTCTCCATTGAAAGCTGTACAATGCCAGAATTGTAAAAAAATATGCAATTGAGCTACAGTGCAATTCTAAATTTAGAATTGCACTGTAGCTATATGGTATAAAAAAAAAACTATTTTTTATTCAACTCTCTCTAATCATTTCTGCTCTCTCTACTCTTTTTCTTCCTATCTTTCTCCCTTTCTTTCTACTTTCTCTTCTTCATGGTCTCTCTTCTTCAACGGCATGGAGGCAACGTGGAGGCTCGATCAACTGCTGTGGTGGAGGCGTGGAGGTCGTGGGGTTGTTAATGGGTTTCCGGCGTGGGTTTCTTGATGGGTTTCCGGCGTTTGGGTCGGATTTAGGCCGGCGTTTGGGGGATTTGTTCCGATGGGTTTTTTGGATTTGATGATGGATTTTGATTTTTGATTTTGATTTTTGATTTTTGATTTTTGATTTGGCTGGATGGGTTTGTTCATGGGTTTTGATCGGCATGGGTGGTTGTGATCGGCGTTGTGGTGGTTGTGATCGGCGTGGGTTTTGACGAGATCGGCGTGGTGGAGATCGGCGTAGGTGGGTGGTTTCGACGAGATCGGCGTGGGTTTTTTTTTTTTGGGTTTTTTTTTTTTCTGGGTGGTGGATTTTGTTTTGGCTGGATGGGTTTTTGATTTGGCTGGATGGGTTTTTTTTTTTCTAGGTTTGCTGGTATATGTGATCGAGGTGGGTGAGAAATAAACTAATAGAACATTCGGGAAGGGAGAAAAAATTGAGAAAAAACAAAAAAAGAAAAAAATATATTTTATTGTGAAAATATATTATTTTAATGAGTAGAATAGAAAAATAAAAGTTTTGATGTTGAGTGTATTAAAAAATAGTATTGTATAATTGATAAAGTGATTTTTTGATGATAAAATAAAATAGAATTGAGAAAAATGAATGTAGATACTCTAAATGACTCTCACTTAGAGTGACTACGAACTTGAAGACAATATTGAATAGTCTTCAATCTGATAAAGCAACAGAGAAAGACTAAAAGTTAAGACATGGGCACATGTCGGGGAGAATAAACCTCCTCATTTTTTGAATTAAAGAGTTAAATGGGATTGTTCCTTTTTTTTTCTCTTCTTTTTAAATGGGCCCAAATATAAGGCCACTTTATGCTTTTTTTAATATATTTTTCTTTAAACGTTCTCTTTTAGTCTGTACTCTGTACATCTCTCTCTCTCTCTCTCTCTAAGTATACTCTATAGATAGCCAAACGTTCTTGAAGGAGCGATCGAGAAAGATAGGAAGATCTCTCTCCATTCATATCCCAAGAAGTGAGTGTCTCTGCGATCTCTCTCTCTCTCTCTCTCGTGTAGTATTTTAGCTTGCGAATTGTTTGAAAATAGAGCTGTATGTTGGTCACTTTGCATAGCAGGTTTCATTTGAAGCAAGCATTATGTAGTCAGTTAAACTTCTCTCATGGAAGGCTTTCCAGTAACATGTTTGATATCTGCTACAAAATTTTGTTTATAGTATGGCCACGTACTTTTATTTGATGTGTACGAAATTGTTTTAAAATAGCTTGTTTAAACGCTAAATTTCAATCTTTCACTCTCTACAGCTAGCTTTCCAAAGAATTTATTAATCAATTCTTTTAAGAAAATTTTGATATAAAAATATATAATAAAAAAAAGTTAAAAAAATATTTTTATATACCACCTCCGATACACAAAAACCCACAAAATTGACCGAACCGCGCTCAAACAATCTACACCAATCTACAAAAACCCACAAAACCGATCTTTACCGATCTACAAAAACCCACAAAACCAATCTACACTGATCCAACCACGCTCAACCAACAGACCCAACCCTTGCTCAGCCCACGGACCCACCTCACGCTCAGCCACCGCTGATCTACACCTATCTGAGGGAGAGAGCAACGTCTAAGAGAGATAGAGAGAGGAGAGAGGAAGAAAGAGAGACCAAGGTCATAGAAAGGGAGAGAGAGGGAACGGTTGAAAAGAGATGAGATAGAGAATAAAATATTATTTTCAGATTTACATCTATTGCTACAGTAAGTTATATATTTAAGAACAGTTCATGGGTTGTAAATTTTTTTTAGAAATACATACGCGGATGGAGCTGTGTTTTTGGCTGGATGGTGGGTTGTAAATTTATATGAGTTTCTTTTTATGCACAGGCAACACTGGTTTGAATTAGTTCAACATGACGAGCCACATACCACTATCACTCCTGTCAAAAATGAGTATTTATGACGTTGAAATAGGAGGTGCAAACGTTAAGGTAAGCGTAGTCGATAATCCTGCTATGGTTGATGCTAAGATAAATGAGTTAAGATCTTCATTACAAACTTCAGTACGGCAAGTTGTTGGAGCCGACGTTAAGTTTGTCAAAACTGTTGGGAATTTTAAAAATAAAGGCAAGATTTTGCTTCTTTGTGTTGGGAGTCAGTGCTTGATGATCCAATTACCCGCCTCGGGCATATCTCAGACCCTTGGACAGTTTCTGTCTGATGAGACTATTTGTTTTCTGGGTACCGGAATGAGCAAAATAGATTCAGAGCTGGACAGCTTAAGTTATTATCTTCCACAGCCATTTGCTATGAGGGACTTTGTAAGATTTTCAGGTGTTGAACTAGGCTTTTTGGCTGCTAAAATTCTGAAGAAACCGAATGTTGAGAATCATGGATTAGCGGAGTTGGCAGGTGAAGTTGGAATGGATATAAAGGAACCAATTAGTGAATGTCCTGACTGGAATGCTAAGGTGTTCACAAATGACGAGGTCAAGTATGCAGTGCACAATGCCTATACTTATAATGTTATTGGGAATAAGCTCTGTGATATGCTCTAAGCCTCTAAAACGCCATCTTGTCTATGGGTTTGACTGCTTTAATTTTGCGTTGTTATATATGCTACATATGCTAATGTTGCATGTGATTTGTGTAATATGAACTACTTTAATGAAATTTCTGGTTGTGTTTGGTTTGCCCTAAATCATATATAATAATTTATTCTACTTCAATCTTCTCATAGAGAAAGGTCTCAATATTTCTGAGTTAATAATTATTTGTCTTGGGATTACTCCAAAATTGTGGAACAAATAGAAATCTAACTCAATTGAAATCTTCAATGAGTGTATTGAATCATCATTGATTGTCATTTTGACAACTTAAAATTTCAATTTTTATAAGCTAGTATAGTACACAGTAAATTGTCGATGTTTGTCTCTTAATCTATCACATCGACATGCGCCAAACAATTTCTCTCTTTCTCTATACCAAAATCAATTTTGGAAATTATATTTCAACTTGCCTTCACCATGTATCACTTTACTCAAGGTTAATTAAATTCACTTTTTTTATTATCTCTTTTTGTTAAATTTTATACATGAACCATATATTTGATTCTCTGTACAAAATTAATTTTAATCTTGTTAGTATTAGCTCATTGAGTTATGCATTGAATTTGTCTCCATTTGAGCAATATGAAACTAATAAGTGATTATAATAAAATTGTAATGGACTGATAGTACATAAGATAAATTAGATTATATTGTTAAACACTTTAAACTCTATGTTATTTTTTAATATGATATATTTGTTACTTGGAACATTAAAATATAAGATAAAATTTAGGGTTAATTTCACAAATTTCCCCTGAGGTTTGGGCTTATGCCAATTAAGTCCACAACATTTAAAAAGTGACCATTTTGGTCCTCATTTCCAAACGGTTTGTAACACCGTTATATACCCTTTGTCCTCTCTCTAATTCCCTCTCTCTTCACTTCTTTTTCTTCTTTCCTCTTTCTTCCTCTGACCCAGAATCGCCTCTCTCTCTCTCTCTATCTTCCTCTGACCATCTCAGTCCATAACCTTTGACCAAACCGAGCAACCCCAGCCACTCAACTCGACCCGCCACCACTTCAAATTAACCATCCTCCACTTAAATCCAGCAACGATTTTTCTTAAATCTACTTAGATCTGGTGATTTTGGCTCATATCCGAAGATATTTTTGAAAAACCCGCTGAGATTTGGAAACTTTGGCTTAGATTCGTCAATGTTTAAGCTTAGACCAGTAACGTTTCACTCTCCTCCACTCATATCCAATGACTGCCGATGATGTTTTAATCTCCTCTGCTTCAATCTAGCACTGTGGTGGTGGGTTTTGTAGTGGGCCAGTTTTGGTTTGGATTGGTGATAAAGAATTTGGTTTTTTGTGGGTGTGTTGGATTTTTGTGGGTTTTGGTTTGTGTTTCTAGCTTTGGATTTGTTGTGTGGTGGTCGGTATTGCTAATGGGTTTGTGGGTTTTGTTGGTGGTCGGTGGTTCTGGGTTTGTGGGTTTTGTTGATATTGTTGCTTTGCTAGTGGTTGATGGTTTTGTGAGTTTTGTTGGAGGTCAATGGTCGCAAGGTTTGTGGGTTTTGTTGGTCGTCGGTGGTAGGGCCAACCCTAGCCCTAGGCCATGGCCTAAGGCCCCCTAACATGGAAAGACCCCCAAATATGGGGGCAGTAAGTGTTTTTTTTTTTTTTTTCAATTAAAAAAATATATGAGTTAAGTGTACATTTTTTTCCAAAGGTCTAAGATATTTTTTGACACACAAAGGCCTAAGATATTAGAGTAATGCTAGTATGTTACAAGTTTTATTATAAAGTCCTATAAATTGACATGTCACCAATCACATAAAATAATTCAATACTCATTTATTCTTTTGTTGAAGTGTCATCTCATTGTCACATCAGTTTGTAAGCTTTTTGTAATAAAATTTATAGTTAGTTTTGTATTTTCTCCAAAAATATATATATATATATGAATTAATAGAAACGCAACCTAATCTCCATTAAGTGAATGAAAAATGCTAAAACTGATACAAATTTTATGACAAAAATCTTACAAAATGATGTGACACTAATATGATTGGTGTCACTTAGATAGTATAATAAATGAATGTTTGAATAAATATTTTTTTTTTAAATTGATGATATGCTAGTTTGTAAAACCTATATAGTAAGTATCATTAGCTCACTTTGGGTGAATTACCCATATTAATAAGTATGAATTAGTAATAAATTTGAAATAAAAAATATATAATAAAAAATAAACTAAAAACTGTATTATTTAAGTGATATTTAGATGTAAAAGACCCCTTTATAATTTTGCCTTAGGCCTCAAATTATCTTGGGCCGGCCCTGATCGGTGGTTGGTGGTCGCAAGCTTTTGTGGGTTTTGCTGGGTCAATGGTCAAGTGTCAGTGGTCGCTAGCTTTGTGGGTTCTGTTCTTCAATTTTTTCTTCTTCTCAAAATTAGAGAAATGGAAGAGAGAAGACTTAGGAGAGGGGTGAGAGAGAGGACAGAGGGTATGTAACGGTGTTACAAACCATTTGGGAATAAGGACCAAAATGGTCACTTTTTAAATGTTGTGGACTTTATTGGCATTAGCCCAAATCTCAGGAAAGGTTTGTGGAATTTATCCTAAAATTTATATGAAATCTCAAAAAACTCATTAAAATAAAAAATTTAGAAAATAAAGAAATATGAAAAAATCACAATGAAAATAGTCATAATGATATCCAGCTTTTGATATAACCATTCTAAAAATAAATAAATAAATTCTAAATGCATCTCACTTACAAAATTTCACTAAACTACGAACGAAAAATATCCCTAAATTACAAAGCTCATTATCTTTCATGTGAGCTAAGAAAGTAAAAATAGACCATTAACATTATAAATTATGCTTAGTGTTTCATTGAACAATATTTCAATTTGTGGTATGAACAAAAATAAACATGAAGTTTTAAGGAGCCCAAGCTAATAAAATATTTTCTTAATAAATACCAAGTTTAAGCAATCGCTGATAGCCGAAACTTTATGAATTCTCAATTGAACATGAGTTTTACTTGGGTTGGGATAGAATCAGTATACCATATTCTTACATAACTTCCATCAATTGTAATAGCATCAGTTCATTACAATCACTCACCCTCCAAGTCATACTTTTACCTACCATATTTAGCAATTAAATACAATCTATTCCATGATTTTTGTAAAAATTGCTGATATTTGTCTGCGCATGGATGGTGTATATTTTGCTGCTTTGCATACCATACACAGATTCAAAAGGGTGTCAAATTAGATGGTCTTAGGAGCCATCTTCTCATAACATGTGCGGATCCTGCTAATTAGGCCTAAGATTCCCATAAAAAAGGCTGCACTCCCTTTATAAAAAAGCTTCATCCTCGTTATAAAAAAAGCCCAAAATTTTATGATAACAATTGGTTTATAAAATAAAAAAGGGGTTTGTACACTATTTTTTCCGTCTCCAAAAAGTTTTTCAAAATATAAGATCAATAAAATCCCTAAATAGTTTAGTGCATGCACACACACACAAAGCATGTAAATGTGTTTAATCATCAACAACAAATATTTTCCCTAATAGCTTGAAACTTCAATTTTTGTAAACCAATATCCTACTTTGGAAGTTGTCAACATTAATCACCAATAATCTCTTATATGACCACCCACCAAATAATCTCTCTCTAAACTCTAAAATAAGAATTGAAAATTAGATTATAATTTTACTTAACCATATATTGTTTTATCCAAGATAAAGTGGACCTCTTTATATATATAGGCGGCTCCAATAGGCTAATCCCACTTGGAATAGTGGATTTAGGTTAGACGGCCTAATACAATTAATTTGTTAGAGAATGGGCTTTCGAGGTGAACTTTGGTATACAAGTATGGTTTGGCTTTTAAGTTAGGAAAAGTTAAGTGATTCTTAAAAATGGAACGAAATTTTGGATTAACACTTTCTCGGATTAGGTCGAGGAAAAAATGTTCATAAATTGATCAAGTCCCAATTACAGGATAGTAATGTACAATATATGTATTTCTTTTTAGTTTTTCGTCCCCTTCTCTTGGAGGGGTTTCCACTCTTTACATATCCAACTGAATTGCATCTCAACCTCCATTTGTACAATTACTAATTCTTCTTTGGATACTTGTCCCATCAAAGTTCTACTGAAGGTAGTAGAAGGTGCTGCAAGCTGTGAGGGTACTGTTCAAGGGTCATTCCATCATTAATGCTGCCAATTAAGTTGGTGTAGTACATTGAATGCGGAGGTGATGAGTACTTTATCTGGACATTTCCTGTTTTCTCTGCTTGCACGCCTCTACCTTCTTCTTCAGTAATTTGTCTTCAAGTGCAAGTGGTCTGCTCAACACTTCTTGAGAAATGCTTGGTCTTCGGGCTCCTCAGGGGGTCGGCCTCCTCGTCCTTCCTCCTCGGATTCACATCTATGTGTTGGGCTAGGACTGATATACGAGTGGACCCTTCCATCTTCTCGGACTAGGTCCACGGGCTCTATTTTGTGCTCGGATTTTACCCCTCCCACAACGCACACTGATATACAGGTGGATCCTTCCATCTCCTCGAACCAGGTCCACAGGCTCTATTCTATGCTCACATCTTATCCCTCCCACAACACACACACACATTTTTTTGGTTAAATTTTATACTTGAACAATGATTTTGATGCTCTATATAAAATTAAACTCAGTTAGTTTTAATTCATTAATTTATGTTTTTAATTCTTCAGAATAACATTAATTTAGTTAGTATTAGATAAATTTATTTAATTGATATTTAATATAAAATATTTTATTTAAATGTATCATAATAGATCTCAAATTATATCGAGCTGATCTATATCCCTTATGTGTAAGTCTTACACATATGAGATACATAGATGCTGAGAGATCTTTATAATTATCTCATAATATATATTTGTCATGATATTGGTGTGTATCACATGGCAACAAAATTAAATTCCAAAAACAATAATTAAAACTAAACAAAAAAGGCAAAAGAACCAACCACAATAAAATAGACAATCTAGGAAGATTACGTCTCCATTTTATGAACTTAAGTCAGCACCCCATTTTTGGTGTTGCACGAGCCAAAAGAAAACTTTTTTTTTTTTAAGAATAATCAAATGTAAACTTTAGAACCATATTTTTGTAACAGTATCAAGATAATATAAATTCCATTAGTAAAAAAAATAATTTAAATAACTTGCCTAAGTTAATAAAGTCTCTCCATTTTCCAATAGGGAATGTTAATTTGGTCTTGATTTATTGATTACTCAACTCTATGTAAATTAAACTCCATCAAATTCACCTAGCCTTGATGCATTTAATTCCCGAGAAAATCCACCTAGACTTAGCCTCTGTATATATAAACATCCCCATGTAAACAAGAGGCACTGTAGTCTCAATTATTTCAACATTATAAAAAAATTGGGCACCTACAGTTTTACACTAAAAAATGAGTAACTATAAAATTGAAATAGATGTGCAAAGGATGAAGCAAGTGTAATCAATGATTATCGTGTGGTCAGTTGGAAGTTTTTTTTTTTTTTTTTTTATAGAATACTAAATATTTTTAACACAAACACGGGGAGAGGAGAGAAGATCTTAAAGAAACTTACAGTGATATATATCCAAAATGGCTTAACTCTTGAATACACAGTATAGACTTTAAACCTTTTTAACTCACACTCATTTTCCAACATGGGATTAACCCACTATTTTTTTTCTTTTTAAAATACTAAATATTTTTAACACACACACATGGAGAGAAGGGAAAATATCTTAAAGAAACTTACAGTGGTGTATATCTAAAATGGTCTAACTATTGAATACATAGCACAGACTTTAAACCTCTTTAGTTCACACTCATTATATAGACTCTTAACGTTGAGACCTACAACATGAGATTAACCTCTTAAAACTTTTTTAATTCACACTCATTTTCCAACATGGGATTAATCCACTGTTTTTTTCTTTTTAGAATACTAAATATTTTTAACACACACACATGGGGAGAAGGAAAAAGGTCTTAAAAAACTTTACAGTGGTGTATATCTAAAATGGTCTAACTCTTAGATACATAGCACAGACTATAAACCTCTTTAGCTCACACTCATCATATACACTCTTAAAGTTGAGACCTACAACATGGGATTAACCTCTTAAAACTTTTTTAACTCACACTCATTTTCCAATATGGGATTAATCCACTGTTTTTTTTTTTTTTTTTAGAGAGGGGAGAAGGTCTTAAAAAAACTTACAGTGATATATATCTAAAATTGTCTAACTCTTAAATACACAGCACATACTTTAAACCTCTTTAACTCACACTCATTTTTAATTAATTAAAGTCTGTTACAAAATTCACCAAGCCATGTTGTAGGTCTCGACGTTAAGAGTGTATATAACATAACCAACAAATCATAATAACCTGAAATGGATTGAATGGACCAACCAGTACTCTTAGTGTCACTTTCCTAGTGATAGGTTACCATGATTATTAATTGAAAATTTTCATTTGAAGTAGAATTGTTAGGCTAGACATGGGTAGAGTATAGAATCTTTTTGGATATGGGATGGTTAATTCCTACTTTAGGACAGGAGTGCTCAATCATAGCACTAGTGGCTCCATGTTTGAGTCTAAGTTCGTCATGACCACCTTGACTTGGAAAACAAAATGATTATAATATACAAATTTTAATTTTAATTTTTTTGCTTTTTCTTCCTTAAAAAATATTTGGGATCACCCTAAATATTCTTAGACTCAACATAATTACACTTTGGACAAAATTTGGTAACAAACTAGGTTGTAAACTAAAGCTATAACTCCACTCAATATTTTTTTTATTGGATGTAAATTTTGACAAATCCACCATTGAATTATATTTTTTTTCTTATATTCTTCATACTTGAAAAAATTTCAAGAAAATCAAATATCAATAGCTATGTCAGCAATCAAATTTTTAAATTTCAAGTTTTTGTAATCTAAAATTATTTATAAAATACAAGTTTATGGATTAAATAGTAAATAACATCTTATTGACATGTATTTTAAAAATATAAAGAACATACAATTCAACATTTAAATTTTTAAAATATGTAGCAATGTTAATTTGTTTAGTTGGAGTTGTAACCTTAGGCTACAAATTAGTATGTAACCAAAATTTTTCATAAACTTTGATCCCCTTAACAATATATTAGATCCTCACAAACAAACAGTTTCTTCACACAAAAAAAAAAAAGGTCCTTACAAACAAAAGAAAAGGCCAAAGGAATTTTTTTATCAAACTAAAATTTTGAAAAAATGTAACTTGAATTATTGATAATGAGACTATTATATAAATATTTCAAAATAAGAAAATTCGAAAAGGAAATTGTAAGATTTTATGTGTGTGTGTGTGTGTGTGTGTGTGTGTGTGTGTGTGTCTTTATTTTCTATTTTTTGGTCAATATTTTTTATTTTTTGAGAAGCTTTTTTGGTTAATATATAAAGTTCTATTTTTATTAAATTTTGTATAATTTAAGTTTTTTAATGACCACCCTAGAAGACATTCGTGGAGTAAGATTTTTCTCCAATGAGTGCAAGCTCTTAACTAATAAATTAATATAACTAATAAATTAATAAAAACATGGACTATGTTATAATTAATATTTCACTTATTATCCTATGAGAGACTTTTTTTTTGAGAAACTCCTATGAGAGACTTGAGTGGTAAAAGAAATAATAAAAAAAGAATATTTAATATAAGTTGTAAAATAATAAAGTACTTGATACTAAGGGTCCGTTTGAATAAAACTTATTATTGAAAACTAAAAACTAAAAACTAAAAACACTGTAGCAAAATAATTTTTAAATGTGTAAATAGTGATGTGTGATTCATTTTTAATATTTTTTTTCTGAATAAAGTGCTTGTAGATCCCATAAACAATGCATGAATAGTAACTTTGTTTCCCGCACAGTGTTGAACAGTACTAGTAACTGTTCATGAACAGTAACAGGTACAGTGAAAAAGTTGTCTGCAAAAAAAAAAAAAAAAAGAAGCTGAAAACGGAAAACTCAAAACGCGTATCCAAACTCTCACTAAGGGTCCGTTTGGATACCTTTTATTTTGCTGAAAGCTGAAAATAATAAAAAAATAATAAAAAATTATTGTTCACAAAGGAGTTAATGTTCATAAGCCTAAATGCACTGTTCATGGACCATGAATAGTGTTGTCCATAAAAAAATATATATATAAAAAAAAAAAAAGGCAAGATGCTTTTCTACTATCCAAACGCTCATTAAGTATATTATAAAGTGTTCTCATAAAAAAATAATAACAATATAGGATGTTAAAGTAGATAAAAAAAACTTCTTAAATTGTTAAAAGTTAAAATTTTTAGTTCATTATATTTGATATTAGTTTATAGACTCAACTTTTAACTTTTATATATGTACAGTATTTTAAAACATCACTTTTTTCCTCTTTATTTTTTTCAAATTTTTCAATACACAAACATACTTAACACATTTACAACCAAAAAAAAAAAATTCAACAAAAAGTTAAATGAGCTAGCTGCAGATGAAAATCCTTGTGAATGACTGATAGACGACTCTCACCTCACATCAAAAAAAAAAAAAAAAAAGACTCACCTGGAGTGACTACGACTTGAAGTAAATATTAAATAGTCTTCAATTTGATAAAGCAGCAGACAAAGCCTTAAGAGTTAAGACATAGGCACATTTGGAGGAGAAAAAAAGAGGTAAAATAAAATTATAAAATATTAAAATATTAAACCTTCTTATTTTTTTGAATTAAAAAGTTAAATGGGATTGCTCCTTTTTTTTCTTTTTTTCTTTTTAATGGATCCAAAGATTAAGCCCACTTTATGCATCTTTCAATTTCTTTTTTTTTTAACGTTCTCTTACTCTGTACTCTGTACGTCTCCCTCTTTCTCTCTTTTTCTAGCTTTCCCTATAACTATTCTCTATAGCCAGCCAAACGCTCTTGCAGGAGCGACCGTGAAAGATAGAGAGATCTCTCTCCATTTTTATCCCAAGAAGTGAGTGTCTCTGTGATTTCTCTCGATTTTGTGTAGTATTTTAGCTTGTGAATTGTTTGAAAATAGAGCTGTATGCTGCTCACTTTGCATATCAGGTTTCATTTGAAGCATGCATTATGTAGTCAGTTAAACCTCTGCTACAAAACTTTGTTTATAGTATGGCCACGTACTTTTATTTGATGTGTACGAAATTGTTTTAAAATAGCTTGTTTAAACGCTAAATACCAATCTTTCACTCTCTACAGCTATTTTTCCAAAGAATTTATTAATCAATCCCTTTAAGAAAGTTTTGATATAAAAATATAAAAGAAAAATGTTAAAAATTATTTTTATATTTCTTTTTTTCCCATAAAAAATTTATGGTTTCTAAAACAATGCCTTAGAACATTAATTGACTTTTTCCCTTTCTTATTATGGGTTTTCTTTTTATGCACAGGCAACACTAGTTTGAATTATCAATTATGTTCAACATGATCAACCTCATTCCACTATCATTCCTGTCAAAAATGGGTACGTATGACATTGAAATACACGATGCAAACGTTAAGGTAAGCATAATCGACAATAGTGCTTTGGTTGATGCTAAGATAAATGAGTTAAAATCTTCATTACAAACTTCACAAAGGCATGTTGTTGGCCTCGACATTAAGTTTGCGGAAAGGACCGACATTGGTGATGATGGATTTTTTTCAGCTGAATATTATTTACCTGTAGGCAAGATTTTGCTTCTTTGTGTTGGGACTGATTGCTTGATGATCCAATTACCTGACTCGACGGAGGTAACTGATACCCTCGGGCAGTTTCTGTCTGACGAGACTATTTGTTATCTGGGTACCCAAATGAGCGTGAAAGTTGCAGAACTAGGCCGCCTTCATTTTAGTAAACACACGCAACGTGTGGATTGTAAGACAGGTGTTGAAGTAGGCTTTTTGGCTGCAAAAATTCTGAAGAAAGGCAATGTTGACGAGTATGGATTATCGAAGTTGGCAGGCGAAGTTGGAATGGACATAGAGGAACCAATTGGTGCATATCCTGACTGGAATGCAGTAGCGTTCTCAGATGAAGAGGTCAAGTATGCAGTGCATAATGCCTATACTTCTTATGTTATTGGGAATAAGCTCTTGGATACGCTCTAAGCCTCTTTAAGGCCGTCTTGTTTAAGAGTTTGACTGCTTTGATTATGTGTTGTTAGTGTCCACATTATAGCTATATATATATATATATATATATTCTAATGCTACATGTGATTTGTTATTTGTGTATTCGAACTACTTTAATGAAATTATGGTTGTGTTTGGTTGGTTGTAAATCATGTATATTAATCAGTTGTCCTGTGGTGGAAAAAAATTAGGTGAGCTCTTTATCTCCAAAATTGTGGAACAACATAAATCTAGTTCAATTGAAATCTTAAATGAGTACTGAATCATCATTGATTATCGTTTTTCCTTAACAACTTGAACTCTCAATTTTTGTAACCTAGTTTATTTTACTTTATTTTCCTTAAAAATTATATATTTTTTATTTTACTTTTCTCACTTACTTAGCATAAAAGTTACCAAAAATTAATGAACTATTCCCAAATGCAGTTACATAGTTGGGATCAAGATATTTATGCCTATAACAGTTGATGAAAGCCAAGCAGGTGTAACACGTGCTGAAAGTAAACTTCATAACCATATTTTTGTATCAAGATAATATAAGTTCTATTAGTGAAAAAACAATTTAAATACATTGCCTAAAGTTCATGAAGATGAAGTCTCTCCATTTTCCAATAGGGAATGTAAATATATATGGTTTGGATTCATTTGATCACTCGATTCTATGTAAAGTAAATCCATCAAATTCACCTAGGCTTGATGAATTTAATTCCTAGCAAATTCACCTAGACTCAGCCTCCATATAAACATCTTCATGTAAACAAGAGGCGCAGTAGTTTAAATGATTTCATCATGATAAACAACCAATTACCTGTAGCTCTCCAGTCAAAATTGGGCCGTAACTATGAAATTGTAATAGATGGTGCAAAGGTTAAAGTAAGTGCAGTCAATAATTATCGTGTACTCAGTTGGAAGATTGATGAAATAAAGTCTTTGTTACAAACTTCACGAAGCCGTGTTGTAGGTCTCGACGTTAAGAGTGTCCAAGACCTAGACAAAAAATCATTTGTGGTCCAAATGTTGGTTCTTTCTGTTGGAACTCGTTGTTTGATCATCCAATTTCGCCATACCAAATACGCTCCCGATACTCTCATCAAATTTCTTGCGGATGACACTATTTGTTTTGTGAGTACAGGAATAGAAGACGAAGTTAATTTTGTTCTACACAATCAACATAATTTAGAATGTAAAACAGGCATTAAAGTTGGTCATTTTGCTTCCACTCTTCCTGGGTTCTGAAGAAAGCCAGCATTGTGAAGTATGGATTAGCAGAGTTGGCAGGCGAAGTTGGAATGGATATTAAGGAACCAATTGGTGGAAATGCTTCAAAGTCAGTGGATTTAACAGCATTCTATGCTACATGGATGTTAGGTTTCAAAATATATGTGAAGAAAATAAATTACTTATTTTGTTAGGTGTGACCATATATATATATATACACACACACAAGAGCCCTGTATTAGGTGTGGTTTCATTTTAATAAACGTTTAATTTCATCATGAATGATGATAAATTAAGCTCTGTCACAGATTTCGTCTTTTTATCTCTTCTTTTCTTTTTCTTTTTTTTCTTTTTTTCCCTTTCAAAAAGTGACAAAAGAAGGTTTCAAAAACTAATTTTCCCTAATAAAATAAATTAAATAATGTCACAAAATTACGAGATTCATGACCTTTTGTTGGAGTTAAGAGAGTCATAATCCATTGACAAGATGGATTATGCTCAGTAGGTTTTGTTTTAGTTTTTTTTTTTTATATATATATATACAAAGTAGAATTTCTACTCTAGCCTAATTTATGTGTATATATGTATGAATATCCCTCTTGAAGACTTGAACTCCGACCCTTACTTTCCACACTTTACAAACATTTATATTTGTAGAGTGACCACCGCACCAAAGGAGAGCGGTGGTTTTTTTTGTTTTAGATTTAGATAATGTTTAGTTCGGGAACGTGAATTAACTTGAATTGTTATAACACTAAATATCATGTTATAAAAATTCACTAGAACTAGAGCCTATGCAACTTATGTGTTATGAATGAAAACACAAATCAAAAACCATTAAAACAAAGTAACTTTTGACTTTCCATTTCCTTAGTTATTGAAGACTCCATTTTCCAATGGGAATATGCTAATATGGTCTAGATTCGTTTGATCACTTAGCTCTATGTAATTAAATCCCATTGAAAAAAAAATTGAAAACCCATCAAATTCACCTAGATGAATTAATTCCTAGCAATAAACTCACCTTGATTTTTTTTTTTTTAATGAATAAATTCAACTTGACTTGGCCTCTTCCTTTTTTTTATATACCAAATAAAACTTGGCCTCTATTTGGTTTGTGTTAGGTTCTAAGTACTTATGAACTAATGTGTTAGAACTCTAATATGTATTCTTGGCAAACCATGATCAAAACAGGTGTTTAGTCTTGTTTTAGACTTGCTCAAAGTATGTCATTCATGTAAAGTTGGAATCAAGTTAACTGTAGAAGTTATTGTGTAAATCTGCCTAGCTCGATCAATCGAGAATTAGACTCGACCGATCGAAAGTCGTGTAGATTGTTTTTTGCAGAATTTTCAACTCAGCCCTAAGCCACTATGACGTGTAGGATTTTATGTTTTGCCCTAGGTATAAAAGGCAATCCCTAGCCACGTTTTTGAGGTTGCACATATTGCTATTTGTGTGAATCTCTTGTGAGATCCAAGAGGTGTTTGCCTTCACACAAGCTTAGGATCATCAAGAAGGAGATTTATTTAAGAGCTTGATGATTATTCAGTTGCTGCCATAAGAGCTTAAAGATACATAAGCAGGAGTTCTTGTACTTGTTGGGGAATCAAAGAAAGAAGGAGTCTGTGGTCTCAGAGCTTGCACATGGTTGTGTCAGTAATTTTTCTACTGGTGGGTAGCAATAAGATGTTAGTGGTTTAAGTCGCTATTGTATAAATTTCAATTCTTTCATAGTGGATTCAGTTTTACCTTAAGGATAGTTAGATTAAATCCTCCCTAGGTTTTTTACCGGTTTGGTTTTCCTGGGTTATCATATCTTTGTATTATTTATATTCCGCACTTTACATTGATATCATTATATGATTGTGTTAACCTAAATCTGAAATTTGGACTATGTAATAACTTGGCTTGATAACTAGGTTAATCCTATTATGTTTTAAGGGGTCTAAAAATCTTTACAAGTACTATCAAAGCGGGTAGCTCTTGTGTGTAGATCTTTTGATCTCTGAGCTGATCCTTGACCCCGTTTGTCATGGAACACAGACACTCTCTTGTTATTCCTCCTCACTTTGATGGGAATAATTATGCTTACTGGAAAGTCAAAATGAAAGCATTCCTGAAATCCATTTATGAGAGAGTCTGGAACTCAGTTGAATACGGATGGGAGAAGCCTACTACTCTTGTGAGTGAGTGGCAAACTTCTCAGAAAGAAGCAACCGCCTTCAATAGCAAAACTATGAATGCTATCTTTAATGATGTTTCTATGAAGGAATTAAAAGAATCTCTAATGTTGAGGTTGCTCACACTACTTGGAATATCCTCCAGACTGTGCATGAAGGCACAAAGACAGTTAAGATCAATAAGTTGCAACAATTAACAACTAGATTTGAAAGCATTAGGATGTCTGATGATGAATATTTTGATAAATTCTATGCTAAATTTAATGACATTGTTAATTCTGCATACAATTTGGGTGAAATCTATGATCAACCTAAAATTGTTAGGAAGATTCTTAGATCTTTAACTGAAGATTTTAGACTTAAAGTGACTATCATCACTAAGAGCAAAGATGTGGACTCCATCCCTGTTGATGAACTTGTAGGATCTCTTCAGTCCTATGAGTTGGATCTACCCAAAACTAGTAAATCCAAATCAATGGCTCTTAAGTCTGTTGATGATATTGATGTTGATGGATTTGATGATGAGCTCTTTGCTACAAAGATTGCTTACCTTGCCAAGAACTTTAGGAATTTCCTTAGAAATAGCAACAGAAGGGTAAGAGGTAAAAACACTGATGAACCTAGAAACTTTAGGAAGAATGATCCCACTAAAGTTAACAAAATTGAAAAACTTAGAGAAAAAGTAGGTCAATCTTCTTATGGGTCCTCAATGTTTTAGATGTTAAGGGTATGGTCACATGAAATCTAAATGTCCAACATTCTTGAGGTCTAAGGGTAAGGCTATGGTTGTAACCCTTAGTGATGATGAAGTTTCTGATGATGATTCTGGTTGTAATAAGGATGGAAACTTCATTGCTTTCACTGCTACTGCTGTAGTCAATGAAAGTGTGACTGTTGAAGAGAACCCTTCTAATGGGGAACTCTCTGAGGATGCAAATCTTCAAGAAGCCTACAACAAACTTTGCAAAGTTGCTGCAAAGGATGCCATGAGTGTTGAATTAGGCTTAAAGAAAATTGTATCTCTTGAGCTTAATAAGAAAAATTTACTTGTGAATTTGTTTGATGCTACTGAACTTTTGAATAATGTGAAGACTGAGAACATGCTTTTGCTTGATAAAGTTAAATCTTTGGAACATGAACTATCTGTTGCTAGAAAACAAATTAATAAGTTTGCTAGTTCCAAACTTGATTAGATATTGAGTGTTCAAAAGTCTTCTTTAGACAAAACTAGTTTAGGTTTTGTAGAAAGCATCAATGTGTCTGCACCTAATTCCACAATCTTTGTTCCTTCATCTTCTTCTAAACCCCTTGTGAGTGGGGTTGTCAAACCCATAGAAGTTTCTCCTTCCAAGAAGATTAGGGTTGATCTGAAAGAGTCTAAACCTAAGAAGTCTACCTTTTCTAAGAACAAGTCACATGATAAGCCTGCATGGGTTTGTCATTTTTGTGGAAAATTTGGGCACATTCGTTCAAACTGTTACAAGCTACAAGCTGCTAAAAGAGCAAACAAACCAAGAGTACCTATGCTTCAAGCACAAGATCCTATGATACTCATTGGTGAATTGGTAAAGGCTCTAAATCTTTATTCCAATCCTAGAGTTGGAAATCATTCTCATGTGAATAAGAACTCCAATGCTCAACATGCATCTAAAGAATTTTGGATACAACAGGCTCAATCTACTTGAGTCTTTCTGACATGGTCATTGTGCTTCATTGCTTTACTCTTTGTAACCTTTGTTATTTTTTTTGTTTCTTTGTCTCTAGGCTTTGCTTTGCATTACATTCATGCATTTTATTCTAGGTTTTTTTTTATTAAAAAAAAAAGGAAGAAAATTGTGTTTTGCATTTATTTTCTTGGTTTTGAAAACAAAGTTGGTCAATTTATTTTCACACAACATGTCTATGTACCTTATTTAGCTTGGATGAGCTTATTTCCTACACTTTACTAGTTAAAGCTTTGTAGTGCATGTTGTGTGGGAAGATGTTTGTAGTTTTTTATTACTTTGTCTTGATCTTGAAGTCACATGTCTTTGACTGTCAAACTTGAACATTTTGAGAAAGGCATAAATAACCATCTCACCACTGTTCACTAGCCAATCATGAACACCTTAATGCATATCGTAAGATTTTGTACTCGAGAAAGTATAGCACATGCACAAAAAGAATATATGGTGTAGCCTCAATTTATATGCTTAAAATTGGTGTGTACATTACTGGACTTAATGCTAAATTAAATAAATAAAATTGGTGTATACATTATCTCGGCTATTTTTAATAAGTTTCTGAACAATTAAAATTTGTGTGTACAATATAAGGCAAACTCAAGAAAATTATATGATTGCAAGCTTATGATCTAGGAGATGTGAGAGTTATATGATGTAACTCTTTAGGTGATAGTCTCTTTCAAATTCTTTGTGATGAATTTTGTAGACTTTGTGGTTGACTTCTATTTACATATCAGCTCACATGTATCTCAAGTTTTTTCTAGTTGCACATACTACACAAGTTACTCTTTGCAAAATTTTGTACATGTTATTGTGTATGTTTTTGGTCTGACCAACCAAGTTTAAAAATGCCTTGAGTTTTATGCAAAATAGATTTGATACTTGAGAATTCAAGGAAAATGTTTGAAAATCTTAATTTTGGGAAAACTGGGTTCAAAACATCTGTTTTTGAAAAGCATTTCATCTCATACTCATGCATTTTATTCATAAAATTCAATGTTTTGAGGAGTTTCTGCATCAAATTGCTCTATTTTTTCAAAAACTGTTTTTTTTTTTTCAAAATTTCGACCAGTCGAACCTGTTTTTCCGTCGATCAAAATTGCAATTAAAAATTTTGGTCAGCTTCTGTCTGTTTCAATCGGTGCTCGATTGGTGTTGGACCAATCAAAGCATTTTCGACCGATCAAATATGTTTTTCGATCGATCGAAAATCGTGTAGAGAATTTTTTAAAAAGACTGATTTTCACGTGTTCAACTCACTTTTCAAAAGTTTTTCAATTTTTTTTCTCTCTATACGATTCGGTCAAGGCTCCAATCAAGATTTTTGTCGTTTTCCTCCGATTGCAAGGTTTTCCTCTCCCAAGGCCGGTAAGACCTTTTTACCCTTTCTTTTGTATTTTATTTTCATGTTTCATGCATGTAAAGGTGATTTTTCGGACCTATGCATATTTTGGGGTTTTTGATGATTCAAGCCATATTTTCTAAAATTGATCAATGGGTTTTTTTCATACTATGTTATAATCATGATCTATTGTGTTTAATTTGATCAATTTGGTGTTTTGTGAGGAATTGAAAATTCTAGGGCTTGTCTTTATCCGAATTGGGGATTTTGTTCAATCTTAGTTTCATTGATGAAATTGGCTTGTTTGTTTGATGCATTTGATTATTATAAACTGTTATCTAACTTATGTGATGATCAATTGGTCAATTTAGTAAAAATTTTACAAGTGGTTTTCCAGAATTTTGGACTTTCTGTTATACACTCTTTGCTCAAGCCAATTTTTGTAATTCTACACTTAAAGTTGAACTTGTTATCACTGCATTAGAGCATGCATCATGACATTTATCTGTTCATGCATCATATAGATTTTGTATATTTTTTTGTTGTGCTAACTTGCAGTCTGCCCTTTATGTGTTTTATTCTGTTCTTTCTCTTGTGTCTCTATTCTTATCCTAGCATCATGCCTAGGAAGACTAGAGCCAATAGGTCATCCTCCTCTTCTTCTGCCCCTTCCTTTGAGAGTGACAGATTTTTGAGTGCAAAGCACCAAGAGACCTTTGAGCCACTTACCCTTAAGAGAAAGATTTGGGCTGAGCATAAGGTTTTGATAGATGAGCTAGACCCTGCCATTAGGGAAAACTTTGAGTGTCGGGGTTGGTTGCCTTTATTAGATATTTCTCACCCCCCTCCAACCATCTTGATTAGAGAATTCTATTCTAACCTCTCTATTCATGTCTATGATTCCAACACTGTCCTTAAGAGTTGGATTCGTAGTGATGAGTGCACCATTACCCCTTCGGTAGTGGCTGCTACTCTTGGGGTGCCTCTTGTTCAGCATCCTATCTATCCTTATTTTGTGTCTCCTCTCCTAAACGACATCATGTCATACATCACTGGTACTTCTATCTGGTGGGGTTCTGATCCTCGGATCACTTCTGCTGAGCTAACTGAGTCTACCTATCTTATCTTTAGGATAGCGTGTCATTCCTTGTGACCTATTTCTCATCTGCACACCATTCCTTTGGAGCGATGTGCATTTTTGTATGCTCTTGTTACGGATGCTCCTATTAGTTTTCCTAATCTATTTCTTTATTCTTGAATGAAGTTTATAGGAGTTCCTCTACTGCTCATGCTCTTTTTCATCATGTTTTCATTCATCAAATTTTGTTGTTTTTAGGTTTAGATGACTTCCCCGCTTCTAAGCCTGTACACATTATTGCTCCTATAGGTGCCACTTTTCTTAGGTAGAAGGCTGCTCAGATGAGAGAGCACTCTAAACGTCCTCGAGTTGAGCCTTCTGTACCACACCCCTTCTTCTTCTCCAGGTTTTACTTCTAGTGAGGAGTCTACTGATCCTGTAGGTGCTGCTGCTACTGTTGTTCCTCCACCATCTACTTCGAATGACTTTAACATTCGTCGTACATTGGACACTGTCGTGACCGTTCAGGCGGCTCATGGTCAGATTTTGGTGGACATGCTTAATGAGCTTCGTGCTTTGCGAGCAGATTTGGCGCATCTTAGACGTTCGCCTTCACCACCTCCTTTTGATGATGGATCCTGATTGCCCTTTGGCATTTTGTCACAAAAAGGGGGAGTACGGTTGAGTACTTTTTTGTAGTTAGGGGGAGAGTTTGTTTTTGTGAGTCTGTGGAGATTAGATTGTATCTAGGTGCTTCACTTTGTATTTACATTTTTTGGCTCTTGATGAATTCATGTTAAGGGGAGATACATTTATTTTTATATATGTTTCTTGTTTCATTGCTTATTGACTTATGTTTATGATTTATTCATTGATGTTTTTCTATATTTTGTGTTTTGTGAAATCAAGATTTTTATTTTGGTTACTTGTATTTTTCACACATACGTTTATGTGTTTTGTTTAGTGTTTCAGGAAATATACAGGTTGATTCAATTAAGCTGCTGTCTACACTTGCAACTGATGGATAGTAGTAAGGATTGGATTTGTTATAATGGGCATTTTTTTTTGTAAAGGGCTTTTCTTTGTAATCTTTGAGCTTTTAGTTGTGTTTTGTCACGGATTGCCAAAGGGGAGTTTGTTAGGTTCTAAGTACTTAGGAACTAATGTATTAAAACTCTAATGTGTATTCTTAGCTAGCCATGATCAAAACAGGTGTTTAGTCTTGTTTTAGACTTACTCAAAGTATGTCATTCATGTAAAGTTATAATCGAGTTAACTGCAGAAGTTACTGTGTAAATCTGTCTGTTTCGATCGATCGAGAATTAGACTCGACCAATCGAAAGTCATGCAAATTATTTTTTCTACAAAATTTCCAAAGCAGCCCTAAGCTCATATGACGTGTAGGGTTTTATGTTTTGCCCTAGGTATAAAAGGCAATCCTTAGCCACATTTTTTAGGTTGCTCATATTGCTGTTTGTGTGAATCTCTTGTGAGATCTAAGAGGTGCTTGCCTTCACACAAGCTTAGGATCATCAAGAAGGAGATTTATTCAAGAGCTTGATGATTATTCAGTTGCTGCCATAAGAGCTTAAAGATACACAAGCGGGAGTGCTTGTACATGCTGGAGAATCTAAGAAAGAAGGATTTTGTGGTCTTGGAACTTGCACATGGTCGTGTCAGTAAGTTTTCTACTAATGGATAGTAATAGGATATTAATGGTCTAAGTCGCTATTATACAAACTTCAATTCTTTCATGGTGGGTTCAATTTTACCTTGAGAATAGTTAGATTAAATCTTCCCTAGATTTTTTACCGGTTTGGTTTTCTTGGGTCATCATATCTTTGTGTTTTTATATACTGCACTTTACATTGATATGATTATATGATTATGTTAACCTAGATCTGGAATTTGGACTAAGTAATAACTTGGCTTGATAACTAGGTTAATTCAATTGTGTTTTAAGGGGTCTAAAAAACTTTACAGTTTGGTCAGGACAAAACAATGACCAATACCATTAGTAACTGTGAAAAGAATGATATAAATTTTTTTTTTTAGAGATAATTACAACATGCTGCTAACCCCACAGCTCGAACCATTTTCCTCCAAAACCCCACAAACACTTTGTGCATGAGGAGGTGTCAATTTAGCTACATGACCTTTGGCAAAGAATAATATAAATTTTAGTTGTGAAGTAACCATCATGCCAAGGGTGGCTACTACTTTTTATTTCAAATGATTAGTGTTGATTACACTCTTTTTTTTTTTCTGAATAAATTCACCTTGACTTGGCCTCTATATTTTGATTCTAATAAGATCCGTATGACCAAATATAAACATTGGCAGAAGTTTTAAGGCGTCCAAGCTAATAGTATTAACAAAACCAAGTTTAAGCAATCACTGATAACCCAAACTTCTATGAATTCTCTATTGAACATGGATTTTACTTGGAATAGCATCAGTGTACCAAATTCTTACAGAACTTCCATCATTTCTTCACTCACCCTCCAATTCATTGGAGTGAAAGGTTTTGTGTTTCAAAAGTGTGACTAGAGTTGAAAAGTTTTTCATAGGGAAGGCAATATTCTTGGACTGAAAAATGGTTGAGCTCAAACACCAACAGCCGGTTGAGACTTGACTCTTGAGACTTGCAAGTGCCTTTTGAATAGGGAGTGGTAATTGCTTTTAACTTTGATCCCTTAACAATATATTAGGTCCTTATAAACAAATAGTTTCTCCACACACACACACAAAAAAAAAAAGGTCCTTACAAACAAAAGAAAAAACCCAAGAAATTTTTTATCAAACTAAAATTTTGAAAAAATGTAACTTGAAGCACTGATAATTAAACTATTATGTAAATATTTCAAAATAGGAAAATTCGAAAAGGAAATTGTAAAATTTTATGTATTTGTGTGTGTGTGTGTTCTTTGTTTTTTATTTTTTTGGTCAATAGTTTTTATTTTTTGAGAAGCTTTTTTGGTTTATATATGAAGTTCTATTTTTATTAAATTTTGTATAATTTAAGTTTTTAATGACCACCCTAGAAGACATTCGTGGAGTAAGATTTTTCTCCAATGAGTGCAAGCTCTTAACTAATAAATTAATAAATACATGGACTTGGTATCGATTTATAAATTTTTTTTTAAAAAAAGTATTTGGTATACTCTATTATAATTAATATTTCACTCATTATCCCAAGAGAGACCTCAGCGGTAGAAGAAAAAATAATAATATAAGTTGTAAAATAATAAAGTACTTGATCCTAAGTGTATTATAAAGTAAAATGTTTTCGTAATAAAATAATATAGGGTGTTAAAGTAGATAAAAACAACTTTTTAAATTATTAAAAGTTAAGAGATCATTCCGTAACATTATTCTAGTAACGTTGTTTGTATTTTTTAACGATATATGTAGGTGAAAAAGTATATGAAAATGCATGTAATATTATTTAAAAACTGAAAACATATATCTAAACACATGTACCAAACGGCCCATAAATTTTTTAGTACATTTACGTTTGATATTAGTTTATAAATTCAGGTTTTAACTTATACTTACAGTATTTTAAAACATCACTTTTTTTTTCCTTTTTGTCAAATTTTTTCAATACACAAACATACTTACACATTTACAACAAAAAAGTTTCAACAAAAAGTTAAATGACCTGTATGCAGAATTGCAGATGAAAATCCTTGAATACGACTGATAGATGACTCTCACTTGGTGTGACTTCGGACTTGAAGTTAAATATTGAATGGTCTTCAATTTGATAAAGCAGCAGACAAAGACTTAAGAGTTAAGGCTTGGGCACATGTGGAGGAGAAAAGGTGTAAAAAAAGTTATAAAATATTAAACCTTCTTATTTTTTTTAATTAAAAAGTTAAATGGGATTGCTCCTTTTTTTTTCTTTTCTATTTAATGGACCCAAAGATTAAGCCCACTTTATTCATCTTTCGATTTCTTTTTCTTTTAACTTTCTCTTTACTCTGTACATTTCCCTCTCTCTCTCTCTCTTTCTCGCTTTCCCTATAACTATACTCTATAGCCAGCCAAACGCTCTTGCAGGAGCAATCGAGGAAGATAGAGAGATCCCTCTCCATTTTTATCCCAAGAAGTGAGGGTCTCTGTGATCTCTCTCTCTCTATTTTGTGTAGTATTTTAGCTTGAGAATTGTTTGAAAATAGAGCTGTATGTTGCTCACTTTGCATATCAGGTTTCATTTGAAGCATGCATTATGTAGTCAGTTAATGGAAGTCTTGCCAGTAACATGTTTGATATCTGCTACAAAATTTTGTTTATAGTATGGGCACGTACTTTTATTTGATGTGTACGTAATTGTTTTAAAATAGCTTGTGTAAACACTAAATTTCAATCTTTCACTCTCTACAGCTTGCTTTGCAAAGAATTGAAGTAGTTTTTAGTGCTTGAAATGAAGAAAGATCAAATTTGGTTTTAGTTCTGTGATTGGTTGGCTTATCAAATTTGTTACTGTTGACTTGAAATAGATATTATTGTTGCCACCAAAATGATTTATACTTCCATGTCAATTTTTATGAACTGTTATTCTTATCGGCTCTAGTTAACAGGTGAGATTAGAGTATTTATTAATCGAATATTTTAAGAAAATTTTGATATAAAAATATAAAAGAAAAATTTTTAAATTTTTTTTTTTTTTTTCATAAAAAGTTTCTAAAAGTTTAGTTCCTAAAACAATGTGTTACAGCATATGTTGACTTTTCCCTTTCTTATTATGGGTTTTCTTTTTATGCACAGGCAACACTAGTTTGAATTATCAATTATGTTCAACATGATCAACCTCATTCCACTATCATTCCTGTCAAAAATGGGAATGTATGACATTGAAATACACGGTGCAAACGTTAAGGTAAGCATAGTCGACAATAGTGCTTTGGTTGATGCTAAGATAAATGAGTTAAAATCTTCATTACAAACCTCACAAAGGCGTGTTGTTGGGCTCGACATTAAGTTTGCGCAGCCCGACATTGATGATGATCTGGATGGAATTTTTTCATCTGATGATTTTGCACCTGTAGGCAAGATTTTGCTTCTTTGTGTTGGGACTGATTGCTTGATGATCCAATTACCTGCCTCGATGGAGGTAACTGATACCCTCAGGGAGTTCCTGTCTGATGAGACTATTTGTTTTCTGGGTACCGCAATGCTCGAGAAAGTTGCAGAACTAGGCCGCCTTTATTTTAGTAAACGCACGCAACGTGTGGATTGTAAGACAGGTGTTGAAGTAGGCTATTTGGCTGCTAAAATTCTGAAGAAAGGAAACATTAATCATTATGGATTATCGCACTTGGCAGGCGAAGTTGGAATGGACATAAAGGAACCAGTTATTTCATATATTAACTGGAATGCAGTAGCGTTCTCAGATGAAGAGGTCAAGTATGCAGTGCACAATGCCTATTCTTCTTATGTTATTGGGAATAAGCTCTTGGATATGCTCTAACCCTCTAAGGCCATCTTGTTTATGGGTTTGACTGCTTTAATTCTGTGTTGTTAGTGTCCACATTAGAGCTATATATATGTATATGCTAATGCTACATGTGATTTGTGATTTGTGTATTCAAACTACTTTAATGAAACTTCTGGTTGTGTTTGGCTTGTCCTAAATCATGTATAATAATTAGTTGTCTTGGGGGGAAAAAAAATTAGGTGAGATCCTTCTCTTAAAGAATATTTTCAAAATTGTGGAACAATATAAATCTAACTCAATTGAAATCTTAAATGAGTGCGGAGTCATCATTGATTATCATATTTCCTTAACATACTTGGACTTTCGACTTTTGTAAGCTAGTTTAGCACAAAGTAGATTGTTACTTATTTTCCTTAAAAATTATATTGTTTTTATTTTACATTTCAAACTTGTTTAACATAAAAAATTACCAAAAATTATTAAACTATACCGAAATGTAGTTACATAATTGGGATCAAGATATTTATGCCTATAACAGTTGATGAAAACCAAGCACGTTACACGTGCCAAAAGTAAACTTCAGAACCATATTTTTGTATCAAGATAATATAAGTTCTATTAGTAAAATAAAAAATTAAAAAAAACAATTCGTATACATTGCCTAAGATAATGAAGTCTCTCCATTTTCCAATAGGGAATGTTATTCTGGTCTGGATTTATTTGATCACTCAACTCTATGTAAACTAGCTTGTAATCTCATGCATATGGATGGATATTATTATTTCTGTATATATAATTTAAATACTATTGATAATCATTCTTATATTTTGTTAACTCTTTAAAAAGTCTTGTAAGAATATTATTAGGTATAAAATGTAAACTATCCGTGTCTATTTTTATTTATTTATTTTTATTATTTCTTAATTTTTGTTATTGTGAAGTACTTCTTTTTTTTATGATTCATTTATTCTAGACTCTTTAATTTTTGTACTTAATAACCCATTTTGATGAATATTTATAATGCGGTTTCACATTTGATTCTAAAATTGGGAAATAAAACTCTCTCTAAAGATAAATAATTTACATTAACTCACCTAGAAATTAAAAAATATATACATAGAACACGTAGCACAAAATTAGATAACAGTTAGAATCCAATTTGAAATTTAATTGAATTTTCTCTCACCTTTACCTATTAATTAATATATATATATATATATAGAGAGAGAGAGAGAGAGAGAGAGAGAGAGAGAGAGATGACTTATAAATTTGAATTTTTTTTAGTTATATGAATATGTTTTTTATGGTTTATTACATTGGACTCCTCGTTTTCTATACTAAATTAACTAATTTAGCACAAAAATTTTAAAATTTAGATTAGATAGGACACATAGCGCAAAATTAAATTCTAATTAAAATTCTATTTTTACACTAAATTAACTGACTTGGCACAAAATTCTAAAATTTAGATTAGAGAAGACATATAGCGCAAAATTAGACTCTAATTGAATTTCAATTTGAAATTTAATTGGATTTTCTCTCTGCTTTACCTATTATTATTATTATTATTATTATTATTATTATTATTATTATTATAGATTAAACCAATCAAATTCACCTAGACTTGATGCATTTAATTCCTAGCAAATTCACCTAGCTTCAGTCTCTATATAAACATCCCCATGTAAACAAGAGGTGCAGTAGTTTAAATTATTTCATCATGATAAACAACCAATTACCTGTAGCTCTCCAGTCAAAATTGGGTCGTAACAATGAAACTGAAATAGACGGTGCAAAGGTTAAAGCAAGTGTAGTGATTGATGAATTAAAGTCTTTGTTACAAACTTCACGAAGCTGTGTTGTACGTCTCGACGTTAAGAGTGTCCAAGACCTAACCAAAAAATCATGTGCAGTCCAAATGTTGGCTCTTTCTTTTTGGAAATCAATGCTTGATCATCCAATTTCACCATCCCAAAGATCGTTTGTTTGTTTAGACTCTTAAAACTTAGATTGTTTTAACCTAATTTATTAATCAAGTGATTAATTAGATTAATTATTCAGATCTAAGTTAAATACAAATATATCATATCATGCAAAGTAGCAGAAAATAAATAACACCACGATATGATGACCCAGAAAAATCAATGGAACGAACTGTTTCAAGGTAAAAACCTGGAAAAGATTTGACCTAACTATCTTCAAGGTAAAGTAAATCCACTATAAGAGAATTGAAGTTTTTGCAATCAAATTTAACTCTAAATATATTGCTACCTCATGTAGTAACTTACTAACACAACCATGAGCAAGCTCTGAATCCACGGACTCCTTCTCTTCTCGAATTTACTGCAACATAAGCACCATTGCTTGTGACTTTGAGATCTCACTTAAAGATTTAGCAACACAAACTCTCCAATTTATGACTCCAAGACCACCCTTGAAGGTTTAAATCATCAGCTATGTTGATTTTGTTGCAGCAACTTCAAATCTACCAGTTCTAATAGTTTGAGAATGATTTCCGGTAATGACTTTGATAGAGAAAGACACAATACTTTTTAAATCTCACAAGAGCACCTCTAAAGTCTCTAAGAGCTCTCCAAAAACGTAGTTAGGGTTTCCTCTATATACTAAAAGTGTTTCACTTGAAACCTAACACGTTTAAGCAGAGTTTGGGCTGAAATAGAATTCTGCAAAAATTTCATGTCTGCGAATTTCGATCGGTCGAACCTGTTTCTCGATCGGTCAAACTCTTCAAAAATTGAATTTTCCTTTCTGTAGCTTGTATGTTCTTATATTTTGACTTGTAACACTTGGAGCATTGTCTAATCAAACCTATAGACTTAAGAATTTATATTTAGACAAGTTTGTATTCACGGTTTGTTAATTGTTCTAAACTTTTAAAACCTAACAAAGATGCTCCCAATACTCTGATCAAATTTCTTGTGGATGACACTATTTGTTTTGTGTACAGGAATAGAAGACAAAGTTAATTTTGTTCTACACGATCATCATAATTTAGAATGTAGAACAGGCATTAAAAATTGGCCATTTTGCTTCCAGGGTTCTGAAGAAAGCCAACATTGAGAAATATAGATTAGCAGAGATGACAGGTGAAGTTGGAATAGATGTTAAAAAAGCTATAGCCTATAGGTGAACGCCCTGACTGGAGTGCTAGATTTTTCTCACAAGAACAAATCAAGTATACAGTGCACAATGCCTATACTACTTATGTTATTGGGAACAAGTTGTCAGAAATGCTCTGAAGTCCGTGGATTTAACAGCATTCTATGAATCTACGCTACATGGTTGTTGGGTTTCAAAATATATGAAAGAAATTACTAATTTTGTAAGGTGTGAATCGTGTGACTGTATATACAATAGCCTTGTGATAGGTGTGGTTTCATTTTAATAAATGTTTAAGTTTAGTTTGGATACAGATTATTGTTGCCACGTTTTTAAAATTCTGCATTTTGTAGCCTTTTTTTTTTTTAACGTGCATGAACAGTAATCGGTATTGTTCATGCACGTTATTTCACTGTGCAGGAGATCAATTTCACTGTTTATCGAGCCCACAAGCACTTTATTTAAAAAATATTAAAAATTGGTCCCACAGTACTATTCACACATTTAAAAATTATTTTGCAAAACTGAAAACACTGTGGCAAAATAATTTTTAAATGTGTGAATAGTATTGTGAGACCTATTTTTAATATTTTTTTCTGAATAAAGTACTTGTGAGTCTCATGAACAGTGCGTAAACAGTAAAATTGGTCTCCCGCACAGTGAAATAACGTGCATGAACAGTATCGATTACTGTTCATGCACGTTGAAAAAAAAAAAGCTACAAAACGCAGAATTTTAAAAACGTAGCAACAATAATCTATATCCAAATTAAGCTTAAACATTTATTAAAATGAAACCACACCTAACACAAGGCTATTGTATATATAGTCACACGACTCACACCTTACAAAATTAGTAATTTCTTTCATATATTTTGAAACCCAACATCCATGTAGCGTAGATTCATAGAATGCTGTTAAATCCACGGACTTCAGAGCATTTCTGACAACTTGTTCCCAATAACATAAGTAGTAAAGGCATTGTGCACTGTATACTTGATTTGTTCTTGTGAGAAAAATCTAGCACTCCAGTCAGGGCGTTCACCTATAGGCTATAGCTTTTTTAACATCTATTCCAACTTCACCTGTCATCTCTGCTAATCTATATTTCTCAATGTTTCTTTTGAGCTTTTATGTTAGAATCCCACCACGTTGGCTTGCAAAGCTTGTGGTACCACCTACCAAGGCACAAGTTATGCCTTTTACAGGTTGATGAAATACATTGGTGTCACACACGCCAGACTAAAATTCAGTATTTCTTTTGTTCTCAAAAGAAAAAAAAAATAGCACCATATTTTTATTATGGATAACAAAAGTTGAAGTGTATATATGCGTGTTTATATAGAACCAAATTTAAGCATGTGTACCAAATTCGTACAGAAATTCCATCACTTCATCACTCCACCACCTCTAATAAAGTACTTCATACTCAGTCTATTATAAAGTAAGGTATTGACTATGTTAAAATAGATAAAATAATTTTTAAAATTATTAAAAATTAACTCTTTTAGTATATTTATGTTTGACATTAATTTATAAATTCAGTTTTTTTTATGTAGAGTATGTTAAAACATTACTTTTTTTTTTCTCATTTTCTTTTTTTTCAATTCACAAACATACTTGACACGTTTACAACAAAAAAGTTTCCACAAAAAGTTAAGAATTATGCTACAATTACATAAATTGCTACAATATTATATCACAATTTGTTACATGATAAATTATGATTGATAAAAATATATTTTCACATGACTTACTGACATATTTTTATTAATCACGACTTATTATATAGTGAGTTATAGCACAATATTGTAACCATTTACGTGGTCCTAGCACCACTCAAAAGTTAAATGAGCTGTATGCAGATGAAGATCCTTGTGAATGACTGATAGATGGCTCTCACTTGGTGTGACTTCGGACTTGAAGTAAATATTGAATGGTCTTCAATTTGACAAAGCAGCAGACAAAGACTTAAGAGTTAAGGCATGGGCACATGTGGAGGAGAAAAAAAGTGGTAAAAAAATTATAAAATATTAAACCTTTTTTTTTAATTAAAAAGTTAAATGGGATTGCTACTTTTTTTTTTCTTTTCTTTTTAATGGATCCAAAGATTAAGCCCACTTAATGCATCTTTCAAATTCTTTTTCTTCTAACGTTCTCTTTACTCTCTACTCTGTACATCTCCCTCTTTCTCTCTTTTTCTCGCTTTCCCTATAACTGTACTCTATACTCTATAGCCGGCCAAACGCTCTTGCAGGAGCGATCGAGAAAGACAGAGAGATCCCTCTCCATTTTTATCCCAAGAAGTGAGTGTCTCTGTGATCTCTCTCTATTTTGTATAGTATTTTAGCTTGTGAATTGTTTGAAAATAGAGCTGTATGTTGCTCACTTTGCATATCAGGTTTCATTTGAAGCATGCATAATGTAGTCAGTCAAACCTCTCTCATAGAAGGCTTTCCAGTAACATGTTTGATATGTGCTACAAAATTTTGTTTATAGTACGGGCACGTACTTTTATTTGATGTGTACGAAATTTCAATCTTTCACTCTCTACAGCTAGCTTTCCAAAGAATTGTAGTTTTTAGTGCTTGAAATGAAGAAAGATCAAATTTGGTTTTAGTTTTGTGATTGGTTGGCTTATCAAATTTGTTACTGTTGACTTGAAATAGATATTATAGTTGCCACCAAAATGATTTATACTTCCATGTCAATTTTTATGACCTGTTATTCTTATTGGCTCTGGTTAACAGGTGCCTGAGTATTTATTAATCAATTATTTTAAGAAAGTATTGGTATAAAAATATAAAAGAAAAATGTTAAAAAATTAGTTTTATATTTCTTTTTTTCCTATAAAAAGTTTATAGTTTCTAAAACAATGGCTTAGACCATTTGTTGACTTTTCCCTTTCTTATTATGGGTTTTCTTTTATGCTCAGGCAACGCTAGTTTGAATTATCAATTATGTCCAACATGATCAACCTCATTCCACTATCATTCCTGTCAAAAATGGGAATGTATGACATTGAAATACACGGTGCAAACGTCAAGGTAAGCGTAGTCGACAATCATGCTTTGGTTGATGATAAGATAAATGAGTTAAAATCTTCATTACAAACTTCAAAAAGGCATGTTGTTGGGCTCGACATTAAGCTTGCTTTAAAGAACGACATTGGTGAAGATGAAGTTTTTCAAGCTGAAGATTATTTACCTGACGTCAAGATTTTGCTTCTTTGTGTTGGGACTGATTGCTTGATGATCCAATTACCTGTCTCGATGGAGGTAACTGATACCCTCAGGCAGTTTCTGTCTGATGAGACTATTTGTTTTCTGGGTACCGAAATGCGCGATAAAGTTGTAGACCTAGGCCGCCTTCATTTTAATAAACGCGCGCAACGTGTGGATTGTAAGACAGGTGTTGAAGTAGGCTATTTGGCTGCTAAAATTCTGAAGAAAGGCGATGTTGATAAGTATGGATTATCGAAGTTGGCAGCCGAAGTTGGATTGGACTTAAAGGAACCAACTGGTACACGTCCTGACTGGCATGCAGTAGCGTTCTCAGAAGAAGAGGTCAAGTATGCTGTGCACAATGCCTATACTTCTTATGTTATTGGGAATAAGCTCCTGGATATGCTCTAAGCCTCTAAGGCCATCTTGTTTATGGGTTTGACTGCTTTGATTCTGTATTGCGAGTGTCCACATTAGAGCTACATATGTATATATATAAGCTCCTGGATATGCTCTAAGCCTCTAAGGCCATCTTGTTTATGGGTTTGACTGCTTTGATTCTGTGTTGCGAGTGTCCCATTAGAGCTACATATATATATATATATATATACGCGCTAATGCTACATGTGATTTGTGTATTCGAACTACTTTAATGAAATTCTGGTTGTGTTTGGTTTGTCGTAAATCATGTATAATAATTAGTTTGTCTTGGGGGGGTGGGGTGTGGGGGGGAATTAGGTGAGCTCCATCACTCTAAGAATATCTCCAAAATTGTGGAACAACATAAATCTAACTCAATTGAAATCTTAAATGAGTGCCGAGCCATCATTGATTATCATTTTCCTTGACAAACTTGAACTTTCAACTTTTGTAAGCTAGTTTAACGCCCTGACAGGCGAAGTTAGAATGGATATAAAGGAACCAATCGGCGAACGTCCTGACTGGAGTGCTAGATTTTTCTCACCAGAATAAATCAAGTATGCAGTGCACAATGCCTATACTACTTATGTTATTGGGAACCAATTGGTGGAAATGCTTCAAAGTCAGTGGATTTAACAGCATTCTATGCTACATGAATGTTGGGTTTCAAAATATATGTGAAGAAAATAAGTTACTTATTTTGTTAGGTGTGACTATATATATATATATATATATATATATATATATATATATAAAAGAGCCTTGTATTAGGTGTGGTTTCATTTTAATAAATGTTTAATTTGATCATGAATGATGATAAATAAAGCTCTGTCACAAGTTTCTGCTTTTTATATGCTCTTCTTTTTCTTTTTCTTTCTTTCCTTTCAAAAAGTGACAAGAAGAATTCAAAACCTAATTTTCTCTAATAGAATAAATTGGATAATGTCACAAAATTACGAGATTCATGACCTTTTGTCGGAGTTAAGAGAGTTACAATCCATTGACAAGATGGATTATGCTCAATAGGTTTTGTTTAAGGTTTTTTTTTTTTTTTTTTTTGAGATTTAGATAATGTTTAGTTCGGGAACATGAATTAACTTGAATTGTTATGATACTAAATCTCATGTGATAAAAAATTCATAGAACTAGAGCCTATGCAACTTATGTGTCACAAATCAAAAACCATTAAAACAATGTAACTTTTGACTTTCCATTTTCCTTAGTTATTGAAGACTTCATTTTCCAGTGGGAATATGTTAATATGGTCTAGATTCGTTTGATCACTCAGCTCAATGTAATTAAATCCCATTGAAAAAATAAAAATAAAAACCCTTCGAACTCACCTAGATGAATTAATTCCTAGCAATAAACTCACCTTGATTTTTTTTTTTTTATTGAATAAATTCACCTTGACTTGGCCTCTTCTTCTTCTTTTTTCTTTTCTTTTTTTTTATACCAAATAAGACTTGGCCTCTATTTGGTTTGGTTAGGACAAAACAATGACCAATACCATTAGTAACTGTGAAAAGAATGATATAAATTTTAGTTTGTGAAATAACCATCATGCCAAGGGTGGCTCGCTGCTACTTTTTATTTCAAATGAGTAGTGTTGATTACACTCTTTTTTTTTTTTCCTGAATAAACTCACCTTGACTTGGTCTCTATATTTTGATTCTAATAAGAGCCGTATGACCCAATATGAACATTGGCAGAAGCTTTAAGGCGTCCATGCTAATAGTATTAACAAAACCAAGTTTAAGCAATCACTGATAACCCAAACTTCTATGAATTCTCTATTGAACATGGATTTTACTTGGCATAGCATCAGTGTACCAAATTCTTACAGAACTCCCATTATTTCTTCACTCACCCTCCAATTCATTGGAGAGAAAGGTTTTGTGTTTCAAAAGTGTGACTAGAGTTGAAAAGTTTTTCATAGGAAAGGCAATATTCTTGGACCGAAAAATGGTTGAGCTCAAAGACCAACAGCCGGTTGAGACTTGACCCTTGAGACTTGGGAGTGCCTTTTGAATTGGGAGCGGTAATTGCTTTTAAGTTTCTTGGTTTAAGTTTTTTCGGGATTACACAGAAAATTTCCAATGAAAAATGCGAGCTCAGCATTAAGAAGGCCACCATGTTGGCTTGCTAAAATTGTGGTATCAAGGTACTGACAGCTGAGCAGTCCAAGCAGCTCACCATATTTTTATAACTTCTTCTTTTTTGTTTTTTTTGAGAAACCAACTTGCTTAGCTTTTAGTAAGATAGATTGGCTGAATCAGCCAGAATTACATCATAAACTGGTAATGGAAGTGGAACAGTCTCCATTCACACAACAAAATCAGAAAATTTTGAAGCATGAATAATCACAAATCACAACCATTCTAACAGTGCAACTCTTGACTTTCCATCCCTTCAATTAATTCCCATAAAAAATTTAAAAATTTAAATTAAAAAAAAAAACCTTTCGGATTCCCCTACATGAATTAATTTCTAGCAATAAATTCACCTTGCCTGGACCTTTTCTTTTTCTGATAAATAAATTCACCTTGACTTGGCCTCTATATAAACATCCCCAGGCAATTTCTTTCTTTACTTGTAGTTTTCTTGCTAGTACAAGAAGCGTTGTTTTGAATATGTGGCGCCTGGGGAGCAAACTTTCAAAAATAGGTTTACGTGAAATTGAAATAAATGGTTCGAAAGTAAAGGTATCTGTGGCCGATAATTCTGCTTTGGTTGTTACTAAGATTAATGATTTGAAGTATTCATCAAGTGAGAGCCGTGTTGTTGGACTCGACTACAAAAATACACCAACAGGCAAACTGTTGATTCTTTGTATTGGTGCTCATTGTTTGATCATCAAATTAAGCTGCTTGGACTGTGTTCCTAAGACTCTCAGCCAGTTTCTGGGTGATGAGACTTACTATTTTCTGGGTACAGGAATGAGTAACATAGTTCAAGCACTACAACAATACTATGATATACAATGTGGGACAGGCATTGATGTTGGTTATCTTTTTGCTAAGATTCTGAGGAAGCCCAACATCGAGGGGTCTGGATTAAAAGAGTTGGCTGATGAAGTTGGGATGCATATAGAGCAACCAGTTGGCAAATGCCCAAATTGGAATGCTCCAGTGTTCTCAATGGAACAGATCAAGTATGCAGTGCACAATGCCAATACTTCTTATGTAATAGGGGACAAATTGTTAGAGTAATGTGGACTCCTATTCCGAATCTCCGATGATGATGATACGTGAGTTTGGGTTCCAAACTATTTTTGAATAAGTTTATGTTTGTCTTAAACATGGGTTAAATCAAAGTGAATGTTTATTTCAGCAGTCTGTCATCTTATCCTTAGAATAATTTTGACCTCAACGACAATGTAGATTTCAAATTTTATTTTTCTTGAGATAAATGCATATGAAGCTTAAATTCAAGATATTAAAATTCAACGTAATATCTACAAATTCCACAAATAGAGCAACAGTTTATATAATCGAGCATGTTTTTTTTTTCTTTTTTCTTTTTTGTTATGTCTTTTTTGAACTAATTAAATTTTTGAAAAGAAATTTAACATTCCGATAGTTTGCTGAGAGTTTCAAAAGCCAATGAATTATGCTCAAATGATCTTTGTTTTCTTATGATACTTCCACTCCAAATATCAAAGTGTAAATAACCTCTTGGATTGAGAATTAAATCCAATCAAGAAATTTCTAGAGTTTGTGGCAGCTAGGAGAGCAGTCCTTTTTGTTCAGGAAATAATTGGACCTGGTGACTCAATTTTGACGGTGATTCAGACCAGAGGTTGTCGTTAATGTCTTTGAATTTAGACTTTCAGTTAAATAAAGATTAATTTTGACTTCCTAGAAATTGTCAACAAATTAGCAGAAGCTCTAATGCCAATTTATTGAGATAGTGGAAGCGTAAATATCAATTTGTTGTATGTGTAACCAAATGATTGTGAGTTTATACAAAAAAAAAAGAAAACAAATAGAATAAGCAATCACAAACAGAGAAGGTTTTCGTGGCCGAAAAATTTTACCAACAAAATAAGGAGATTACAAAGGTAGCACTCAGTGCTTGACAGACTTTTAACAAACACCAATCAGTGCTTGACAGCTGTAACACACTATTTCTTCTTTCTGGCACGTGTTGTAACAACTCTTCCTTCTGTCGTTTTCTTCTGTTTTGTATTCTTCTTATTGCCGTTTAGCTCCTTTTGTCGTTTAGGCTCTGTTTTATCTTTAACAAGGAAAAGATCAAGAATGCAATGCACGAGGTCTGTACTTCTTATGTCATTGGGAACAAGCTCTTGGATACGTTCTAGTCTAAGGCTTTGCTTTCAAGCATGGGCATTATTTAAACCTCAGGCCATCTTGCCAATTAGTTTTACAGTTTTATATAATACATGGGGTTTTGGACTTATGGAGTTATTTTGAATTAGTTTCTGCTTGTGTTAAGTTTTTGATACATCAAATAAAGAATCATTTGCTTCATTTTTCTCTATCATTGATGTTATATATGTTGACTCTAGATACAACACAATTAATTTGACATGATATTTGTAACATGATTTTGAATAAGTTTTTTCATGTGTTAAGTTTTGGTTTCTTCAAATTAATATATGTGTTTTATTGACTATATATGCAACACACTTGGCCCATGATTTATACATTTAGCAGTTAAATACAATCTATACCATGATTTTTTTAAAATTTGCTGATATTTGCCTGCTCATTCATGGATAGTGTATATTTTGTTGCTTCTTTGCATACCAAACATAGATGCAAAAGCTATTAATATCTCATAACACAGTTTTATGAGTGAAAGTTCAAAAAACGTGTAAAATACCTTTGAACGTTTAGACCCCTAAAATACAAATTACCAATTCAAGCTTATAAACAAACAATGTAAGTGCGAAAAATGTAAATAAGCTAAAATAGAATTGATAACATAATCTAAACCAAATAAAATCACATCCACAGCAGAAATTAAATGGCAAAGATTAAGGGAAGAGAGATGCAAATACAAGAACAACACAGCGATGTGTTATCGAAGAGGAAACCGAAGCCCTCGGCGTAAAACCTCTCCGCCGCCCTCCAAGCAGTCAACAATCCACTAAAGAATGTAGTTGGGATACATGGACAACAAAAGACCCTCCAAGCCTAATCTACCCAGTGTACCAAAGCCCCCAAGCTCCTACTCCAACGAGGTTGCGCCGAACCTATTTCTTCTTTAACTTACCGGATTCCGCTACAACCCATAGCATCAACCAATATGAAATTGGTCCCTTCTTAACTGCTTTCCAAAGCACCAAACAACCTTCTTGTAGATGTGGGTATGGTGAGAAAAAGGTTTTGGTAATGGACCTCTTAAGGATGTAACAATAAAGAGGAAGAGAGTAAAGGAATTTGAAGAGTCTCTATGTGAAGATTATGGATGAATCAATCTTGTTTTTCTCTAGGGTTTCTCTCTCAAAATTCTCTCTGGAAGCTCTCTACATTTCGTGGATATAAGGGGTATTTATACTAGGGTGAGAAAGGAATGCGAAGAGTCATATTTTCCTAAACAAGGTTGGCTGGCGACTTGGACTCGCGACTTGACTGAGTTGCGAGTTCCAGCCGCGAGCAAACTGAATGGCCAGACTGGACTTTTTGTCTTGTAGTGCTCCAGCTAGCGTGACTGTTCAACTTCTCAGCACGCTTCACTCGTGTGCATCATCTGACGGCTTGCTAGCCGCGAGCCACCCGCGAGATCCAGCCGCGAGTCCCTGCTTCATTGCACATTCTTGAACATTTCTTCACACTCTCTCATACACTACCCTTACATGAATCCCACCTACATACAGGATTTCTAAGTGCTGAATTACAAACAAATTGACACAGAATAAAGCCAACACAATAGTTGATAAATTTCAACCTTACAATGAGTCATCCTCTTATAACACATGTGGATCATGTCAGTGCTGCATCTAGGACTAAGCTTAAGAGGGATTACAAAAAGGCCACACTCCCTTTATAAAAAGGTCTCACCATCATTATAAAAAGTCCCAAAAATTTTATGAAAACAATTGGTTAAAAAAAAAATTGATATGTACACTATTTTTCCCATCTCCAAAAAGGTTTTCAAAATATTATATCAATAAAAACCCTAAATTGTTTAACACAATAAAGAAAAACAATTATTAAATGTGTCTAATTATTAGTAGCGAATAATTTTCCCTAACAGTTCGAAATTTCAATTCTTGTACACTAATATCCTACTTGGTAAATTGTCAACATTAGTCACTTATAATCTCTTATATAGGCTCACATCAAACAATCTCTCTCTCTCTCTCTCTCTCTCTCTCTCTAAAATAAAAATTGAAAATTGGATTATAACTTTACTTATCCATGGGTTTGAGTCACGGGAGTGTCATTGTGAGAAATGGATTGTTGGGGACCACAATTTGGCTCACAGTCCGACACAAAATATACAAAAAAAAAAAAAAAACATTACTAATTTTGTAAGATGTGAGTCGTGTGACTAAATATACAATAGCCTTGTGTTAGGTTTGGTTTCATTTTAATAAATGTTTAATTTGAGCATGAATGGTGATAGCTTTTCTTCTCTTCTTCTTTTTTTTCCCTTTCAAAAAGTGACAAAAGAGGCTTTCAAAACCTAATTTTCTCTATAGAATAAATCTGACAATGTCACAAAATTACGAGATTCATGACCTTCTGTCTGAGTTAAGAGAGTTACAATCCATTGACAAGATGGATTATGCTTAGTAGTTTTTGGGAACAAGATTTTGGTTTGTCTAACAACCGTATGAATCTAAAATAAACATTGGTGGAAGCTTTAAGGAGCCCAACCTAAAAAATATTAAATTGTGCTATGAACAAAAGTAGTAAAACCAAGTTTAAGCAATCCCTGATAAGACCAATCTTCAATGAATTATCTTTTGAACTTGGGTATTACATGGAATACCATCAGTATACCAAATACTCGAGAACTTCCATCACTTCTTCGCTGACCCTCCAATTAATTAATTCATTGAAGTAAAAGGTTTTACGTTTCACAGGTGTGAACTTGAGTTGATGAAGTTTTTTATAGGTGAAGGCAATATTCTTGGATCTAAAAATGGTTGTATGAGAATAAATGTACCACATACAATAAGTTTTACAGCACTTCTTTTCATGTGGTACATTTCTTGCATGAGTATCTCCAAAACCAAAAGCCAGTATATAGATGTATGAGCATCTAATGATATCTTGTGCATCCAAATTCCAAAATATTTGACGTTTTGTTAGTAAATGGTGGCAATATGCCCCACATGTGCCTAATTGGGACTTAATTAGTTACTAGAGTCACACCTTTACACCTTAAGGTTAATTATTATGCACTTGTATGTGAGATTGCTTTTGAGCTTGTATGTCAGAAGCCCATCATGTTGGCTTGCTAAGCTTGTGGTACCAAGGCACAAGTTATGCCTTTTACAGGTTGATGAAATACATTGGTGTCACACACGCCAGACTAAAAAAAATTAGCACCAAATTTTTATTATGGATAACAAAAGTTAAAGTGTAAATATGCGTGTATATATAGAACCAAATTTAAGCATGTGTACCAAATTCGTACAGAAATTCCATCAATTCATTACTCAACCACCTTCAATTCATTGGGTAAGTTTTGTATTTCAAAAATGTGAACTAGAGTTGAAAAGTTTTTCATAGGGAAGGCAATATTCTTGGACTCAAAAATGGTTGAGCTCAAGGACCAACAACCGGTTGAGACTTGAGACTTTAGAGTGCTTTTTGAATTGGGAATGATAATTGCTTTTAAGCTTATTGGATTAGGTATTTTTCTGAATTACACAGCAATGCAAATTTCCCCTGAAGTATGCGAACCCAGCATTAAGAAGCCCACCATGTTGGCTTGCTAAACTTGTGGTACCAAGGTACTGACAGATGAGCAGATCAAAGTATGCCTGGATTGAGATTAGGTGCAATATGTAGCAATTAATTTTTCATATTCTACGATGCAACTCTTGGCTTTCCATCCCTTCAATTAATTCCCATAAAAAATAAAATAAAAATAAAAACCCTTCGGATTCAACTTCATTAATTAATTTCTGGCAATAAATTCCCCTTGACTGCACCTTTTCTTTTTCTGATAAATAAATTCACCTTGACTTGGCCTCTATATAAACATCCCCAGGCAATTTCTTTCTCTACTTGTAGTTTTCTTGCTAGTACAAAGAAGAAGCGCTGTTTTGAATATGGGGAGCATATGGGACTACCTTCCACAAATAGGTTTATGTGAAATTGAAATAAATGGTTCAAAACTAGAGGTATCTGTAGCCGATAATTCTGCTTTGGTTGTTTCTAAGATTATTGGTTTGAATTCATTGAGGCGTTCATCACATGGGAGGAGTGTTGTTGGACTCGACTTAAAGATTACACCAACAGCCAAATTGTTGATTCTTTGTGTTGGGGCTCATTGTTTGATCATCAAATTAAGCTGCTTGGACTGTGTTCCTAAGGCTCTCAAGCAGTTTCTGGCTGATGAGACTTACTGTTTTCTCCATACAGGAATGAGTAACATAGTTCAAGCACTACAATACGATGATATACAATGTGGGACAGGCATTGAGGTTGGTTATCTTTTTGCTAGGATTCTGAGGAAACCCAACATCGAGGGGTATGGATTAAAAGAGTTGGCTGATGAAGTTGGAATGCATATAGAGGAACCAATTGGCGAATGCCCAGATTGGAATGCCAGAGTGTTCTCAATGGAACAGATCAATTATGCAGTGCACAATGCCAGTACTTCTTATGTAATAGTGGACAAATTGTTACGTAATGTAAACTCCTATTCCGATGATGATGATGCATGAGTTTTGGGTGTCAAACCATTTTTGAGTAAGTTTATGTTTGTGTTAAACATGGGTTAAATCAAAGTGAATGTTTATTTGACTCTGTATTGCATACCTTACAATGCTTACATATGTATTTCAGCATATGAGCTTGACTGGTTTTAGCTTTTATAAGGGGAAAAACTATGGTCTCAATTGCTTGGAACTCCAATTAATATAAAGATCTAATGCAGTATGTCATCTTATCCTTAGCATAATCTTGACCTCAACAACAATATAGATTTGAAATTTTATTTTTGCAAAGATAAATGCATATGAAGCTGAAATTGAAGATATTAAAATTCAAGGTAATATCTATTAAAAATTCCACTAATAGAGAAACACTTTATATAATAAGGCGTGTTTTTTTCTTTTTGTCTTTACTTTTTTTGTTGTCTTTTATGAACGAACTAGTTGCACACTCACTCGATATGTAGAAATAAATAATTATTTTGTAATGTAATATAATGTACAATTTTTTCCTCTAAATTTTTTTGAATATAATTTGTTCTCCCTAAAAATTAAACAATTTTTATTCTGTCTGATTAGGACTATTTCGGCCCCATTTGGTCCAATTAGGTCTACATCGGTCCAATTTGGTCCAGTTGGTCCAATTCAATTCACTTGGTCAATTTCAGTCCCCTTCGATCCATTTTAGACTAATTGAGCCTTAAATTGATTCTTTTTGTAGGTTTTCTTTTTAGTTTAGCTTAAAATTTCTTCTTCTTTTTTTTTTGGTTGAAAAGTATGAAATTTTATTAAATTTGGACAAAACTCTTTAGTTTTGAGTTAAAAAATACATATAAAATACTAAAATAGACATTAGAAATTAGAAATATGAGCCCTGAAAAAGCTATAAAAATTATAAATATTCAAAAGTCTTTTTCAGTCCACATAGGTTCTATTTTGTCCATTCTGTCTTCTTTGGTCTAATTTGGTTCTATTCTGTCCACTCGGTCCTATTAAGTCCATTTTTCCCACTAAAGTTATATTTGGTCCAATTAGTCCACGTTGGCCTTATTTGGTTCACCGGTTCACATTAGTCCTATTCTGTCAACTTCGATCTTATTCAGTCCATTCTGTCTACTTTGCTCTTATTCAATCCATTTTGCCTACTTTGGTTCTATTTGGTCCTATTCGGTTTACATTGGTCCTATTCATTCCATTCTGTCCACTTCGGTCCTATTCGGGCCCTTTCGTCCACTTTGGTCTTATGCGGTTTTCCACTTTGGTTTTATTCGATTCATTTTGTCCACTTTAGTTCTATTCGGTCCACCTCAGTCTAGTCTGTCCACTTAGGTCCAATTTGGTCCTGATTATTCCATTCTATCCACTTCGGTCCTATATGGTCTACTTTAGTCTCATTTGGTCCATTTTGTCCACTTTAGTCTATTTGTTCTTATTTTGTCCTATTCGGTCCACCTCGTTCCTATTCTGTCCATTTGGCTCAATTCGGTCCATTGGGATCACTTGCGTTCATTTTGGTCCACTTCGATCTATTTTTGTGCACTTACATGATGGGAAAAGACATATTTAGGTTGAAAGCAGCTAATCTAAATTCAAATTTATTATAAAAATATATAAATCTCAAACTCATAATATCTAAAATTTGAAGCATAGTATTTATTGTTACTATGCTTTTGTTAAGCCATATTAATATAGCATTTCAATGCTAAATTTAAGTGAAAGTCTTTCTAAACATAAAGGCTATGAATACAAATGTAACATTTAGGGTGTTTTTATTTATTTATTTAGAGAGTTTCAACCTATGGCAGCTCTTGATGTTAACTCTTTATCAACAGACTAAGACACTAATCGATTTTTGGCGTAGGCAATGATTGAACCCCAAATCTCTTATTCAACTATCAAAAACTCTACCAATTGAGCTAACTGAAACCCACTATTTAGGGTGGTTATTCATTTGTTTTAACAACGTTACTTTTAAACGAATTGCATAAGGTTGATTATATATTTAAGCAAAATATATAAATATATACATATATACATGTATGTATAATTTTTATTTAAATAAATTATTCATTATCTCAAAAGAGATTACCACAATAATCAAAATTCATATCAAATTTATACAGAATATATATAATTTATTCTCTAAATTTTATTAGAGAGAGAGAGAGAGAGACTACTTGTCATGGGGAACTAAAAAATACAACACCAAAATGTATGAACTCAAAATAAAGTTTTAAAAATCACAATCATTTATCAATATAAAATAGAGTTGCATGAAAGAATAAAAAATAAAGAAAAAGAGAATAACCACTTTTTCGTGAGAAAATGTGAAAGAGAATAATAAGAAATTTATAAAAAAAATAATATGAGAAGAAAAAAAAGTACAAATAAAAAATATAGTAATTAACACCAAATTATCTAAGTTATGTTATATAATAAAATAACATTATATTCTTATATACTATTTGTATATTGCAATATGAGAACGTCTATGAAATCAAAGAGAATAACAAAGATAACAACTTATGGGGCTATTTTGGACTTATGGAGCTATTTTGAATTAGTTTGATAGTTTTATATATTACATGGGGTTTTGGACTTATGGAGGTATTTTGAATTTGTTTCTGCTTGTGTAAAATTTTTGTTATATCAAATAAAGAATCTTTTGCTTCAATGTTCTCTATCATTGATGTTATGTTGATATCTGCTACATGATTGAATAAGTTTCTTCACGTGTTAAGTTCTGGTTTCTTCAAATTAATGTATGTGTTTTATTTACTATATGTGCAACCCACTTGGTCCAAGAATTATATTTTCACCTACCACATTTAGCCATTAAATATAATCTATAACCATGATTTTTGTAAAATTTGCTGATATTTGCCATCTCATGCAGGTATAGTGTATATTTTGTCACTTTTTTGTATGTCAAACATAGATTCAAAAGTTGTTGACAAAGTCTAATGATTATCCTCTCATAACATGTGTGGATATATAATGTCAGTGCTATCTCTAGGACTAAGCCTAAGAGGGATTTAAAAAAGGCTGCATTGTCTTTATAAAAAGGTTTCCCCCACGTCCAAAAATTTTATGAAAACAATTGGTTTAAAAAATAAAAAATGATTTGTACACTATTTTTCCCACCTCCAAAAACGTTTTTAAAATATTATATCAATAAAAACCCTAAATTGTTTAACACAGTAAAGAAAAACAATTAGTAAATGTGTCTAATCATTAGTAACGAATAATTTTTCTTAAAAATTTGAAATTTCAATTTTTGTGCACCAATATCTTACTTGGTAAATTGTCAACATTAGTCACCCATAATCTCTTACATGAGCAGGCACACACCAAGATAAATTAGGCCTCATTTTAATAAAAATAAATAAATATATTTTTTGGTTAAATTTTATATTTGAACCATGATTTTGATTCTCTATATAAAATTAAACTAGATTAGTTTTAATTCATTAAGTTATGTGTTTAATTCATCAAAATAAATATTAGTTTAGTTAGTATTAAATATATTTATTTAATTGATATTTAATTATAAAATATTTGACTATACGTGGTTCTTACACGTACGGAATACACTTTCTTTTTTTTCTTTTTTTTATGAACGGAATACACATATGTTACGAGCGCTTTAAGACAGCCTCACGACTCACGAGATATTTTACCATGAGATTGGTTTGTAAATGTCAAAAAATCAAACTCCAAAGACTTAAACAAAAAGTAAACAGAAAAGGCCAAAAACCATCAACAACAACAACAATAGAAAAAGACAATATAGGAAGTTTACGTGGCACAAAGACCACCATTTTGGGAACTAAGAAGTCAGCACCACATTGGTAATAGTAATAAGGGGGTATTTACCAAACAAGCCTGGTCTGCTAAAGTTTGCTGTTTGCCCATTGGTTTGGTTCTTTGTTTTCAGAACTCTCTCTCTCTCTCTCTGGACAAACGGTAAGTTTTATGATGAACATTGTTGTCACTCTGATTAAAAATGCTTGTGTGTTACTTTTCATTTGGTTGCTGAGAAAACCGAGGTAAAAGATAACAAGAGAAAAGAATGTATGTGAAATCTTATTTGTTTATGGATTTTTTTTGCTTTACCTCAAAATGCAAAACCCATCTTTTGATTATGTCAATTTAACTCTCTTTTTATGGCTCATGCAAGTTCCAGCTTTTTGTTTCCTTACAAAATTAAAGAAAATAAAAATGAAAATTTTTATTTCCACAATTTCTAACTTTTGCTTTCCTTACATTTCTTCTGCCACCAAATGGGGCATTTGGGTTATTAATAATGTGGTTACTTTGTGAATTTCATGAATGTTTGTTTAATATTTATTTAGTTAATTGGTATAACTTTGTAATTTGGGGTTTCATGTCAAATTGCAGGAAGAAGAAATGGGAATGAGAAAGATCATTTTCTTTTTGAGTTAATATTGATGAGATTGGTATACCCTTTTGACTATTTTGGATAATGCAGCGATAGAATAAGCCTTTTAGCTTTAATTTATTATATGGAATGTCAAGAAATTAGAAACTGATGGCTCTTTGTGTGATTTTGATGGTTTCATGGTCATACTTACTTGAATTGTGAGTTCATTAAATTGTAGAAAAATGGATTAGCTGAAAAGGATTTGGGGGTTTTCCTATCTTTTTGTGAAAGTATGCGGTTTTGATATTGGGGATTTGGAGGGTCTATTTTTATGGAAAAGTTTGAATATTGATGGTGTAGGGTTGGAGGGTAAGTTAAAGGACTATTGGGTTTGTAATGGATCGTAGTGATTCAGAGGAAAATGATTCAATTGTTGATTTGGAAAGTGGTGAGACTACAAGTGAAGAGGATGGAGTTAAAAACTTGAATGTGAGCAGTATGCGTGCTAAGAAAGGCAGATTGAGGAATGGACATATTGGTTTTGATAAACCAATTTGGGATACTAGTGGGTTTGGTTCAAGTAAAAATCTATTACTTTCTGGTGAGAATTTGGAGATATTGGTAGGGGAGGTGGAGGGAAGGGCAGCGAATATGGCAGAGATGAAAATGGAAAAAGAGAAAAGGAAAAAGATGAACTCTAATAAGCCTCCTAAACCACCCCGCCCTCCTAATGGGCCATTATTGGATGCAGCCGATATGAAGTTGGTCAAAGAAATTTCTGAACTTGCAAGAATGAGGCGTGCAAGGATTGAACAAAGGAGGGAGATGAAGAAGATGAGAACGGACAAGGCATCATCATCAAATACTAATCTTATTGCACTAGTCATCACCTTTCTCTTTTGCTTGGTGATAATCTTCCAAGGTAATATTGTCTCTACCAATCACAGTAACTACTTACCACTTGAAGAATGCATGATGTTATCACTGATTGATTAGTTGACATTTCTTTTTGCTGTTTGTATTCATAACATTGTGCTCAAAGATCATCACTGAAGCAGCTAGCATTTATGTGACAATTTTTAGAGGAGAAGATTAACAAAAACCGTAGTTTTACTTTTACATGCTCACTTTGTTAGTCAGTGATAGCACAATAAACACAGGGCCCCTTCAGTTTATTGAATTTTCTCCTGTTCAAGGATGCTTTTGCTCTTTAATTTCAATAGTTATATGAATTTTTTAACCGTAGGATAGTAGTAGTACTATCCTATCTGTAGAATTTCAGAATTGATTTAGGGAAAGCTTGTCTGTCATATATGTTAATGCTAAAAATAAAAGAACAACTCAACGAGAGTGACAATATTGCAAAAGAAGAAATATAAGGTAATAATCGTAGCAAATGTATATAAAAGGTTTAATCAAGCAAATCATGAGTGTGCAAAGTGAATAAGGAATATGGGGGCTAAATACTTGTGCCAATATTCAATTCTCCTATATAATGTTATTTCTTTTCACTTGTATCTTTTTCCTGCTTATATTTTCCCTTCATTTAAGAATTATAATGTGTCTCCATATTGTAAACTTTCAGGTATCTTGGGCTCTCGCGTGTGATGCCTCTAGAAGTGTCTTTCTTCAAATTGCATCAAGCAGATTCTTGTATGTCTCCTTCTTAGCCCTTTGTCCTTTCCCCTTTATAATTGTTTTGGGTAGGCTAACCAATTTAGCTTACTATTCTATAACATGTTGGTGATACCTCCGATAGTCATCACCTTCCTTGATTAGAAATTTAGAAATGATAATTAGCAGTGCTAAATATTCTAAATTCTGTGTTAAATAGCTCCAAAAGTAGCGCTCTTTTTATCCATGTGTGATAATTGAGATTTACTGAACAAGGAGAAAAATGAGAAGGTTGCCTTCACTTCCGCTCTCTCCCACCTCTGAATGGAAGATCAATTCTGTTGGCAAGTTTATTTATAGTTCAATATTGATTGCAGGGTTTTGCATCATAAGTTTTCGACAGTTATAATTTGGTGGTGTGATTCAAGATGAATAGTTTTGACACCCAAGCTTCTGCAAGTGAACCAATGGACCTGAGTATAGGTTTCCCAAGTATATTGCTCTTTCCATCAAGCTTTGGTGTGGAAAATGTCTGTGCACTTAAGCATTTTGAATAAGGAGGTCTTGTGCCAAGTCTTGCACGCACATAGAGGCTAGAGCAGGTGTTTGCTTCCTGTTTTCTGCAAGTAATGTATATTTTTGAAGGATAAGAATTTTGCAGATAGTAGGTAACTTATCCTTGGCGGAAATGATCTAAGGCATCACTGGCAATTGGTATGCTAAATTTTGTACAGCTGCAGAAAAATTCAAACTTTCGTTCGGCTGTTGTAGAAAAATCTTAAATCTTGTGGTCTTTTGGGTCCCATTAAATTTTGTACAGAGCAAAAAAATTACAAATATTTTAGCTTTTGTAAATTTGCAGAAAAATCTAAAATCTTCTTGTGTTTGGATCCTGCTAAATTTTTGTTACACTGTTTAATTCAATAAATGCTAGAGTCCCTAACAATGTGTGTTGATAATCTATAGGTCTTTTTATTAGGGTCTATTGGAGCTCTGAACCCTGATTGAGCCTATTCATGAAATTGGCCGCTGTGGCAGAGTTCTTAAATATCTGGTATCATTGTAATATGGCCAAACTGACCACAGAAATTATCATTACTCATGGGGCACAGCATACGGATTCACAAGAATTCTTGCCATAGGCTTTCAGAAAATGGATTTCCTTTTAAGGTCAATATTTCTTGCCATAGGCTTGCAGAAAATGGAGTTCCTTTTAAATGCCAATGATTTTGGAAAGAATTCTCTGACAGCCATCTTGAATCAGATAAAAGAAGAGATATCCAGGAGTGAGGAATAAATATGTCAATCGGTGATTGTGCTTTGTAATCATCCACAACAATCTGAAACAAATACGATCATTTTACCAACAATCACCATCCATGTAGCCAAACTATCTTAAGAGGGGAAGGTCATGATTTCAACTCACTAGATGGAAAAGACTAAACTCTACACAATCTGTAGCTTGGGATTGAATCCTGCCTATATAAAAATAAACAAATTTGAAAAAAAAAAAAAAAAAAAATACTCACTGTTATCTTGGTCTAATGGTAAAATAAATAATCAGTGTGTAACACAAGCCACCTGCCTAAATATTATTATTTCTAGTAAATAAATAAATACCATTTTATAATAAAACCACAATATTTTCTAAACAATTTGCATGATTCATCTCATTCATTGGTGGATTAAACTATACGGGATGTATCAGGTAAAACCTGAAATGATCCAAATCCATAACAGGGGGTGCTGGTTAGAAGAAATTGTATGATCAATGCATGCAGTGATCATGCTGTTTATACATTGAATACATAGAATTAAACCACTAAATTCTGTCCATGAAATTGTTTATAAGATTACAAACATTAAAACACCAAACTCTTCAAAACTTAAACACAGTTTCATGCATAGATGTCCTGCTATCACAAACTCCACCAGAAAATTATCTTGGTCTTTCATCCTTGAATTACTAGCCACTCCAAAACTAATTAAGATTTTAAAGGCTGAGCTCGAGGCCTCCACAGTCCCAGCCTATACTTGTGGGCATGCTTCAATATTAGCTTCCTCTGCAAAACAAAAATCAAATGTCAGAGTGTAAGGGAGCAAGGAAGTCCATGTGGAGTACTGATGTCTAATGTCATGAACTGATGCCTCTAATCCTAATTAAAAACTGCAGCTTGTATTCCCTTCATCAACAAGTTTCAATAAGTACGAAGCACAGAATGCCAGGATCACTATAGAGGAATCAGTGCCCAAATAGACTAGTGTCGTTTTCTAGTTATTAACAGAATAAGAGATACATACACAAGACCTTATCATACCATAATTTCATCGTTCATATCTTTTTTCTTCCTTTTTTAATAGGTTTTTCTCACCGTGCATATCTTATAAATGTCACTGAGCCTGACTGATCTGTTAAGGATCCATAGTTGATCCCAAAAAATTTAGGACTAAGGTTTGGTTGTTGGTTAGTATGTCTTTTAAATGAAATCCATTTGTGTTAGGCCTGATGTTCAAAATGTAATTACAGAATTACAGTTACCATATAGGTCTAAGGTAGAAATGAAACCATTACCATCTATCCACCAAGTCACAAAATGACATCTAGCTAAGACAACCATGGTCAAAAGCCTACGTATTGATATTCTAGTAATATTATGTGTGCCAGACTAGAAATCAGTTCACTAGTCCAATAGGCTTTGAACACAACCCATGGAATTTGTTGGTGACTATTACTAGCTCAATTTCTCACAATGAGATAGACCAAACGCAGAAATGAAACAAGACCAGACAGAGAACACTGCAGTGACATTCTCAAACCAACATACATACAAAGCACTCCTATTATGCTCTGGCAGTCAAACAAGTCAAATATTCAATGGATCTACCATATTGGTTGACTTAGAAGCAATTCAAAGTGATATTTATCAATTTCAAACTCTCCCAAATCCTAAAAATAGGTATTTGAACAAATATATCACTAACCACAATTATGACGAAATCTGCACACACATGCACATTGTTTGATAAGGACAATTGGAGACTTTGTAGTGATTACCTGTTGGCATGGTATGCCAAGTTTCTTAAGCTTGAGAGTGCGAGTGACAAGCAGCTTCTGAAAGTCACCAATCTCAGTTTCAATCTTAGCCACATGGGCCTCAACACCTTTCCCTATCCCGTTCAAAAATTCAGGTATGCCAACCTTCTCTGCAACAACAGAACCTCAAACTCAATTGCAATATCTAATTTACTAAAAACCCTCATTATTCTGTTTGATTGCAAAAAGTAACAGAAAAATATATCAATTTCTTGATGAAAGTAGTTGTAACTTTGTAAGTAAGGGCATGAGACAACAAGACCTCTCCTCAACTGAGCCTATCACAATTCACAGCTATTTGGCTTAGTTTAGGCAAGGTCAACAAATCATAAAACCCAAGCAACTCAAAAAGAAAAATAATTTAAAAAAGTAACTAAATTTATTTCTTCTCTTCTCATTTCCCTACTTTCTCAGCAACCAACCAAAGGATAAAAGCTAGATTGGGCTGCCAAAAAACAATCAAATGGTTGTATGATTGTATCTAATATTCTTCCAATATCCAGGATCCTAGAAGGCACCAATCTTATCCTCACACGGCCATTTATCTTGGTTGAAGTGTGTTTTTCATTACAATAGCCAAAACAAACCTTAATTATTAACTATCCTTTTCTTTCTCTGAAATGCCTTCCCCAGTTTTCTTAGCAACCAAACAGAAGCAGAAAATACATTTTACACCAAAAAAAAAAAACAAAAATTCTTATATTAACTTTAGCATAATAGAGGCAAGCTTCTAGATTCAGGTAACATAAATCATTAAACCCAGAATTTTTTTTGTTTTTTTTTTTCACATTCCCAAGTTCTCGCAAATTTTCTCAGCAACAATATCACTATAAAAGAAATCAAACTCTTCAATCTTAGTCTTAAACACCCATTTGACTCAACTTTCAGTAAGTCTCTCATCTTTACAAGAACCTCAACAACATAAATCACAAAACCCAGAATTTCTTTCCCCTTCCCAATCAAAAACAAATCGAAAGTTTCAACCTTTACACAGCAATATAAAAAGCTCAAACAGCACAAACTACAATACCCAATATTTTCTTTTCCCTTTTATTTACTTGGAAACCAAACAAAGAGAGAAAATTGAATAATGGGTATGTGTTAAACCTCAAAAATAAATAAAGCTTACCAACATACAAGGACGATTTGGAGAAGAATTTAGAGAAGCCAGGTGTTTGATATGGCTGTGGTGAGATTGAGATTGTCCTTGTTTTAAAGATTAGTTGCCTCCAAGCCATTGTCTTCTATTTTCTACCTGTGTCAATGAGAGTTTACTCAGAAACAACAAAAACCCAGAAACAGTGTCTCAGAGCTCAAGTGGGGTTTTTGAGAGTGATTCATTCAAATGGCATAAAAATGAAAAATCCAGTTTTGCTACTTTTAACATTACAATACATTAAGATTAAATAAACAACCAATAAAAAAATAAAAAATAAAAACATGTAAATTTCTCTAAAACCCAAAACCTCTATCTCTTTTCTCTCTATTGTGAACCCATAACCACTGGCCACTGTGATTTCTGCAAAAATATAATAAAAACACAAATGGAAAAACCAACAAAACCCACAAATGGTGACACAAAAAATACCAAATGGAGAGCCACATCCCATTAATGACGAGAAAAATTGTAACCACTTACCGAGAGCCACAACCACCGTGACGAGATAAAACCACCGCCACAAACGAGACCACCGTGACCCACAGCCGCAACCGGAACCACCAAAACCCGCAAACCCTGCCGAGAGAGTGAGAGGAAACCTGAGAGAGAATGAGAAAGTCTGAAGAGAGGGAGGAGAGAGAGAATCATTGAGTTAAAAATTGCTACAAAACAAATAGCATTTGGCACATCCGATGTTGGTGTGTTTTACATTTTTTGATACATTAAACGTTAAATATTTAGCATTTTTTAGCACATCAAATGCTAATGAAGCATTAGAGCATTCACATCTTAAAATTTTATTACATTCTATTTTATTATTCCAAAAAATTATTTTATTTTATCAATTATATCATATTATTTTACAATACTCTCAGAATTTCAACTTTTATTTTACAATACAACATATTAAAAGAACATTTCTAGACAATAAAATAATATATCTCAAAACCCAAAAACTTGGTAAAGAATTAATAAAGTAAGTGAATAAAATATTAATTTTAAAAAAAAAAATTAAACTATTAGAATTGCACTATAGCACTACTGCAAATCTACCCACTTAAAATTAAGCTATTAGAATTGCACTAAACACTTAAATCTACCTATTTGGTGGGGCGAAAATGAAAGTTTAAAGAAGGAAAGGGGTTTAAACGGTGGCCGAGGACAGAAGCCGAGAATGAATGAGTAAAGAAAAGTGAGAACTTACGGGAGTTGGTTATGCGATTCTTCACGAGCTTCTGGAGAGAAAAGATAATGATTGACACTTAGATGTGATTGATTTCTGAAAAAATGAATGAAGGTACAGGTTCCCAGGCGTTTTGAAGTGCGGGAGGCGGCCTCGAAATTAAAATTCTTCCGCTCAAATTTTTAGAGTCAATCTGGGCCGTCGGATGCGTATCCCACAGTTGAACGTGGGAAACAGGATGTAGCTTGCGGTCATAAATGCATGCGTTCCAGGTTTCGAAGCATCAGAGACGGTTTAAGGGAACGAAAGGGCCCCTACACTTGCGACGGTTTGCAAAGCGTGTGGAGGGTGCATTGTTGGGTTCAAAACTCTATTTCTCTCCTTGGATGGGAGGGAAAAATAAAGTTTTGAGGGGCTATTGTGGGGGGTAAAAATGTTCGAACAAACGTTTGGGCTTTGGGTCTGATTGGTTAATACAAGTCTGTTTGGTCAAAACCCATAGGCCCACAAGTCAGTTCGCACTATAGTGGTCCGAGGAGTTGTCCAAGGAGGAGTATGTCCTCGGACAGGCCCAGCAATGGCCTTGGGACTTGCTAAACGTGTTGGAGGTAGAGTTCTGAAAGAACTGGTGGGTAAAAATGTGATCCAAGTGCCCTTTAGAAGTAGGAACGTGTGAGAAATATCTGAGGAAAAAGCTGCTACCACCACATTAAAGGCCCTGCATCTACCTCCCTGGCCACATTAATGGGGAAATGACCTCTAAACAGTAGAATTCAGTCTTCCTGCTATTATTTGAAGACTTCAAGAAGGTGATGGATGAGACAAGTATCTAGGGGGATGATTTGTGTGATACGTGGAAAAAATAGGGAAGAGGAAGAAGTATATGAGAAGATGAGAGAGGAAAGAAAGGAGGTCCGGCTAGTTAGCTGAAAAAGAACTAAAAACTGTAATTTTTGACATAGAAAGAGAAGTATTATACAAATTGTCCTCGGCTTATGTCCGAGAAGGTTCTTTGGTCATATTCATTTGTCATTTGCATAGATTGCGGCATTTTAGCCAGTTAATCAACTTCCAACATCCCAGACCTAGGTTTCAAACCCATACTCTACAAATTTCATTGTATAAGGCTCATTGAGCCTGAACTCATCACTTGTTTTTGGGTCCAGGTACAAATTGTGCACTTACATGTATATAATAGACTAACTGATGTAGGTGTTTTGTAAAAATGAGAGTGTAAAATAGAAAAAATAGGTTTTAAATGTGCAAATTTACAAAATTTTTGCATCCATTGATGCGGATGCTCTAACAGCCACAAAAATGCCTATTCACCACACATGGTTCATCCAAATTTTTGTAATAGCTTTGTGCTTATTTGTTGTGGACAAAAATGCTTTTGCACTCATAAAAATTGAGACTTTAATACGAAAACTGTAGGAAGGCAGCCCCTAATTTTATAGTTTAAGATATTAAGCAAAACACATGTTACAATTAATTTGTGTTATGGGTCGATATTGATCTACAATGAGAAATGTGGACAAGAACACGTAAAATTACCAAAATTTTGTTTATTAATTTAAGGGTAATATGTTACATAAATTTCTCTCCAATGTTTTTCTTATTATTTTCTCTTTTACCATCCGTTTTTCTCTTTCTTCTCCTCCTTTTATATGAGCCATTTTTGTATTTTGTCATAGTCCATCTGGACAGCTTCTAGCCTTATCAGTAAGGATGGAAATTTAGATCCAACTTACGGATACCCAGCCCGACCCAACCCTAATGGGCCAGATTTTACCCGGCCCGATAAAAAATAGGGTCGGGTATGGATTTTTTTTAAAAACCCGAAACAAGTCTAGGTTTTATCAAAAAAATCTAAAACCCAACCCGAAACCCAGCCCGGATATTACCCAGTTATATGAGATTACTAAAACACCCCTTATATATATATATATCATTGTAAACCCTAACTCACTAACCCAATACCCAGCCGCCTCTCTTCCCATTTTAGTTCACTTAATCTCTCTGTCACGCCTCACCCTAACGCACAAGAGCATGCAGCCATGCCTCACTCGCTCATTCTCAAGCCACGCCTTGGCCTCACTCTCAAGCACGCAGCCATTGTTTGGGTTTTCTTCTTCCAATTGCTTATGGGTATAGTTTGTTTTTGAAAAATAGATTGATGTTTGTTTGTCAAATTAAAATGTTGAGATGTTCATCAATGGATGTTAGGCTATGAAATTTTTTTATTTATTGAACCAATGGAATGATATGTCTAAATTATTATATTTTAGGTTCATATGGGTCAATATATGTGTGTGTGTTTCCCAGTTGTTATCAATTAGCTTTGGATACCATAAAATGGAAATGCCTATATTGGGCCCTTCTTTCTTGATTTTTCATCATAAAAAGAAAATTTCTAAGGTCTTTCTTACTGTTCTAGCGTTCACCTGGATAACTTGTGGTCTTATCGGGCTCTTCTATTGTAGGTTTTTCATTATGAATGGAGACTTCTAGGGCTTTTCTTACTTTTCAAGCTTGTCTTTCTACAGTAAATGCAGTGATGACAGGTAGGGTTGTCCAACACACCCGGTGACCCGCCCAACCCACCCAACCCGCTCGTACTTGACCCACGTTCACCCGATCCGACTGCTCCGGTGGTTGAACTCGGGTCCCCAGCTCCAAAACCCGACGTCAGACTGGTCGGTTTTGAGTCACCTCCTTCAAAACCCGTGAAACCCGACCCGCCCGATGACATCAATTTCTGGAAAATTCTCCAGCAATTCCGACGAGTTTTTAGCTTGATTTGGTAGATTTCGGTGACCAAAACAATCAGATCCGGCATAGATACACCAGATCTGGCGATTCTCGGCATGATTTGGGGGAAAATTGTCAGATTTAACGAAATCTTCACCGGATCTTGGAAATGTTTTCCGTCGATTTAGGCGATTCTCGGTGTTTTTCGTCGATTTCTTTCCTTAGATTTAACGATTTGGGCGATTCTCGATGTTTTTCGTCGATTTCTCTCCGTCGATTTAACAATTTGGGCGATTCTCGGTGTTTTCTGGCGAGTTTCGGCCTCACCCAAAACCGCCACTCACCCAACGGGAAACCGACCCTTAAAACCCGACCCTAACACTGGTTGGTTGCGGGTCCGGTGCGTCCCCACCCGATCTCTGGCGGGTCGGCTGCGGGTTGGGCACAAACTCGACCCGTTCGACCCGTGGACAGCCCTAATGACAGGCATGTGACCTTCATTTAATGCAAGGATTGTTGTGGAATTATCTAGAACTCTTAGACAGCTTCCTTGGTGCAGTTGATCTTCTCGAGTACTTACCTTGGTAGTTCGGACATTACCTTGGAACTAGCTAGATTAGGACATACCCTAGTAGCTCAGACACTACCTTTGAACTATACTAGGACTTACCTCGGTAGCTCGAACACTACCATTGAACTAGGCTAGGACTTACCTCGGTAGTTCGGACGCTACCTTGAGGGTTGGCCAAGAAGGGGATTGGACCTTATTAATTGTTCGAGATTTTGTATATATCACCAGGATGGTTCGGTTCATGTTGGATTCGTTTCCTATATTTGGGCTATCGCTTGAAATGGACCCAATATTTATCTTATTAGAGTAAGGCTCAATGTTTAGCTCACTACTGAAACAAATAAGCTAAATAAACTCCCAACAAAAACCGAACCAAACACACGTGCACATGATGATTATTGATTAGTGATTATGCACAAGCACAACAACCATGCACAAAGCAATGAAAAATAGGCTTGGTGGCACTGGCAAGGTATTTATGTTTAACTGCCTCAATTAAATGATTGGGGGGGGACCAATATGGCTCATTGTGCTTTTCATGAGATGGGTTTTAAAGTTGCACGCTGTGGTGAAATTATTTAGTATAAAGGGAGAATCAAGAATCCCCATGTGATCCTCTTGACTAATAATAATAAGACAATTATTGTCAACTTATAATTTAAGGCATGATGTTTTTTACAGAGTCTCTTGGTTAAATATGGTAAAAAATGAAGTTTATTTATAATACGAGTACTATTCAAATTTATTTGACAAAATAAGGAGAGAAGTGAATTTTGGCAACACCAATACTAAAATTCTGAGAAAAATTAGGAGAGAGGAGAGAGGAATGATGTGATTGCCACAATTCAATTTTTTGTTTTTGGCAATATCATTGCCGAAATTCATTTTTCTCTCTCTCCATCGATCACATCATTCCTCTCTCCTCTCTCTCTCTCCTCTCTCCTACTTTTTTTTTTTTTTTTTTTTTTCAGAATTTTGGCATTATTGTTGCCGGAATTCACTTTTCTCCTCATTTTACCAAATAAGTTTAAATAGTACCCATATCATAAATAAACTTTATTTTTTAGAATATTCAGTCAAAAAACTCGTTTATTATACTCACTCTATTATAGACATTTTGGCTCAAATTGTTTCAAGAGATTCACACATTTACTTAAATCCTCAATGATTTACCTATATTGGTTAGGAGAAGCATGTGAATGATTTAACAAAAGGACTGGACAATTTTTTTCATGTTATTCTCACTATTGTTTAATTAAATAAATTTTCACAACATGAGATTGAGAGTCATCCAAGCATTTGTGTTGACTTTCCTAGAGAATGTCTAGTTTTTACTAGAGAATGTCTATTTTATAGTAAAGGTTTAATTTTTCAATAAATATAAAATATGTATGATGTAGCACATATAAAATAATTTATTATTTTCTATTTTATGAAATGAGATTTTAAATATTGTGACAATATATATCCATTTAAATTCATAAAAAAAGGAAATAAAATTAAACATTAAGGTCCCATTAGGTACATAAATTTAAAAATTAAAAATTATTGTTTAAAAATATTTATAAAAATACATACAGATAAAAAAGTGTATAAAAATATATTATTTAAAAATTAAAAATTATTATTTAAAAACACAAACCTAAACCAAACACCGCTAAGTACTCCTTTTCCATTTCAACATCATGGCATTGAGATGGCAAAACTGGATTTAGATGTGAAAGCACAAAAATTATGCTACAGCATATTTTTTGATGAATGTGCTACAGGCCTACAGCATATTAATAAGCATGGTCTGAGTGAGCCATTAATTGAAGGGGCATGACTTTTGGTAAAATTATTTTGGAACTCGTACATGGTAGAGACAACTCCTCACTGGATTTGAATAAGGTGCAATATCTGGGTATTACACCTAGTACAATTCATTCATTTTTTTTTCACAATTTTTTTTATTTTTTTATTTTTAATTTTAACTTTTTAACTCTTTTTTAATATATTTTATTTAATAATTAAGATTAAAAGTTATTTTTTTAACATTTAATTTCATTCCTGGATTACAATTATACCAATTACAATACCCTAGGTATTGCAATCCCTTCTTACTACCCTACTTTTGATGGAAAAGTAGGGTACAGAGTAGTGCATCATTAATTCATTATGCAGAGGACTGTTGAGCAGGTAGGCCCTACTTTTTTGTACGATATGTAAAGAAACAAGAACTAGATTAAAGATAGACCAGACTTTTTATTTTGAAATGCATGTGCTGATTACAAAGTTTTATTAACAGTACCTGATTATGCCACAAAATAATTAAGTGAGTTAGTCACATTATCGATTGAAAAATGAGGTGTTACCGTGTTAGCTTAAACATAGATACAGAAACCTAATGATAAAATTTGCATCTCAAAAAGCAATAAAAACTTAAAATATAGGAAGTTAAATAAATGTTGCTTAATTAATATTTAAGTATAAAAAACACCCCATTTAAAATTATGACCTTAGGTCTCAAACTCTATCCAGCTACCCCTTGCTCGGAGCTGAACTGAAGGCCCTGACCAAGAATTTCAGTGCTCACTGATTAGGTACACTGTGGTATAGACATATTTACTCACTATCTGTCTGCATACAGCTGCCGACTGCCTTCTTCTTTTTTTTTTCTTTTTTTCTTTTTTTTTTTCTGAAAAAGATTGTTTTATGTGATTATGCACGGTTTAATATGGTCTATGCATGGTTCTCAAGATCCACAAATATTTTATTTATAAAAAAAAAAAACTTTAAATTGAGTTCTATCATACTATTTATATATTTAAAAATTATTTTACTACCATATTTTTAATTTTTAGTAAAATAAACAATATTCAAATAGACCTTAATCCAACTTCTAAAAGTAGCTCCTCAAATATAGATAAATTACAGGTAGTGTCTCCCATATTTTTGCATATCAACCATACAATAGTTTCTCGAATCTTTGACCTCTTAAGATTAATTTTCAACACTGTAACACTGACGGTGTTTTTGATCTTCAGGGAAGAAATAACTTGTGTTGGCCAATAAAAGAGTTATCAGCAGCCTAATACAGGCATTTTGTTTGAAATATTGAAACCAATGACACAAATGAAATGCAAACATTTTGTTTCTATACCAACCTCCAAAATACCCTAATACTTGATGCACAAAAAGGTGATACTCACTTTTAAATAAATCAGCCCCTAGAAAAAGAAAAAGAAAAAGGACACTACTACCTGTTATCATCAGAAATGGTAATTAGTCATTACTTGTAAAAACAAATAATTGAAATTGTTTCCAAGTGTCAGGAACCTAGAGAGGTTTTTAATGGGGATGTGTATGAATTGTAAGGGGATTGTTGAGAATTGTAGGGAAATTGACTTAATTCGAGGTAGTCACCCTCCATAGAGAAATAGAGACCTACATCTATGCACAATCAGATGCACTTCTCCATGCAATTCGGCCTTAACTCTTCTATACAAATCAGATATGCTTCTCCCTTATTATTAAGATACAAAATTGAATAATATTCTATCTTATCCTAATCCTATCTCAGCACAATCCAAGATTTGTATTTTGAATGCAACAGCTGTGATACTAGCTGCATATGACTTAGCTGCTCTCTTTGAGGACGACAGTTGTATCCTTAACACACCCTTGTAAGCTCAATGGTATTGGAGATACATTGAGCTTGGTTCGAAGAAGAGCAAATCTGGAGGAAGACAAAGGCTTTGTAAAAATATCAGCAAGCTGATCCCGAGTAGACAAAAACCAAATGAGAAGAGAGACATCAGCTACCATATCCCGAACAAAGTGCAAAATCAATCTCAACATGTTTAGTGCGAGCATGAAAAACAAGATTGGAGGATAAATAGGTTGCACCTATGTTGTCACGGCACAAAATGGGAGAACTAGAGATAGGAATTCCAAATTCAAATAAAAGGGTACGCAACCATTTAACCTTAGCTGAAGCATTGGCAAGGGCCTTGTATTCATCCTCTGTACTAGATCGAGCCACTGTCTGTTGCTTTTTACAACCCCAGGAAATGAGATTATGGCCCAGAAAGACACAGAAACCTTCAGTAGACCGCCGATCATCACGACAACCAACCCAATCAACATTAGAGAGGGCTTGAAGAGTGTTGAACTTTGAGCAATGCAACTGCAAACCAAAATGAATAGTTTGCTTAAGATAACGTAGAAGGCGTTTGACAGACTACCAATGGATGTTAGTAGGGCGATGCATAAATTGAGAGAGTTTGTTAACTGTGAAAGAAATGTTAGGATGGGTGATGGAAGATATTGCAAAGCCCCAACAGTGTTTCGATACATAGTGACATCAGAAAAAAGGTCCCTTCAAAAGTAGATAAACTAGTGGATTGAGCCTTAGGAGAGCAGACTAGCTTTGCCTCAAGCATATTAGTCTTCCTTAAAAGATCAATGATGTAACGTTTCTAAGACAAGACAAGACCCGACGAGTTTGGCGAACCTCAATGCCAAGGAAAAAAATTATGATTACCCATATCCTTAATAGCAAAATTAGTCTTTTGATTACACAGAAGATCATCAATTGCAGAAGGTTTGGAGGCAATAACAATCAGATCATCCACATACATGAGAAAATATATAGTAACGGTAGCACCGTGATAAATAAATAGTGAAGAATCAGACCTCGAACCTCTGAAGCCCAAAGCAAGTAAGTGAGAAGAGAGCCTGGAGAACCAAGTTCGAGGGGACTGCTTCAACCCATAAAGTGCTTTCTTTAACTTGCGCACATGAGTAGGAAATTGAGGGTGAACAAACCCAATGGGCTGAGACATATAAACATCCTTAAATATATGGCCATGTAAGAAGGCATTCTGAACATCAAATTGGCGAAGAACCCAGCCTCTTGAAACAGCAATAGAGAGAACTATTCTGACAGTGGTGGGTTTGATGACAGGATTGAAGGTTTCGCCGAAGTCAATTCCAGGCAATTGATGGAATCCTTTGGCCACCAAGCGAGCTTTATAGCGTTCAACAGAACCATCAGCATGACACTTAACCTAAAACACGCATTTGCAGCCAATGACATAGTGAGCAGTATGAAAAGGAACAAGAACCCACGTTTGATTCTTGAGCAAGGCATCGAACTCAACATTCATAGTAGCATGCCAACTAGAGTCTTTCACAGCATTGATGAAGCATGTAGGTTCAACAATGGAAGTATTACCATCAGCGAGGAGCGCAATGGGAACTAGATATCGCACGGTACCGTTGGTGAAGGTTTTGGGTTTGGCGATTGAGTTTTTGGAGCAGGTGATCATGGGATGAGTGGGTTGAGGATCGGTGGTTGGAGGTGAGGATTGATGGATTGGAGTTGAGTGTCGATGTGTGTGGGTAGTGGGTCGGTGTGTGTAGGTAGTGAGTCGATATGTGTAGCTTGAGAGGTGGAGGGTGTGGGTCGAGGTCTAGTGTGTGGAGGTGGAAGGTTTGTGGTGTTTGCGGCGTGAAGGGAAGGTTGATGGAGAGTTGAGGGAGGCAGAGAGATATCTGAGGGAATGAGGTTAGAAGGAGGTATAGAAGAAGGAGTACGGGTCAGCATGTGTGGGCGGGGAAGAAGTTTAGAATGGGCTTGGTGAGGAACAATTTGGGCTGAAGAAGTTATAGTGGTAGAATTCGGTCCAGCTGAGAAAGGAGTTGCTGCGTGAAGCCCAGTGGAGGACTGTACCTGAACAGAGTGTAAAACAGACTCGGAATTTAGGGAACACGACCTAGCAAAAGGAAAAATATCTTCATTGAAGAGCACATCTCTGGAAAGATAGACATGACTTGAAGAAATACGTAAACATTTATATCCCTTATGAAGTAAGTTGTAACCAAGGAAGACACATTGAGTGGAGCGTGGTTGAAGTTTGTGGGAATTATAAAGACGTAAATTAGGCCAACATGCACAACCAAAAACACACAAGAAATTATAATCAAGTGTTTAAGCAAACAATTTTTCATAAGGAGATAGATTTTGTAGTGTGGAACAATGGAGTCTATTAATCAGATATCAAACTGTTTGAAAAGCATCTTCCCAATATTGAAGAGGAATGTGAGCATGATTTAATAAAGCTAAGCCAGTTTCCACAAGATGATGGTGTTTACGCTCAACAACACCATTTTTTTGAGGCTTGTGAAGACTGGAAACATGATGAGTAATGCCACTATTTTGGAAAAATTTGTTAAGTGAGCGATATTCACCACCCCTAGGAGTGTCCAAATAGAATCGAAATCTGACCCACCCACCTAAATCGTTCGCTACGACTTGAGATCCGGCCAACCTGATGCCGGCGGCGGGTTTCTGCCCCCTGAACCCGAAAACGGCGAGTCGGTTGGCATATTTGAGGCTAAGAAACCGATTTTCAACCAACCCGACTTTATACTAACTGGAAAACGTTGATTTTATGTTCGATCTGAGGAGATCCGGCCTAAACTCGAAGAGAGCAGGCGAGATAGCGCTGATTTTTGTCCAATCTGAGGAGATCCAGCCTGAACTTGAAGAGAGCAGGCGAGATAGTGTTGATTTTATGTCCGGATCTGAGGAGATCTGGCTTGACCTCGAAGAGATTAGGCGAGATCTCGTCGAGATTCAGCCTGATCTCTTTGACATATGCCGTGATCTCATCGAGATCCGGCCAGACTCGCCGAGTTCGGCCTGTTCACTTCGAGTTCGCCGAGATCTCGCTCAAGATCCGGTCAGGTCTCGTCGAAGTCTTTTGGCAAAATCCGATAGAATTTCTCACAACTCAAAACTGACCGAGAACCGAACCGTACCAGATGAAAATCCGACCACTCGAACCGACTCCATTTACCGATCGGTGGCGAGTCTAGGCATAGAAAACCCAAAATGATCGAGTTAGTTTCGAGTTGGGCACAAACCCGACCCAGGAACCCTAATCACCCCAATAAGATTGAACAACTTTTACTTTGCGATTAAAATAATGCTCAACATATTTTTGTCATTTAATAAAAGTTGGTAGCATATCACTTTTATTTGTCATGGGATAAAGCCAAGTATAGCGACTGAACACAACAAAAGAGACATAATATTTGAAGACAAATTTTGAGTAAATAGGAGATGGACCCCATACATCAATGTGTATTAAATATAAAGGAAAATTTATTTGAGTACACAAGATAAAGAAAAAGAAAGTTATTTACTCTTAGAACTGAGACAAGCAGAACAAGGGTGAACAACATTGCTAGAAATAACAAGCAAACTAAATTTTGATAGAACATGATTAACAGTACAAAAAGCAGGATATCCCAAAGCTTGGCACACATCCCTTGATGTGTTATATTTGACCACATGAGCCAGAATACGCTGAGAGAGGGAGGATATTATGATACTAGGATCATTTGGTCTTGTAAATACTAGTGACCAAAGTCCGGATTTTGGATTTTGGATGACTTGTGCGTCTCCATTGACTTCAACAGTGAGAGATTGAGGTGGAGCAGGATTGCTTCCTTCGAGATATCCATAGAGATGTTGCCAACAATTTGAGCTTTCCAAAGTAGGTAGATGGTGATAGCGTAGGTGAAGTGGGAGAAAGAGAAGTAGTAGAGGTGACAGCAGAAGTTAATGAAGATGAGGAAGCCATTGAAAAAGAAAAAACATATGTCACAATAGATCTGATACCATGTAAAAACAAATAATTGAAATTGTTTCCAAGCCTTACCATTCACGTTCAAGGCATTTTCATATACAGTAGAGTTTGTTACATATTCAAATTTTAAAATACAATTCGGCCTAACCTACATCTATACACAATCAGATACACTTCACCATGCAATTCGGCCTTAACTCTTCTATACAAATCAGATATGCTTCTCCCTTATTATTAAGATACAAAATTGAATAATATTCTATCTTATCCCAATCCTATCTCAGCACAATCCAAGATTTGTATTTTGAATGCAACACCTGTGATACTAGCTGCATATGACTTAGCTGCTATCTTTGAGGACCACAGCTGTATCCTTAACATTACTCACTTATGCTTCATTGGAGACATTAAAGATTCAAAGGGAATTAACTCCCACTGTAACAATGGCTACCTATTCCAAGACATTGTGAATCATATCAGAGAGAGAGTGAGTAGATGCAATCAAGTGTATAAAAAAAAGCAAGTTTCTCATGGACTATAGGATACTGATGTAGAAGAATTCTCAATATCACAATGTTCTTATCATATCATTTTACAGAAATTACAAAGCGATTGTTTAGTTTCAATAGAAAGCCTAAATCAAAATTATTTGTAAACAGTTCTTCTTTTAGAATATTCAGGAAATAAAAATAAGAAATAAACATATACCAAACTACGCTTTCCCCTCGTTGCCTGCCAACATCAAGTACTTGTCTTTCCTTGTTAAGTTGGTGCACTCAAATCCTAAGGCTTCAGCTATCTTTGCCTGCACATAGTTGGCTACTTCAAACTTGGACTTACCTCCAACCCCACAAGTAAAATCCTTTGGTAACTTCTCAAGAATCTTGACATCGCAGTTTGTAGTTGGATTCATAACAATGAATAGGGGATCTAAACATTTTAACCCACTAGCTGTTGTTCCATAGAACATGCTAGAATGAAAGTCTATGGCAATAGGAACTATATCATCAGTTGTCTCTGCAAATAGAGGACTGAAGCGAAGTAGATATGGTTCCCTACAAGTAGTTCCCTCTGGACAAATCACAAGGTTACCTTGGCTTAGCCGCTTCTCTATCATCTTTGCGTCTTCCTCCCTCTTTCTTGCTAATCGAATTGTCTTGATTGGTGAAACCAGCTCAGAAATCTTACTTAAGCTGTATGTAACTGCAGTGACTGGTTTCCTGACAGCCGCTGAAACATAGAGTGGGTCTATAAGAGTTCTGTGGTTGCAAACATAGAGTATGCCCTTTGATTTTTCTCCATAAATGATTGGAGTAGGAAGTGAGTTTGGCGATGGTGCAGAACCCCGCATTCCAATACAGCTCAAGACTGGGACGCATATATGGAGAGGAAGTAGCGAGGTAGCAAGGACTCTGAGTATGGCAACCAACAAACCAAATGGAACCCACATTAACATGACTAAAGTAGCAACTGGAGTTGGCCTAAAAGCCAATCTTCCATCATGGAAGATCAATGGCTTTGGATATTTCTCCCTTGGAAGGACTTGCCAATTCTTCTTCTCAGCCTCACTTACCAAGTAAATTTCCTGGAGCAACACAAATCATGCAAGTGTGTGTTAGTAGTAACACTTGACATCTTTCACATACAAACACCGAAACTAACAGAGATTGAAAGAGAGAAAAAGAAAATAATTCCAACCTTACAGTGAGAAAATAGTTGGTGGTCAAAAGACACATTGAAGGAACCAATACCCATGACATGAGCTCCTTCTTTTTCCTCCTCAAATATCTCTTTCAAAACTACTTTAGCTGACTTCTTTTCCTCCATCAAACCCAAATAATACCCACAAAATACCTTCAACTCTCTGCCCACAACAGCCTCAACCCCCATGTAATCTCTCAGAAAACAATTCACCATCACTTCAGGCAAATTAGTCACTCCTACCTTTTTCCCACATCTCATCACCACATCAAAGCATTCATAGCCAACATCCTCTAGGAAGAACTTGGGCAAGACAGATCTTCCAATCACAAATCTGTCCTTTTTAATCCCCACAAAGCATACGAAAACCATAATCTTTAATCCCACTTCTTCACAAACCAAACAAAGAAAACTTACAAGAGGGTACAAAAGAAGCAGAATAAGAGCTCTTAAGAGCCATCCAGCTTCAAAGGCCACTAGCATGAAGTAAGAAAAGAGTGAGGATGATTTCAACAGTGCTCCCTCCACATGAAACAATAAAGTCTGGTTTTGAAGCTCCTCTGATCCATGGGCTAGATAAGAGTACTTCTGAAATTTTAAGTGGGGTGCATGGACATTGCCAAGCCTTCCTGGGATGTTGAGATGGTTCTCTATTTTTCCGAGGAAAGTTTTGGACATGAAGTAAAGAGTTTTCATATTGAAAGGTTTTCCAGCCATATTTTGATTTTTGTTTTGTAACATTGATGACCATTTTATAGAGGCCTCATTTGTTAGGAAATGGTGAGGAGAAGAAAACTTTAACACTAGCCTAAATAATAGAAATGACATTATATGCTGCTGTCTGTTAGATGGTAATCAATTATCCAAGTCCACATTTAACCATTTCTAAGATATTAATCCATGTCCAGAACACTGCTTTCCTTTGAAATTCTAAAAAGCACTAAATTCATACTAAGAGCATCCACATTCTTTTTTTTTTTTTTTCATTCTATCTTACTTTACCATCTTAAAAACCATTTTATTAATTATACAATATTATTTTTTAATTCACTAACATCCAAACTTCTATTTTACTATACTATACATTAAAATAATATAAAAATAACAGTATAAAAAGGAGGAGAGAGAAGGAAGAGAGCAGAGAGACAAGGTAGAGAGTAGAGAAATAAAGAGAGAGAGGAGAGAGAAAGTGTTGGAATTTTTTAATAAAAAGGAGGAAAGAGAAAATTAAATAATATTATTTTTATTTACCATTAAGTTACCGTGCTCTTTAAATTTAGAATGACACGGTAGCTAAATTGTAAAAAAAATTACAATTTTTAATTTTTACAATATTCAATAAAATAATGTTTTTGAAGTTAAATGAAAAATTGAATTTGCATTTACCATTTGGCTTATACATTGTGAATGCTCTAACAAAGTCTTAAATTCTAACTGACACTCATATTGAACATGCTTCCTGCTGAACTTTTCCCCTTTTTTTTACTTTGGCAAAAAGTGAGTACTATTCCTTAGATTTTACCCTTAAGTTATTCAATTTAATCCAATCACACGCATACATTGAGCAATGCAGCACAAACGGTATTATGTTTCCCAAGGATAATAAATTTAATACAATCATGTGTTTAAATTTAATTAAAAAATTTAAGTAATAATACTTAAAAAATTGTACCTAAATTTTATTAGTTTTACTTTTTATCTTTGCATGTTATTTGGAGTAAACCCCCATTCGGGCTGGTTCAAACTTAACACTGATGCATCTGTTACTGATCACAAAGCTGGCGGTGGAGGCCTCATTCACGATTCCTAGGGGCAGTGAGTTCAAGGCTTCGCTAAGGACATTGGCTCCACCTCTGTCCTCATGGCTGAGCTTTGGGCTCTCCAGGATGCATCCATATGGCAAAGAACCTTCATATCCACAATCTTATTATCAATTTGGACTCCGCTGAAGCTATTAAGCTCCTTTCTTCCCCATCCAACACTAATAGGCTAACCCAACCTTTGGTTAATGATTGCAGGGACACTCTCCAAGTTTTCAATCAGGTCTAGCTCATTCATTGCTACAGGGAAGCCAATAGAGCAGCTGATTCCCTTGGCAAAAATTGGATGTGCTCAAGTGGAGTGTTTTGGTTATTTTGTAACCCCTCCCCTATTTGTTATGGAAGTTTTAAACTTTGATAATGCTCATGTAGCTGCTGGTAGCAGCCCTTTTGTAACGAGCTAATGTTTTGTTAATATAATTACCCTTTTAACCAAAAAAAGAAGTAAACCCTTTTACCCTTTTATGAATGGGCCAAAATAGGTATTTACCCCTAATTTGAAAACTATGTAACAAAATGTTTATGTTTTGAATCTATTTAGCAAAATGTTCTCATTTTTGGAGCTCGATTTTTACAAAATTGAGTTTCATGGAATTCAACATTAGGAATGTGTCGACTCTTGCTAATGTTGAGTTTTATTTATATTTTACCACTTAAATTTTACTCGACATTAATTATGTTAAGTTCTACTTAAAATTACACATAGAACACAATTTTATTAAAAGAAAATTCTAAAATAATAACATTTTACTAAATAGTTTAAAAATATTAGCATTTTATTACATAGTTTTCAAATTATGGATAAATACCAAAATTTTCTCCTATGAATATGTACTTATAAGTATTGTAAGTCTTTTGAAAGTTTAAGTATTGTAAGTCTTTTAAAAAATATATATATATATATATATATATATATATATATATATATACACACGTACTTTTAAGGAAGTAGGGCCCTTGCTATGATAGATGTGAACAGTACTGTTTATGATGGTGTGATAGTAGATAGAGTATGTGCACCACCTGCCCAGTGAGAGGTAATGACTAAAGGGATTTACTAATTTATTAGTAAATTATTTTAAGAAATTTTTTTAAAAAAATAATTAACAATTCTGATAATTTTTTTAATTCTTCATAAATTTTTTTAAAAAATGATTAGTGGAAATTTAATTTTCTTCTAAAATAAACACATTTTTAATTGTCTTGTCTCTGTTCCTCTTCTTGCATATTTTTGCTTCTCTCTTTGTTTTTATTCCAGCACTTGTACTGTCTAGAAAATGGATTAAAATCAGATGCAACATCTGAGGTATTACGGCATTTTTTACAAAAATAACTTTCATTCTCAGCCCTTCAATTATTGCACCGGACCTGAATCCCTAGAACATTAATGTAATAACCACGTCCTCTCTTTCACATTAATTTTTTAAGCCCGTACTTCATCTTGAACCATTAAAGCACTGTCTTTTCGCTGTCAGCTTAACTTTGAAGCATCCTTTTTGTACAATCTAACTTGACAAGCACCAAGGGCATTTCAACATACTAAAACTTGTCTATATGTGTTTTTCAAGAAAATGATAGTATAATTGTCCTCCAAGAAAATGATACTATAATTGTCTTTTATTGTTATAAATAGCCTTCAACCACTTGTTTACTCAATAAAAATCACAAGCTTGAATTCAAAAAAAAAGAAAAAAAGAAAAAAAAAGAAGATAACATATCAGTTAACTAAGTCTTAAGTTTTTTTTTTTTTTTTTTTTTTTTTTTTTTGCTGAATTATGTCTGAAGTTATAGTCAATAAAATTGATATGGATATGTAATTTAGAAAAGGTTTGTTTAGGCGAAGTATTACAAATTTTACAACATAAAAAATCTTACAAACTAAATAATAAGGTAATTAGGAAATTTTATTATCATGTTGTTGGTGTAAAAATAGTGAGTTGATTCAAGTTTAGGGAACGAAAAAAAGTAGAGGAAAACCAAAAATAATATTAATAGAAATAGTAAATAATGAAATGTCAATTATGAAAGTAATAGGAAGTATAATTTCGGATAAAATAGGATGGCAGAAAAAGAATATATATGACTGACCTTGACTAATTTTTTAAGAAATCATAATCAACCCCAAAATTTTAGCATTAATGTTTGGTTGTTTTTGTTGTATGTTGTCAATGTGACACCAATCAAGTTGATTGTCATGTTAATTTGTAAACTTTTAGTAGTATAATTCATATTACTTTTAGTGCTTTCTTTTGGGAACTCTTGTTTCAAAGATAAAAAAAACTTAACTAGCTAATATGTGTCTTACACGTCTTAGCCTAATCATGGATAAACTTTTTTGATGAATTGGATTCGATTTGAAATTTATGGCATCCATTCCTTCATGATTATTTTCTTTAATTACCATTAGGTCAAGACGTTATGGCGTCCACATCTTTATACAATAACAAAAGACTTTACAAATTGAGTTAATTAGAAATCACCACAACCACGAATAAACTTAATTAACAAGCCTCTTAGCCCAACATATTACATATAAAATTACAAATTTTGGAGTTTCATGATTATCATTTTCTAAAAAAAACCTAACTTGGGCAAGGTTCTACCCTATCAATCACTCTCAAATTTGTTCATTCCATGCATGTAACGTACCAATATGATTTTCTGGTAAGGATTATTTGACATCTAAACTCCTAATTATGAGCCTACATTTATATCTTGCTTGCTAACAAAAAAAAATGGGGACATTTCCTTTTTATTAATTTCAATGGATGTGGATCAGTTGAAGCATTAATGATATTAAATTATTAATGTTAACTTAAACCCCTTTATTTGATTATAGAGAGAGGGAATGCTACAAGGGGAAATAAATTTACACGCAGCTAAGGTTTTGTCTTAATTTGGTACAATGATTATAGATACCATTTGATTCGAGTAATAGAGAGGGGCAATGCTATACGGGAAAATAAATTTACAGCTAAGGTTTTATCTCACTTTGGTAAAATAATTATAGATACCAACCTACCCTTTAGGTTATATTACCTACAGCATATTGTTCACACGGTTTGCAGTTTTGCACCCTGGTTAGCCATCTCTGTGCAGAGTTAAGGAGATGTCATTATGGCAATAGACCATCGACAAGTTCATAAATTTTTACTCCATTATTGTAAACCCCAAGGATGGCACAGTTGCTTAAAAAGCACGTCTTTATATATATATATATATATATATATATATATATATATTGTGATATATCTAGAGGAATGCATAGCAAAGAGCCTTGTAATTGAATTGATATATTCTTATGCACAAAGTATTTTTATAGAAGAAATAGTTGAAATTACAGAGTTAGTAACATATTGTACTTATTTCTCAAAAAGGAAAAAAAGGGTATGCATCAAACCTACCAATCCAACCCAACACCATAGATTGGTTTTTGTGGGTTGATGGGTTGGAATTCTATTTTGAACCTTGGGTCGGGTAGGGTTTGGGTTAATAATTTTTTAAATTCATCTAGTCCAACTTGACTTACCATATACATAAATTTATTTTATTAACTTATTTGAATTTTTTAGTTTGATTGATTTTGCTATTTAGTTTTGATGAATTTGAAAATTTTCAATATAATTTTAGCATATTATATTAACAGTAAGATTTTTTTTTTTTAAGTTTAAATTTTGATGAAAACTCAATTTTTTACAATTTAAATAATATATATGAACAATCCATCGACCCGACCCATCTAGGAATTGGGTTAAATTAGATTTTAGTTTTTACACATGAAATTGGTAATTTCTCACCCTACGAATTGTTATTGTACCAACTAAATGATTTCGCCTTTTTTATTAATATCTTCTTTTTTTCCCTTAAGCCAAATAGAAAATCGTTTTGTCCATTTTATCGCAACTAACAAAAAAGTGCTCACCACACTATTAAATACACAAAATTATTGAAGTATTCTACTCTTGGTGAAACTTTGTTATCAAATTAATAAAGATGACAGAAATTTGATCTTACCCGATGGTACGTCTTCTATTATATAACTTCAGGTATTTTTAATAAACCATTTTATTGTTTAATTTTTATAATATTTGCAAATCTTTTATTAATTTTTCATTACATTTGATGATGAGTAATGTTATAATCACAAACTATTGTACAATATTTTTACAAACTATTGATATATCCAACTTTTTATTAGTTTTCATTTAGACCCACTATTAATATTACTTTTTTTTTTAGAATTTCAACTTACGGCGTTCGCTTCTGATAATTGCTCTTTATTATCAAACTAAGACACCAATCAATTTTTGATGTAGGCTTGGATTGAACCCAAGATCTCTTATACAACTATCAGAGATTTTACCAATTGAACTAACTGGAACCCACATTAACATTACTTTTTCATTTACCAATAACTACTCGCTATATTATTAGTTTGTAAATTTTTTGTAAAAAAGTTTATTTCCCTAACAATATTCCTCCTTGAAGATTCATTCGTACGTCACAAAAAAATAGTGCTAGTTTTGCATAAAGCAATTGCAATGAAAAGTTGTTGGTATATACTTCGGTTGCAGGTCTATGAAGTAAGAGTGAGATCCTCTAACCCTCGCGAGCTCTTCTAGTATTGCATACTTGTTCTCACCTTATTTGGGTATGAATTGGTGATTGGATTATGTTATTTACATACGAATCTACCACTTAAAGTTCTCCAATCACTATTTGTGACAAAATGTGTGCCCAAATATGTGTTCCTAAACTATTTGATCCCCTCGATCCATTGATGCAATGATTTCACCTAGCTTTTGTTTAAAAGTTTATTAAAGAATGATATGATCGTAAAAGAATAGAAATGAATGAAATATATTTAAGTAAAATAAAAGAATGAAAAGAAATTAAGTAATCTTATTTGAAAATTTTAAAGTAAAGGAAATAAGAAGTGGAAAGTATGTAATCTTGTTTGGTAATAAGAAATATTGAAAATAATTGAATTATTATATAATAATATTACTATCAAATCTCTATTTTTAAATAAAAGGGTTGAAAATATAGGTGTATTTTGAGAGTTTTAGCAAAAATATTAATTAAATCTAATTTTATTTCCTCAAATTCTTCTTAATTTTTAGAGAAATGAAAATTTAAGATTTTAAGAGAATAAAAATAAATTAGAGTCCCATCATAACTATTTCATTCCATTCTACTTAAACTTCTAAATAAAAAAATAAAATTTTCATTTCTTTCGTTAAACTCCTAAACATAAGAATGCAAAGAATATTTTTCTTAAAAAAAAAAAATTAAAATTATTCTTTCCCTTATTATTACTTCTTTTATTTAAAGTCATTTCCTTGTCTTGACGGGCCCACCAGAAAACTATGAAAACAAACTGAGATCAAACAAATAGTAAACTACTTCTATAGGGAAGGGCTCAAATCGCATTTATTAAGTCAATAAATATCCACCACCAAGCACCAGCTCAACAAAAGGCTGCTTTTATTTTACTTCATAATTAAGACATCCTCCTTTTTATTATAAAAAACAGAAAAAATCAAAAAATCAAAAAATCAAACGGTCGAGGTTATGTATGGTACAGGTATCGTGTGACAGATGGTAACATTTTGTGCTAAATTCACATATTATGATAGGTCACATTACATTGCTGTGAGATTGTGGATGGCAACGGGCCCCATAGCCCAAGCTATACAAGGTGTCCAAGAAATTAAATTATTAAGTACTACATTTGCTAAAGGGAGCAGCTTGTGTCCAGTGAAAACTTTCACTGGACACGTTAGATTGCGGACACGTGTCCACTCTTTGACACGTGTCTGAATCCTGCTGTGTCCAGTGAAAACTTTCACTGAACACAAACCTTTCCCTTTGCTAAATTACATCTTTCAAATATATATATATATATATATATATATATATATATATATATTTCTTATACGTTAAATACTAGTCGCTAACTCGTATTATGCAAAAGAAAATTCAACATTTTTACTTTTATATATAACAAATAAATAAATGTCAATGAATTTCAACTTAATCATGATATAAATATATAATATTGTTAGGTTCTAAAGTTTAGGACAATTGGCAAACTACAAGCACAAACTTGTTTACATATAAATTCTTAGATTTATAGGTTTGATTAGACAATGTACAAGGTGTTACAAGCCAAAATACAAGAACATTCAAGCTGTAGAAAGGAGAGTTCAACTTCAGTGAAATCCAACCGATCGAAAATTAGATTCGACCAATTGAAAATTGCAGACATGAAAATTTTATAGAATTCTATTTCAGCCCAAATTTGGCTTAAATGTTTTGGGTTTCAAGTGAAACACTTATAGTATATAAAAGAAAACTCTAACTACGTTTTTAGAGTTTCTTGAGAGATTTTGGAGGTGCTCTTGTGAGATCTAAAATGTATTGTGCCTTTATCTATCAAAGTCACTATCGAAAATCATTCTCATATCATTAGATTCAGTAGATCTGAAGTTGCTGTAGCAAGATCAACAACTGTTGATGATCTAAACCTTCAAAAGTCGTCTTGGAGTCACAAACTAGAGAATTTGTGTTATTAAACTTTTGAGTAAGAACTCAAAGTCACAAGCAAGGGTGCTTGTGTTAGTGTAAATCCAAGAAGAGAAAAAGTTCGTGAATTCGGAGTTTGTACGTGATTGTGTCAATAAGTTACTACATGAGATAGCAATAAATTTAGAGTTAAATCTGATTGTTAAAACTTCAATTTTCTTATAGTTGATTTGCTTTACCTTGAGAATAATTAGATCAAATTCTCTCCAGGTTTTTACCTTGAGATGGTTCGTTTAATTGGTTTTCCTTAGTCATTATATTGTATTGTTATTTACTTTTTCACATATTTGCATGATATGATTTATTTGTGTTTAACCTAAATCTGAATAATTAATCTAAGTAATCACTTGATTAATTAATTAAGTTAAACAATCTGTTTAAGGGGTCTAAACGAACAAACAAATATGATATATGTTATCTCTAGTTTGACACATTGTTGTAATTCACACCGAGGACATGAACAAATAAATTAAGGGTAGATAGTAACGTGAGTACTCCCAGTAGGTTCATAAAACAATTTCCATGTGAAATTTGCAATAATTTCAACTGAAATTCGCATACAAATAAATACAAGAATATTTTGTTTATGTTTTTATGTTTTTATTTTTGTATGGTCACACATTCTGCGAAGAGCTTGTATCTTTGTAAAATGCAGTCTCATTTTTCACCTCAAGACAAAGAAAAGTTATATTATGGTCTCCTGACAATGTTCTTTCTTTTCCATGGTCCTTAGATACTCCCAAAAGTGTTGCCTCATTTTTCATCTCAAGACAAAGCAAAATTAAATCAAGGTCCCTTGACAATGCTCTTTCTTTTCCATGGTTCCTTAGATACATCCAAAAGTGGTGCTCACAAATCTTGAAAAATAAAATAACTTCTTATTAACTCCCTAAAGTTACAAAGAACTTCTCCTGAAAATGTCCACATAATAGAATAATAATTATTTAGTTTCAACCATTTAAAGTTGAGTTTAGTAAGAGGTCACATAATAGACAAAAGACTTTAATTTATATGCATCATCTTTTCCGCAATGAAAATCTAATGATATGAGTATGTGGCTTGAAAATCATTACTTAAAGCCTAAAGGATTGCCAAGTCCTTTATCTTGTATAAATATAAATAAATAAAATTAAAACATTGGTACTCTATGCATGATATCTGTTGGTTCTAAGCTATGATATTTGATTCTCTACGTAAAACTAATGTTGGTTTGGTTAGTACTAATTTACCAATTTATGTGTTCAATTCATCTTTACTTAGGTTTTGTATATTGGGTGATTCTATTATTAAGTGATATTGCAATAGTTTCTTTGGATTAAATCAAGTTCTATATTTCATACTTTTAAATATATTTTTATTTTTATCCTATTCTAATTTTATATTTTAGCTAATGTTTCCTTTATTATTTAATTAACATGTTTATTAGAAGGTATTAATCTAGATATGAAAAATTTTAAGGAAAAAAAAATAGAAAACTTAATTGATTTTTAAAAAGGATCTCTTAATAAATTTGTTACTACAAATTTAGAAGAATAAATACGCGTGCCCACACACACATATATAATTGAAATATTGTCCTAATCTTGAATGTTTTCTTAAAAATAATATTTATCTTGATATTAGGGGTTTTGATTTATTTTTATAACTAAAATTATTAAATAAAGTTTCGCTAATAGTAAAAAAATGTTCCAGTTGACATATTAAATATGAAAAGACTATATTTATTTTTTCCCAAATGTATTTTTATATAAAATAATTTTATTGAAAATAATTGTTACATTTGCTTTTGTAGAAAAAGTGTTCTAAAACATTTAAAATGTTTGATATACTACCTATAATTGACTACGTTATGAGAAAAGTAAGCGTTAATCATATTATATATTCAAAGTGAGATGTAAGTAAAACTTGAGTACATAATTTTGATTATTAATTTTGCGTACTAAAATGCAAGAAAAATAAATTTTACTATAAACTATAAATTAATAAAATATTATATAACTGAAATTAAATATATTATAAAAAATCTCAATTAAAATATTGCCTTAGGTCTCAAACTTTATCCTGTCAACGCTAGACGTTGGACAATCATTAACATTATTTTAGCGAAGATCAAAAATAAAAAATTCAAAAATTTCATTGTATTAAGACTCAACAATCATAAAATAATATCATATATATATATATATATATATATATATATATATATATATATATAATAAAAGTTGAGTCATATAAACTGTAGTTGCGTCAAATGGCACAACATATGTATTACATAGCATATAATGGACTTATGCCTTATCACTCATTAATTACTAAGATAGTTTACTTTAAATATTTACTCTTAAGTTTCAAAAAAAATTAAAATGTTACACCGACCTCTTTTTTTTTCTTTTTCTTTTTTTGAGGAAACAAATATTACACCAACTAGAACTCTAAAACCAAAAGTTTCAAGAACTTTAGCAAAAAATATTTTATTTATTTTAATTATTGCTTCTTCTTTATCTTTTTTTTTTTTTTGATGAACTATTGCTTCTTCTTTATCATTATTATTTTTTGTCCAAACTTCAATGGGTGTGTCCTATCCTCTTCCTAACGAGAATTTAGTGACCCTTTCTCCATTAAAAGACATAATTATATGTGGATCATACTCCACCAATTAGGTGGGTAAATTGTCTATTTATTAAGGTACATGTCAATAACCAAAAATATACAATTGTTAGTTAATTAATCACTTAAAAAATTTAAAACAGACACTTTGTTAGGTGTATTGCCTATTCTTTTTTTTTCTTTTTTCTTTTTTAGAATCACGTGTATTGCGGCTATTGCCTATTCTAAATGGTGCATTAAAGGTAAATCATGCAAGACCCAAGTAAAATCACATTAATCATAAGAAAATTACAAGGAAAGAAAAATAATAAACTCTTCATAGATGAGAATTGACGTCATCATTTTCCACTAGACTTGATTAGAGATATACTGATTTCAAAAAAAGAAAAGAAAAAAAAAGATTAGATATATCACAATTTTCAGCATTTCAGAGTCACCAGTCACCATTGCCACCAACAAAATTAGTTTTCCCCATTTCTAATCAACAGGACCTTGTGAAGTCAGATTTCCATCCATTTCAACTTTCAACTGCTCTTAATTAGAAAGCAGTTGTCATTCTCATTAAAACTTGTTGCTTAATCATAACGACAGACCCACAGCAAGTTATAGTTTTTAACACACACTTATGATGGACTGACCCAAGAAATAGAAAAATCCTGTATTACCATTTTTGAGTCTTGAGTACCTTACTACTACCTTACCATTTTCAAAGAAAATGACTGGAATTATGTTGGATTGAGGGCTTGGCCAGGATTTTCAATAATTTGATTTTGTTTTGCACCATAGCAAATTGCGAGTGCAACTTCAAACTCCAAAGTCTCCCATAACAACTTAGCTCACGCCCTCTAACCACTAGAGGTCACATATCTACAAAACAATTGTATTATCTAAAGAAAATCTAGATAATGTTTGAATCGTAATTGACTTTTACTTCGTTAACTTGGAGCAAAAGCAATACAATAAAGATATAATCATAACAATTTCAGAACATCTTTTAATTTGTGTTTTTGAAGAAAAATTTAGAAAAATCACCTCATCCATGGGCCCACCACAATATGGTATTTTAAAATATTTTTCTTGGCCATGTGTGGGATAGTAGGCAAATTTAAGGTTGGTTTGGATGGCACTGGACGCATTCAGGTTCAGCGTTTTCCTTTTTTTTTTTTTTTTTTTTTTTGGCCGTTTCTACTTCTAGGAGATAAGTAATTGTACGTGCACAGTATGTGCATTGTTTACAAACTGTGCACATATTATTTATGTACTTTTTAGTAATTTTTTAATTAAAAGTGGGTCATACGGTATTATTTACACATTTAAAAATTATTTTTTTACAGTATTTTCAGCTTTCAATTTTTAATTTTCAGTTTTCAACTATATCCAAACGGACCTTTAACGATGTTACAAAGTTCTTATACGGATACACTTTGACAAAACTTATACATTGGTTAATTTATAATTGGAATATACTTACGGGTCCATTAATGGAAATTAGCGAAAAATAATACAATGACCGTTTGCCCTGTGTTTAAGTTGTGTCAAAGTAAGGTCTTTAGACTTTTTGTTTGTTGTGAGTTGTGACCTTAGAAGGACTCAATCCAATATAATTAAAGGTCTCATTAATATATGTCTTAATAAATTTATTTTTGTAAAATTTTATTGGGAATTTAAAAAATTGTTAAATTTTTTTCAATTTACCATAAGTTTTTTCTAAAAATAGTATATTATTTGCCTGTTTGGATCCAGTGTTTTGTCGGCTGCATTTTTTTTTATTCGGGGGACAAATGGGTTAGTGCGCGCACTGTTCACGTACTTTATCAGCAATTTTTTATTAAAAATGGGTCTCGTAATACTATTCATATATTTAGAAATTATTTTGCTACAATGTTTTTAGTTTTTAGTTTTCAATTTTCTACAATAAGTTATATTCAAACGGACCCTATAACTTATCAAAAATAGTATATTATACATTAGTAAAATACTATAATTAATCATACGACCAAATACACTTTTGGCCTTTAAAGTTTATGGTAGTTTCTATTTTAGTCCTTTATATTTCAAAATTTTATTTTTAACCATTTTTTATTTAATTTTTTCGTTTTCATATTTGTCATGCAGTCAATTTCTGTTAATAATTTACCTGTCCATAATATGTTTTTCTGCATACAATGATGAAATTCTTACATATTTTAGGATTAGTATTTCATGAAATAGTTAACTATGAAAGGCAATTAATTGTCAAATTACTAACATAAATATACTGCATACCATTATGAAAACAGTCAACCATGAATTTCAAAAATAAAAATATTGATTAAAAAAAATTAGCCCCAAATTTTAAATACCAAAGTGTACTTTACTTTAAGAAAAGGGGGCCTGCAAGTACTATGATTTGATGGACATCTGAAACCAGATTTGAAAATCAAACCTAAAACTGATCTACTAGGATAGCTTGTCTTTTTTGGCTGTGGGATAGCTTGTCGGTAGATAAAGTAAAGAAGCTGCAAAAGCATTTGGCATTAATGCATTAATGGCTAGCCCATCATTACGTTACCACGCTTGATGATTTTTCCCCCCGAAACAGTGTGGAAGAGCATTCGCATATGCAGTATGGAAAATTGAGCATAAAAGTTTAAAATCTCCCTCATATCATTTGGCATTAATGCATTAAAGGTAAACTTTAACTTAATTTTTAAAATAAATTAATATTTTATTTACTTTTTTTTTTCTCACTCGAATTTTGGGTTTTGAGTTTTTGTTTTATTTGAATTTTAAGATATATTATTTTTATTTTGTAAAAATATTATTTTAATATGTTGTATTATAAAATAAAAATTAAGATATTGAAAACATTGTAAAATAGTATAGTATAATTGATAAAGTAACTTTTTGAGATGATAAAATAAGATGAGATAGAATTTTAAGATGTGAATGCTCTAACAATAGTGATATTAAAAAAAAAAAATTGCATCACCAAAAACTACAATTCACCCTACACCTTATTTTCTATTTTCTAAAAAATTTATTTAAATGTTATATCACTCTCTATAAGAAATTATCAATTATATCACTTTTTAAATTATTTTATTTATTTTTCATTTCATTCGGAATTAAAGAACCAGAGGAGAATGCTTATAATCACCCTCTATAAGAAATTATCAATTAAAATTCAGTAATATGATACGTGCAAAAAGTGGCATAAATATGAACTCTGAAATATCTCTTGGAGGAAAACCATCACATGTGCTAGCATAACATAAATACATAGTAGATATGGTTCTTATAACAAGTACGGGAGAATGATTCATATTGAGATTTTTCTTCTATGAAATGATTGAGCAATATTTTGTTGTAAGTTGTGAAATACACACAAAATAATAAAATAGTAAGCACTACAACACGCAAAACTTAACTTGGTCAGGCTAACTTGAAACCTATCTTCAAATGCAGGGGCGGAGCTGTGTTGTAACTTGGCCCTCCAAAATTTTGAAATTTTTTAAATTATATATATATATAATTTTTTTGTATTTTTAAAGTTTATTTTATAAAAATAAGAGTTGGCCTCTCAAATATTTGAATTAGTTCAGTGATGCTCTTAAAAAAAATAATTGGTCTAATAGTTGTAGAAATATAACTTTATTTTTCGCAATTTTATTTTTTATTGTAAGTTTTTGCATCGGTTAAATATTTGATAAATTTTGGCATCAAATATGTTTGAATTTATCTTTTTTAACTTGTTATGTGGCAATTAATAAGTCATTGACTCATTAAAAAAATCTTGTCAAACTACACATGAAATGTGTCTTTAGTTGACACATAATAGGTTAGAACAAGATACTTTTAAATATGTTTGGAGTCTAACTTATTTTAATGTCTTTAGTTGTATGTTTTTAAAATTTTCATTAGTTCAATTGAAAGATTTTTTACATTAATATAAAATTTGATAATTTGTATTTAAAATGAAACTTTTTAAGAATTTCACTATGAAAATGGAAAAAATGAATTTTATTTTATAAAGGTTGTCATCAAACATAACTTTGATTGAAAATACTAAGTTTTTTTTTTTTTTTTTGTTAGGTGAGTGTATATATATAACTTATCAAATAAAAAAATGTGTATATATGTGTGTGTATAATAAAAAAGCGTGTGTGTGTGTATATATATGCATACACATATGTATACGAGGGTTGTCTTGATAAATATATTAGTGTCGCAACTTGGCTTTCCCAAACAAAAATTCCTGGCTTCGCCCCTATTCAAATGTAATGCCATACAAACAAGGGTGTTCTCACACTATCTCACTAAGCAAATCTAGTCTTTTCCTCTTTCACAAGACTTAAACGAATGATACTACTACTTTTATCTAAAGCTCTCCCCATTTACCATTGGACATAGTAGCATGCTTCTTTGACTTTCAAAGAAACGCGTTACTTAATTCTTACCACACCAAGATATCTTTTATTGTGCTTTGCCAAGTGTAGAGTTTATTTAGACCCCTTAAACCACAATTGGATTAACCTAGTTAACAAGCCAAGTTATTACTTAGTCCAAACTTTAGATCTAGGTTAACACAATCATATAATCATATCAATGTAAAGTGCGGAATATAAAAACACAAAGATATGATGACTTAGGAAAACCAAACCGGTAAAAAATCTGGGGAGGATTTAACCTAGCTATCCTCAAGGTAAACCTGAATCCACTATGAAAGAATTGAAGTATACAATAGCGACTTAGACCACTAACGTCCTATTGCTACCCATCAGTAGAACTTACTGACACGACCACGTGCAAGCTTCGAGACCACGAACTCATTCTTTCTTGGATTCTCCCGCAAGTATAAGCACCCCCGCTTGTGTATCTTTAAGCTTTTATGGCAGCAACTAAATGATCATCAAGCTCTCGAAGAAATCTTCTTCTTGATAATCCCAAGCTTGTATGAAGGCAAGCACCTCTTAGATCTCATAACAAATTCACACAAACAGCAATATGAGCAACCTAAAAAATGTGAGGGTTTGCCTTTTATACTTAGGGCAAAACATAAAACCCTACACGTTATATGGGCTTAGGGCTGAGTTGAAAAATCTACAAAAAAAAAAAACAATCGGCACGATTTTCGATCGATCGAGTCTAATTCTCGATCGATCGAGTCAGGCAGAAATGCCCAGGAACTTTTGCAGTTAACTTGATTCTAACTTTACATAAATTACATACTTTGAGCAAGTCTAAAATACAACTAGACACCTATTTTGATTATGGTTTGCCAACAATACATATTAGAGTTCTAATACATTAGTTCCTAAGTACTTAGAACCTAACAAATTTCCCCTTTGGCAATCCGTGAGAAAACACAACTAAAAACTCAAAGTTTACAAGGAAAAACCCTTTACAAAAATATGTCCATCAGAACAAATCCAATTCTAACTACTATCCATCAGTTGCAAGTGTAGACAGCAGCTTAATTGAATCAACCTGTATATTTCCTGAAACACTAAACAAAACGCATAAACGTATGTGTGGAAAATACAAGTAAATAAACATAACAATCTTGATTTCACATGACACAAAATATAGACAAATAGCAATGATATTAATGAATAACTCATAATCATAAGTCTATAAGTAGTGAAACAAGAAATAATAAAACTCCCCCTATCATGAATACATCAAGAGCCAAAAACAGAAAGTACACGGTGAAGCACTTAGATACAATCTAATCTCCACAGGCTCTCAAAGAACAAAGTCCCAAAAACAAAAACTCCATCTACGATATACAATCTACTCCCCCTTTTTGTGACGGAATGCCAAACAACAAATCAAAATCCATCATTAGAAGGAGGCAGCAAAGAGGAACGTCTAAGAAGCGCCAAATTTGCTCTCAAAGCACAGATCTTGTTTAGAATGTCCACCAAAATTTGACCATGAGCAGCCTGAACGGCCACGACAGACTCCAGCGTACGACGAATGTCAAAGTCATTCGAAGTCGATGGTGGAGGAACATCAGTAGTAGCATCTCCTACAGGATCAGCAGACTCCTCACCAAAAGGAACACCTGTAGAAGAAGAAGGGGGAACAGTACCAGAATACTCAGCTCGAGGGCGTTTAGAGCGCTGTCTCATCTGAGCAGCTCTCTGCCTAAGAAAAGTGGCACTTATGGGAGCAATAACATGAACGGGCTCAGACACGGAAAAATCAGACAAACCTAAAAACAACAAAATCCTATGAATGAAAATAGGATGAAAAAGAGCATGAGCAGTAGATGAACTCCTATACATTTCGTTCAAGGAACGAAGAAACAGATAAGGAAAACTAATAGGAGCATCCGTAACCAGAGCATACAAAAATGCACATCGCTCCAAAGGAATGGTGTGCAGATACAAAATAGGCTACAGGGAATGACACACTATCCTAAAGATAAGATAGGTAGACTCAGTGAGCTCAGCAGAAGTGATCCAAGGATCAAAACCTCACCGGATAGAAGTACCGGTGATGTAGGACATGATGTCATCTAGGGAGGAGACACAGCATAGGGGTAAACAGGATGCTGAACAAGAGGCACCCCGAGAGCATTAGCCACTATCGAAGGAGTAATGATATACTTATTATCACGAATCCAACTCCTCACAAGAGTGCCGGAACCATAGGAGTGAACAGAAAGGTTGGAGGTTGAAACAAAACCTAGACTATTCCCATGCGTGGTGAAACCATCAGCTATGTGAATATTTAGGGGATGTGGTGCAGAGTCAAGTTTGAAGAATAAGGACGAGTGAGGTGTCATTTGATTGCAACAGGCAGAATAAAAAAGCCAAGTTTGAGACTTACCGAGTAAAACTGAGAGAACAGTGGAAAGAGATGCATTACCAGTCATAAGAACAGTCTGAGCTATGATCTCCTGTAGTTTAGTGGGTGAGAGGTTGATAGTGGATCCAGAAGACTGGGATTCAGCTGAAATGAGAGGCATTGGCGGAGTAGACTCAGTATTAGCAACTGTAGAAGTAGATTTGTTGCAATGGTAACAAGTCTCAATAGTGTGGCTAGGACGCTTGCAGTAGTTGCAGAACTTTTTGTTGGTCTATCTGCGACGATTGCTGGAGCCAGAAGGATCACCTGAGTGCTGAGGTTGCTCTATGGTGGAGCAGAAGGAGTAAGGGCCAGAACATTAAACTTATCCTGGGCTTGAAGAGTTGCAAGGCGAGCTTCTTCTCTTACTAAATCGTTCACAGCAGTATCAAGAGAGGGAGGAAGACTACGATTAAGAAACTGACCTCGAATGGGCTCATAGTCTTTGTGGAGTGACATCAGGAAATCATAGAGACGAAATTCATCTCTAACAGCAGCATATTGTTGAGCATCTTTTGAGCTTGCCCAAGTTGGATCAGAAAGGTCAATTTGGTCCCAAATGAAGTGAAGCTGATCATAGTAGTAATTGATGGACTGCCCCGGTTCTTACCTGAGTTGATGCAATTCAACCACTAACTGATATTTCATGGATTCGTGAGTAGTAGAGTATCTTTTGGCCTATATATCCCATGCTGATTTCGCATCATCAAAGCTGCCTAGCAGATTGGAGATGGAGGGAATGGAAGTGTTTTGAATCCATGTGAGGATCATGTGATTGTGACTATCCCATTCAATCATGCGATTGAGGAAGACAGTATCTTCTTCACTTGCCCCCTTCACATGAATAGTGATTGCACCAGTACAATAATGCTAGAGCATACGACCCTTAAGAAAACTGTGCATAACTTGAGACCAAGATAAGTAATTCTTAGTCCCCTCTAATACAGTATTGATGGGGCGAGGAAGAAAACATCATTTTTATCCATTTACAGACACAATATGTAAAAACAGACTACAAAAATGAAATCTATGCGAAAAACTAAGTAAGGAGAACCTGGACTGTAAAAAGTCAACTCTAAAAAAGCCAACGGTCAACTGTCCGAGATGATGACGTCAGCAAGATGATGTGTCGCTGACGTCAGCAGGTGGCAAGATGCTGACATAAGCTAGGGCTGACGTGGCACTGATGACGTCACGGGTTGACATCAGCTGGAACTGAAGACGACGCGTGAGGCGCGTGGGATGCAATGCAGGATCTTTGAGTGGCGTGTGAGGGCGCGTGTAGGCTCCGATGGCTTCATAGCTTCCACCAAGTTGTAGATCGGTGCAAGACGATCTCAGTGGTACCTTCAGAAAACTGATCGGAGCAAGTGTCGCGGTGGTGCAGAAAGAGGCAGTGGTCTTTGCAGTGTAAAACTCCTCAACGATGACTGCGACAGGTTCGGAACCCAATGATGATGTCTGCAAGACATTGAAAGTTCAACAGGGAAAGGCTGCAACAGTTGTTGTGACGGCAGAAGCGATGTTGAGAATGGAGTAATACCAATAAAAGACAAGACTGCTAAAAAAAAAGGCCAGAGCAGTGGCTCTGATACCATGTTAGAAATACTGAATTCAATAGTATTGTATTTTTTTACCGAAACAATATATATGAGTGCCTTTATATAGGAGGCATATGAGTGTAGTACAAGTAAATATGAGTGCAGTATAAGTAAGAGTGTAGTACAATGTGTGCTATACAAGTAAGTAATCTAGTTAGGCCAAGCCCACAATACTATACTCACGTTAACAATTCTATCTGGCCTTGCTTTTGAATAAAAATAAGACTAATTATCATTTTGTATTTTTTTACATAAAATATTTCACACAATATTCAAACTTTCGTAGTAAATGTTCACATTTTACACATAATGTGAAAAAAATTTGAATATGGAACAATATGAAAGAGCGTGAATATGAAGCAATAAAATAAAAACCCTCAAAATGTTCTCTATAATGTTTTGTCATAGTACATGTGAGCTTGAGCGATCTCTACTTGAGTCTCTTTCAACTAGCTTGAGCTTCAGCAATAGAACAGTGAGAGTCAAGTTCAACAACAATGGACATCAAAGCGTTGCAAAGGCATAAATATGGTGAGATAAGCTCATGTTTTCTTAGTATATATGTTTTGATTAATAATTTGATAGCAAGGCAGAAAGCAAGTCATTATGTTGATGTTTAACTTTTGTACTTTTTCTTGAACACATCTCATACGTGGTTAAGCAAGAACGGTCCAAATTGCTCTTTTTCCCATTTTAGTTTCCATATTTTGTTTAAGAAATTGAAGTTCAAGTTAAACCCTTGAACATGTGGGGGACATAACATAACATAAGTTCTTCCAATTATATTGAAGCCGACTATGTTAAGTTTGTCAAAATTAGTTAGTGGTTGATTGATATTTAGGACTAGGAGCTCATTGTTTTCTTGGTATTTTGATTCATAATTGGATAGCAACGCAGAAAGCAATTTAATATGTTCATCATTAACGTTTGTGATTTCTTGAAAGTACGTGGTTGATATATGAGAAACCCATACACGTGCAGTACAGCGAATACTCACAAACTCCTAGGTATGGACTATTTTAGATACCCTACTTTCGATAAGCCCAATTAAAGTTTGATGGTTTAATTAGTCAGATTTTGACAGACTCAAGCTCAACTTTGATAAGGCCTAACAGAAGCTAATGTGGACAGCCGAACTTTTCCAAGCCCAATTCTAAATTTGGAAGAACTGCATGTTGCATATGCTAAGTTGAGAGGTGGAGAAAAGTCACACATACCAAAAGGACAAAAAGAGAATTTTGGTTGTTAAAAAGAGTAAAAGTGGAGGTCCAATTCCATCAATTTAGGCTTTAGCAGATGTTTAATTGGTAAGTATATTGCAAGTAGTGCAAATGATTTTTTCTTTTTCTTCTTCTTCTTCTTCTTTTTTTTTTTGTTGTTGTTGTTGTTGTTGTCATTCTTGTGCTAATGATTCCCTTACGTAAGATTGTAAGTTAAATATAGCCTAACTTCAATCCCACCCTAAGAAGTTAGAGACAACAATAAAAATATTAAATCAAACCAGTGATACATATATGATATATAATTGCTTAATAAATTTGAACACAATGCTGGCTATTTTACACTAAGACTCTAACCATTGAACTACAAATTTGGATAGTGTTTTATTAAGCTTCATATAGTCGAATTTAATCATCTCTAAAATTGAGATTATATTGTGTGAAAATATATTTCTAGTGATAAAAATAATATTAAACGAAACTAATGTTACACATTTGATTGCAATCAATAATGAAACTGGAATTTCATATTAAGAGGGATCAAAGCATGAAACGACAAATTTTTACCTTTCAAGATTAAGAAATATACTAAGATTCAATTGGAACAATAAATATACATTTCAATCCAATCACCTATTAAAATTGAATTTGATGTTATTTTGAATCCCAAAAATTATTTATGGTTGATCATGTTATGAATTTTGTTGCAATCTCTCTCTTAATATGCAAAAACAAAGAGTTCGTTAAAAAGCATCATCTTCCATTTTATAGTGAAACCTATTCTTGAAAATTTTCATGGTTTCAAAAGTCAAATATTTTAGTTGGTTCTCCCATCATCTCATTATATATATATATATATATATATCCATTATTCTTCTTGCAAAAACAAAGAGCTTTTTAAAAAATCATCCATTGCCAACCTCCCACTTAAAGTTAAAGTCTACTTTCATTTTAGCCTTTAACAAAATTTTCTATCCAAACTCTGATTTCTCTTTACTGATTGTAGGATTTCGCTCGATTGGGATCTTCAGACTAGCATAATCTTCAACCCAAATAATACCCATACCAATTTCAATGCTCATAACCCAAAATTACAACATATCTTTATCGTGGATAGCTAACACTAAAAAACCTAACACCTAGCAATTCTCATGTGCAGAATTTGGGTTCAACTCCACCTTCTATACTAGTTTAAAAAAAAAAAAAATGTAATTTAGAAAAATTATTATTGTTTATCAAATTTTTCAAAAAGAATCATATTTTGAGATTTCCCAAATATAATAGAAGAATAACAAAAGGTAACCAACGAAACCTATTAAGAAGACCTATTTTAATATTGTATTTTGAGACTCGGAATTACTTTTCCAATAAGTGCTAATAAATTGACATTAATTATTTGAATTATGCTTGACTTGACTTAACTACTTAAAAGAAGAGTGTTGCTTCTTACAATTTCCTTTGCATAAAAGTATTAAGCTGTATTACCTTTACCATATTTTATTCATCCAATTATGTCATAGACACAGAGTTTTTCACCAAATAGTTCACGCTCAGATTCGCTTAAAACAAAAAAAAATTGACATTACTCTATCACCCAGATCTCATTTGGACCCATTATAACACAAAGAAAAGGCAACGTGTAAAAAATCTGATGAAAAACTCAATGTCGATAAACTTTTTGATATTTTTATGCTCCATCTCAAAGATTTGTTCCTTTAAAAAGCTAGTGGGAGAGGAAAAATAAAGCAAAAGGGTTAGTCTCATGGAAGTGACACGAGTAAGTCTTCACAAATTTTGTATATACATTGATTCCTTTTTTACGTTTGAATATGAGAATTATCGAAACTCCATCCAGCGACCCTAATCACCTTAATTGGGTTACAGGCTTACAGGTTTTGTGAGCGCTTTTCAAACTTGAGTCGATTTTGAAGGACCTGCTTACGCTAGAAGAAAGGCTTTATTTTCTATAGTAATTTCAGCAAATGAATACTTCAACAGGACTCATCCAAATGCACTCTTCTCTACATATATGCTCTTTCCAAATTACAATCAAGGTTTAACATGCATATATGATACGTGACAATAGAGCAATGCTAGGGTTAACATGCATATATGATATACCTTTTAAAAAAGAAAAGAAACATCATAGCTTTCTCTCATCTTTTTTACTTTATTGATCTTTGAATCTGCCTTCACTATGTTAGTGAATATGATGTTGATTTCATTGTTATCCAATTCGAAATTTAAAGGTCTAATGTCATCATGGCCCTCCTCTTCTATTGGTTTCCAACTTTACATAGCCGACCACGGCGGGCTAATAATCATCCAACTATCATTGAGTTCTGTAACTTTTTCATTTTTAATGAAAAAAGGTTGGTGGGTAAAGCTCAATTTTTAATTTTTTTTTTGTTTTTTTGTTTTTGGGTAAATCAAAAGAAAGTCATTTTATGGTCTTCCATACAATCGATCTGATATCATCTAGCTTTCCTCCTTACAGTTCCACATAAGTTAGAAAAAGCTGTTCCATGTAACCCTCCTTTAAATTTGATAATATATGCTATAAAATTATATAAGATTCACACAACCCTTTTTTTTTCTTCTCTTTTGTCCTCCATTCATGTCTGGTTACTACTTTTTAAGTGAGCGCATGGGAGGTTTTGCGGTCCACCTCGCACTCATCTCTTACTTAGAAATCTTTCTCTCTCATGAATCTATTATATTTCTTACACCTAGAATATGTATGAAAAAAGAGGATGACGTCAAGGATACTAAAGGGAGAAAGAGACAACTATATATATATATATATATATATATATATATATATATATATATATATATATATATATGCTTAGGATAGGATAAAACAAAATCAAACAAGCAAGGCATGACAAATCAAACGGGATGGAAAATATTTTACCATCCCTATATGTATCTCTCCTCTATGAATCCAATATAATTATAGAATCTTTGTACTTTGAGAAAAATATAAGATTTTAGAAAAATTAGTAATTTAACATAGAATTAAGGCAAGAGATCCTATGTTTGATTATTATCTTATTTTCTTTACTTTCTATTTAAATTCTCACATATTAGGTCTTACATTAAAAGATAATATGATTAAATTTACTATATTTCAACAGTTTAAATTTTTGAAAGAACCGATAATTTAACATATATCGATATATATGCTTCAAGTAATTTGACATTTAATCAATGTGTTATTGAAGTGGCTATTAATAAAAAAAATGTTAATAACTTTAACATTATCCCATTTTTACTGCATTAGTTAAAAGATAATCTATGATAGCGGGGAGTATAAACCCATCATTATCTTACTTTTTCATCCATCAAACATGACTTACCGCTTGATTAGCTTATGAAAAAATTGTACTACATGATCTAGGTGGTGTACTATTTCATGCATCAACCATCCCAAAGAAATTGGTTTAGTCTTTTTGCATGTTCTTTCTCCGTTGACATGGCGGACACTTAAACCCCACACGCCCGCCTCATTTTCGAACATCTCTAATGCTGTGGCCAACCATATCCCAAACAATACACCGACACACGCACAAATCTTTATTTTCCAATTGGCCATGCAATTGGTCCCACCTGACATGGCATGCTACGTGACATCATCTAAAAGCTAGTTTCTTCACTATAAAACCCACCAAATCAACAAGCTTCATTCCTCGCTCCACAGTCTGCACCTTATAACATTAGTACATTGCTAAAGTCTAGCAGCATATTGATAATAGACCTTTTGAAAGCTAACAGAGTTTATAGAAATAATGGATAGGTTGAGATTTTTCTTGTGTCTTGTACTGATCCAATCGGTTTTGTTTTCTAGATCCGAAGCTCGCCCTCTTAATCCAAACATGATGGGGAAGAAGAACCAAACCCTATTCTTCAAAGACCAATATGATCCCAAAGGAGAGACTAATCCAGGAGGTCCAAGAATTCATGGTGCAGTAGTTGTTCCACTCAAAAAAGGTCCAGTCCCACCTTCAGCCCCTTCTCCATGCACCATTGGTGGCATTGGTAACCATAAGATGAGTGGTATTGGAAAATGTCCTGTTGGTGCATGAAACATTTAACCTTGTTGCTGTTGCTGTTGCTATCTTGAACAAATCTCTGCCCAATGCTTTTGATAAAAAAGTGTTCCCTATAGTATTCCAATACCTAGTTCTTATTTTCGTATGAAAGTCTTCTAGTATAATCTTTTTCACAACTTGTTAAGACAATAAACGTGGCATGATCAAGATTATTAACATATGGATCTATCACTTTATCATGTACTAATTATGATGGAACATGTCAACCATGATGTAAAATTTTATGGTTCTAAAATTATGTATATTTTGGCTTGCTTCAGCAATGAAATTATATGAGCTTGAATGATATTTAGTAGATGGGAAATAACTTTTACACCTAGTATACACATGCATGTTTTTATCTAAAATTGTGACTTTATTAGATAAATATTTTGTATGAAACAGTCTTATGAGACCAATATTTCACTGTGAGACCTACATGTTGTGAGACATTAGTTTTCATGAGACTGTTTTTAAAGATACTTTCCCCTTTAATAGATGGGAAATAATTTTTATACATGCGTGTGTACAGTGTATATGTATATTAATACATATATACCATGAGACCTGCATATTAGTGAGATATTAGTTTCATAAAATTGTATCAAAAGATACTTTCTTATAGATGAAAAATGATTTTTATACATGCGATTATACGGTGTATATGTACTAATGTGTGTAAAACAGTGAGAATATCAGGTCTAACAACAATTGACAGCTTTGGTGACTGCTCTCTTTGGCATTGGATAATTAAAAAAGAGTTGCAAAAGCCTATATATTTTATTTAATGATTTGATAGCAAAGCAGAAAAGCAAGTCATTATGTTCATTTTCAACTTTTGTTTTTTCTTTTCACCCAAAATAATAATAATAATAATAATAATAATTGTGTGTTTTTGAAAAAGTACAAGGTTGAGCAAGAACCGTCTTCTTCTTCTTCTTTTTCCATTTTGGTTTCCATCATTCGTTAAAAACATTGATGTTAAAGTTAACCCGTAGTTATATTTGGAGAATATATGGGGACAAAACATACGTTCTTTCAATTACTGATGCTTAAAAATGGCGCAGACTATATATGTTAAGTTTGACAAATCAACTAGCGGTTAATTAATATCTAGGAACTCACTGTTTTCTTACAATTTTTATTAGTAATTTGACAGCAACGCAGAAAGCAATTCACTAAGGTCATTTTCAACTGTTATGCTTTTATTTATTTATTTATGTTTTTTAACATGCATGTGGTTATGAGCAAGAACAGCCTTTTTCTTTTTCCATTTTGTTAAAAAGATTGAAGTTAAAATTTAACCCTAGTTATATTATTTGGAGAACATATGAAGACAAGACATAGTTCTTCCAAATTAAGTGTGATTTTGGATGGCATTTTAGGCCTAGCATTGTGCATTTGTGTTTCATTTTTGTGGGTCCCATGCACTATTTACGGGACCTGCAAGTACAGATTTTGGCAAAATCAACTTTAAAATTGAGTCTCACGGTACTATCTATACATTTAAAAATTATTTTGTTATAATTTTTTCAATTTTCAGTTTTTAGTATTAAGTGGTATTTAAATAGACTCTAATAGTCAAAATCAACTAGTGGTGATTAGGTTAAGGACAAAACTTAGTGTAGACACCCTATTTCGTTCCTCAATTATAATGCATATCTTTGTGCATGCGTCTCCCCAATGATGAACTGATTAAATAGTATGTATAACTTCTTAATCTCTCTCTTATTTGGCACATCTTTATTTTATTTTATTTACTTTTTTTTTAACTCCTATATTTGTTTATTCTTAGTTTTAACTGTCAATTCTTTATTTTAAGTGCATTTGAACCAACCATTTTTTATTTTAATTCATGCATGCCTCTCTCTTTTTCCTTTTTTTTTTTTCACAAAATCCATAATTTTTGAAAGTTATATAAAAAAAAAAAAAAATCAAGTTTTGTGTCTCAATCTCCCTCTCTGTTAATTTAACATTAAAACAATTGCATTTCATTTCAAAATATATTGGTATAAACCTAGCTTTAGGGGGGAAAAGAAAAGGACAAAAAACACAACAGAATGGTGAGAGGGTACAGGACAGACACTTCCCACATAGGTCCGGCATACCCTTCTCTGAAATTTTTTTGTCTTGGCTGTCATACCACTGTTCCAGTGAGGGCAGGTGGTGGATTTTGAAATTTTGAAAAAAAAAAACAGAGAGGAGCTCACATTCATGGTGAGACCCGTTCATTAAATGCATATTGGGGCCTATCATGAATGTGAGAGAAGGGAGCACCATTTCTCTATGCTCCAGGACAACCTAAAAATTTTCCGAACAGACGATAAAAGGCCGAAAAAAAAAGAAAAGAAAGGGGGGAAAAAGGAGGGGAGGCATCAGAGAGTAAAAAAAGAGAGAGGAAAACAAGGAGACCTGGGTTTTCCACCGGATTCTAAAAAGAGGATAGACCCATTTTTTTTTCTCCGGATTTCAAAAAAAAAAACTCATTTTCATCACACCTCTTTGATTCTAATCTTCAAAAAAAAAAAAAAGAAGCTTTCAAAAAACACAAAAAAAAACATTGAGAGATTGAGATTTCTTGAGGGAAAATCTGGTCCTGAGGGGGGACAAATCCCACTGTACACAATTTTTTTTTCCAGCACCTCTCCGTCAACCGTCGCTGGTGGAGCGTCGCGTGGTGGAGGGACCATCCATCAGAGAACGCCGTTGTCGCCGCCGTTCATCTCAATGAAGTCACCATCAAACCCGTCCAAGGGTGTTGGGTATGTCTTCAACCTTCCCACTCTTTATTCTTGCGTTTCAGTTGTTTGAAGCTTGTTTGCTTTGCTGGGTATTTTCTTTTCTGTCTGAATGTCAAAGCTTGAAGCTTGGTTGTAATAAAAGAAAGCTAAAGTGAAAGGGTGGGCTTAAAGTTTGTTTGCTTTGCTGGTTTCTTTTTTCCTCTTCAGTCTGAAAGTTAAAATTTGAATCTTGGCTGCCTTGAACAAATAGTAGAGCCGGGATGTAATAAAAAGAAAGCTAAAGTGAAAGGGTGGGCTTAAAGCATGTGATTTCTTAGAAAGTGGACCATGCACTGATGGCTTGACATAGGTTCTTTTCCTTTTCTTTGTTTTCTATCACCGTAGCTCCCCTAGTCACCTAGACCCATGTTCTTCCCAACAACTCCCACTATTTTCTTTTTCATTTTTTTCTCTCACCATAGCTCCCCTTTGCCTAGACCCATGCTCTTCCCAACAAACCCCACTATTTCGGTTTCTACAAACAAAATATAAAATATACTTTTGTTTTACTTCAAGTCAAAAAACAAATGTTTGATTCCGATTTTCACAAAAAAAAAAAAAAAAAAATATATATATATATATATATATATATATATATATTTTACTTCAAATCAAAAGCAACTCCATGTTCCGGATCCCACAAACAAAAAACAAAAATATGCATTTTTTTTTTTTTTACCAAGACCATGGTTTCGGTTTTCACAAGAAAAAAATAAGAAAAAAACTTTTTTTTTTTTTACTTCAAATCAATGCCAAGTCATAAGCCAATCTGATTAAGCCCTCACTTTTTTCATTAAAAAGATTACAACCCTTTTAGTCTCTTAAAATGAAATGTTCTCATATTACTCACATCATATCTTGGAAGAGTTTAAGCTTACACTTTTTTTAGTAGTTGTTATGTCAATTTCTTAATATGCTTGTTAATTTCTTGGTCGTCATTTTGTTTTGTTATTAGCTTGCTGCTTCTTTTTATTTATCATTATTTTGTGTTATGATCTAGCTCTAGGCCACCATGCTATAAAATCAACTACTTGCTTGATTTGGTGTAATGAATTTGGTTAATAATATTGTACCCATTGAACAATTAATCAAACATCACATAGTCCTTACTTATTTAGTAGAGGCCGGTAGACATATCGGGCGTGCGTGGGTGCCTCATACCTTCCCACGGCGTAATTTGACCCCTGAACTTGTCCTTGGTGGACGTAGACCTTTTTCCTTATCTATTGAGTCAACCAAATAAAAAAGAAAGGTTTTTTTATTTCTTGTTTTGTTTTCCCTTGCAAAAAAAAAAAATAATAATAAAACAAGTGGCGACTCCTCAACTTTTTTTTAGACTCATGATTTTCTTAGTACTAAAAAATACTCCAAAAATCAAACCTTTTCTTTTTCTTTAAAAAATCCTTTCCCGAGAAGCATCATGTGGCCGTGTCCATACTTAGATACAATATCTTAGTTGCTGTTTCTTAAGTTCTCATTTTAAAATTCAACTATGTGGTTACTTAATTCAAAATAAACTTTCATCCTATGAGAAAAAATCTACATGACAGCATCTTAAAATGGGGACTTAAGGAACAATACCTAAGTACTGTACCTAAGTTTTGTTATTAGGTTAATCATGAATGTGCCCATTTTGTTCAACTTTAGAAACATATAGGAATGGAAGGTAGATCCGAAAGATTGAAAAATCTGACTCTGTAAGTTTGAAAGATCTTAATTTTTCCCTACAAATATTGAGTAAACATAGGAATGCAACTACGCACGATCAACATATTGAATAGTGATGCATGGCCGATAGCAATAGCCAGTAACTCCACTGGTGGACAAAATAAAATTATAATTTAATAAAAGTGATGTTTAAAAAAAGTTCTATATTCTTTTCTCGATGAATGAACAACTTCATATCAAAGAAAGTACTACAGCAAGTCATTACATATAGAAAGACTTCAAAATCTTGCTGGAACAGCCAGCATCAACGCAAAGACTAGTGTCACAGAGCAGCATATTAAAGTTGTACTTTAGATTAAATTAAACTCACCCAAACGAATGCTAAGAAACATGTAGATGGTAATTTGCCTCCAATATGCATAGTTGTTCAAACTTTGAAGTATGGTTCTTGGGTTAATGCAATCATCAATCCTGAAGTACCATAGCAATGTTAAATGTTTGATGGGAAATTTAAAAAATTTTCAATGAACACCATAATTCAATGCTAATTTTCAGTGTCCATTATAACATCTAAACTAGAGTCAAAATTAGCAATTTAGTGTGTAACTATTCATCTTAATCCATAAAAGCATTTTTAACGTACATCTTAGAATCCGTTTGTTTCAATAGACATTAGTTTCTAAAAAATGCTTTATGTATTTGTGGGTGTTTAAGGTGATTGAAATTGTTGGTTAAATTGTTGGCTAAAGACTAAATGTGGGGTCTTATGCATGGAAAAACATTATTAGTGTGAGAGATGTGATCCGGAATGGGATGGTGTGACGTATTGGAAACGGCAAATCAGTGCGTATTAAAATGGATAAATGGCTGCCTGCTCACTCAAACCGGTCCATTTTATCTTGATGCTAAGGTCAGTGTCCTCATTGATCATAATAGTGTAGCGTGGAAAACTGATTTGGTGCATCAGCTGTTCTTGCCTCATGAAGCTACAATAATAATGGGCATTCCTCTAAGTGAAAGGCTCCTCCCTGACAGAATCACTTGGGCACTTACTCCATCTGGTATTTTCTCTACTAGTAGGGCTTATAAATTGCTTGTAGCTTGTGAGTCAGCCTCTAATGCAGCTGGTACCTCAAACCTAGAGTCCTAAAGAAGTTTTTGGAAAAGAATTTGGCTGCTCCGCACTCCAAATAAAATCAAGCATTTCATTTGGAAAGCTTGTCAAAATGCCCTACCTACTAAGGCGAACCTTCATCATCGCCACATTGCTACATCAGCAACTTGTGAAGGCTGCAAAGAACAACCTGAGGACACTCTTCATGCTCTCTGGCTCTGCAGAGAAATATCTTGTGTTTGGAGATCTTTGGGTTGTTTCTACCAAGATGGCTCAATTCAACCAGTGACATTTAGCGACCTCTTCTCCAGATTTATGCTATAGCGGGATGATGTGAGATTGGAGATTTTCTCAATCGTCACTTGGCTGCTATGGAATAGACGAAATGCCAGCCAATTTGGGAAGCCGATTCACCCTCTCCACAATTTTTGCAGTATGGCAAGCAATATTCTCCAGGAATTTCTTGCAGCTTGGAATGAGAATGAGGGGTCATCACCAGCTGATCCAACTATTCTACAGCACTGGCAACCCCCTGATCTTGGCAGCTATAAGGTTAACTTTGATGCGGCCATATTCAGTGCATCAAATTCAACAGGCCTTGGAGTGATGGTGCGTGACTGTGCTGGGGAAGCAATAGGAGCGCTTTCAATGCCTATTCCCCTGCCTCAATCCATAGCAGATGTGGAGGCCCTTGCCTGTCGCAGAGCTGTGCAATTCGTAGCCCTGACTCAGGTTGTTTTTGAAGGTGATTCTTTGGTGATCATCAATGCACTTACCACTGATATAGGGGAATTGGCCTCCTATGGAGCTATCTTAGAAGACATTCGTGTGCTGATTTTGGGCTTTCAAATGGTAGGATTTAAGCATGTGCCTCGCAGTTGTAATGCCGTAGCTGATGCTCTAGCTAAGAAAGCGAGCTCAGCTGTAGGTTTGCAGGTTTGGCTAGAGGATATTCCCTTAGACATTGCCCCTCTTGTGCTAAGGGATGTCCATTAACCTGTATTTGTTACTTGTTTTGAATAAATTCCTAGGCCTTTGGTCTGATTTCTCAAAAGAAGAAAAAAAAAGAAAAGAAAAAGAAATTGTTGGTTAACCTGAAGATGATTTTTGATTGACCGTAAAATAGAAGCACCTTAGGCATAAAGTGATTCACGCTTTTATTTGAAATCGTAACATTTTACTCCTCACCAAAAACTCATTAGCCCAACTTCTATCCCTACCCCCAATTGTCGACAGCCCAACTACTACCCCTCTAACATCGTTGATCTTCGGCCACTACCACCACTGCCGGTAATTATTTATTTATTTTTTCATCTTAAATTTTCATTTTATTATTATTATTATTATTATTATTATTATTATTATTATATATGTGTTGAGAGACGAGAAAATGTGTAAAACTAGTAAAAAACATATTTTCCTCAACATTTTTAGGAATGCAACTTAATTCTCAAAAGTGTTGTTCAAAACATTTTCTTAAACACAATCAAACACTTTTAAACTTTTAATAAAAAAAAAAAGAATTTCCATCAAAACAAATAAAACCTAAAACCTATTTTTATGAAATTCACCATCCACTTTTTACTTTTACTCTTTTTCACAGCCGTTTATATATCTTCGGTAATCTTTTTTTGGGTTTTGCAATTACTCGTGATTTTCTTCACTGATCAACTTAACTGCACATGCAACTTCCAGTTCTTACAAATTTGGAATTGGGCCTGGCGGCGGCAAGTGTATCTGTCCACATTTCTTAAAATTGGGGCTTATCTAATTTGAACTTGGGCATGTTAAAATTTGACTATTCAAACTATCAAAATTAAATTGGTCATATTGAAATTAGGATATCCAAATCTAGGCATTTGCGACATTAGTATTAATATTCACGCCCACAATCTTATAATTCAACTAGTTGGTAGTACTTTTTAGTATTTTGAAGACATTTAGAATTTAAATCATCGTTCTCCAACTATATATATAGTATTCACTGTTTTAAAAAAAAACAATTTGTTATATTTAATCTCCCCTCCAAAAAGGAGAGAGAGTTAATTGTAGCTATCCATCATAAATTATAAGGGTATTTATAATGTGATATATTTCAAAATTTTAAATTAACACTCTAACTCAAGAATAGTTTATGATAACATAGTTGCTTTCTAGAATTTGAGCACAATGTCTAGCTCACATTAAGACCTAATTAACCACTAAACCCCAAACTTAGATAGCATTTTATTAAGCTTCATGTAATCATATTGAATCATTTCCAAAATCGTGATTAAATTACATCATGGGCCATTGCCGAACTCTTTATAGAGAGTGTTTGGGAAAAGGCAAAAGGAAAAGATAGTTTACTAAATTTTTTTTAAAAAGTAATCTACCTTTTAGCTTTTTTGAAAATAATATTATCCGGTGAAAACCTAGAATAATTTCTTTTAATCATAATTGATTTATTTATTTATTAAATTAGCGAAAAACCAATATAATTAATGATAATATAAATAAAAAATAAAAAATAGATTGACATATGATAAATTTTATTATGTAATACCCTACTGACTTACTGCAGGTTAATTGGAATATGGATACTATTGAACAAAGGTGCTGGACCTTTGAACCAGATTTGACAAGCAAGCTTAGTGCCTGTTTGTTTCAATGTTTTCAACCCAAAAGTCCGTTTTAAAAAAGCAATCCCAAAAAGTCCGTTTGGTTAGTTATAAAATGCAACTTTTTGGAAAAAGTTGCCTTTTGAGTTTGTGAAGAGAACGCGCATTCTGTGAAGGGAGCTTTAATGTGCATTTTATAAAAGCTCTGCGCGTTGATGAATCTATCCGTTGGCTTTATTGGTTCAATTACCAAATTTCCCTCACTTTTACTTAAAACTCTAACTTAAAACTTATCATCTTCTTCTTCCTTTGATACACACAAAGGAAAAAACACCCACACAGACACACAGAACCTGCAAGATCGCCACCACTAAAACGCAGATCCCACCATTCACCCAACACCATCCAACCATCACTACCCAACCACCACCACCATCACTTGTTAAAACCACCCCCACCAAAACCCGTTAAAACAACGGAAACCCAAAATACAACGAAAATCAAACATGATCTACCTAAAATCCACAAAAAATCAACTTAAAATTAAACCATCAACTGAAACCCATAACCCAAACCCAAAATCAAAATCAAAATACATACACAATGGTAGCAGAACACTTGAAATTAGATGAGAGAGATTCAACCATGCAAGCTTCGACAGAGAGGGATTTCTAACTTCATTTTCCATGTCTTTGTTTCTTATCATTGCTAGAGAGTGTTCAAGTAGAAATAGAAAAAAGTAAAAGAAAGAGAGAACTATAGAAAGAAAGAGAGAGTTGGAGAAAGGGAAAGTGGGATCTGGAATGCACTAGAAAGAGAAAAAGAAGGGTAGATAGAGATGGGAGTGGGGTAGGTGTGTGGTGGAGAAAAAACCCAAGAGAAAAAAAGAAAAGAAAAGAAAAAGAAAACGTATGGATGTAATTAAGTTTGGAAAAAAAATATAAAATAAGAAATGACAATTAAGAAATGCTACAACAATATTTTCACAATAAATTTTAAGTAATAGATTGTTATTAGCTAATATTGGTGAGTAAAAAATAATTTCAGTGGTGGGTTCAAATTAGAACTAGTAACAACTTTTCACATAAGATTTTGATGTGATTCTTGTGAAAGTATTGCAAAAAATGTTGTGGATATAACATTTTTCATTGAAAAATATAATTGTTAGGAATGAATATAGGAAGAATAAATGATGATAAAAAAAGAATAAAGAATGATGATAAAAAAAAGAATAAAGAATGAATGAAGAAATAATATTTAAATGAGATGAAGAAAAGAATAAAGAGTCTGTTGGAAAATGTATTTGAAAAAGTAAGTAGGCAAAAGGTAAAATGTACTGTTCACTTTCCAAACAGTACAAAAATTTGGAGAGGCTGTTGGAGATGCTCTTACAACTTTTTTTTCTTCATAATTGTGATGTTATAGAATATGTGGTGGAGAAAAACTTGTGGGTATTAGAACAACTCATTTAAAAGATAAGTGTTAATAAAATTTTATTTTACAAAGATTAATTTTAAATTAGTATTGTGAAAATATTGTGACATTTTATTATATTTCTAAACTTTTTAAGTTAGTACTATTTCTTTAGAAAAAAAAATAGTACTATTGACATAATATTTTTATAACAATTTCATAATAAAGTTTACATAGTAAATTGTTATTAGTTTTCATCTAGACCTACTAGTGATATTTTTTTTTCCTACCATTAACAACTTGTCGTATAGACTTTATTGTGAAAATATTGTGTCCATAACTTGCATTAAAAGAAGTAATTAAAACAAAGAATTCTCTTTATATAGACATTGTCATTTTTAGTAATTTACCCCTCAAACCGCCACTTTTATAAGTGCTAGCCAAACATTCAGTTTTTTTAAAAAGTATTTTTTAATAGATTTTACCAAAAACTCAGATTTTTGAAAAAAAACTTTTTCATACTGCACTTTTTGAAAACTCCACTTTTTCAAAAAGTCTAGTTTCAAAAAGCTGAACCAAACTCATCCTAATAAGAAGCAATGATTAAGGGGCCTTGATATTGGGCCATTAAACAAGTTGCAAAAGCATATGGCTAGCCCACTATACCACCAAGCTTAATGATTCTCATTTCTCTTACCAGTAAAATAACCAGAGTCAGATTCAATGACTGTTAGGAATTAGGATAAAGCTTATGAGAACTTGTTAGTTAATTATTTTACCTTTTGTTTTAGAATCATTAATTAACTAATTAATATGATGCATTCGAAAGGTGGCATAGTATAACTTTGAAATATCTCAGACAAAACTGAACTCTCACAATATATAGCATGTACCAGCATGAAGTAAATCATAAATGGAACTTATTCATATTTCTTATAACAATTAACAAGTACGACAGAACAATATTTTATATGATTCCCTCATGTATAGAAAAAATCCTTAAGAAGTTTATTTTCAGTCAACCCGGCATTGGATCACTGCTCTTTCAAAATTACAATTATTGAATCACATACAAGCTTCGAAGGTTCAGTAATGGAGGAAATGAAAATCACAGAGAGAGAGAGAGAACAATGTGAAACTTTTAAAATGAATTCATTAAATAAAATTATCATGCTCTGTTCTCTTATATTGTGAGAATAGAGGAGGGAAGAATAACAGAAAAATAGTCAGCTAATGAACTATCCAATACAAACTGTACACTTGGATTAGACCTATAACCAACCTAGCTAACTCATTAATCTGTACAATATAAACGACAACTGTTTATCACCAACTATATTATGCTACTGTAGTTTACTCCTATATGTACAAAATACAAATACAACTACTAATATGTACAACCTATCTATTACTTAACAACAGTCAATGTTTAACATATGTGTGACAGTAGAGCAGTGATAGGGTTAATCATATACCTTTTAAAATATAGATATAGAGTAATGCTAGAGTACAAATTTTTTTATAAAAAAATTTACAAACTACTAATGTGCTAAGTGATTATTGGTAAATAAAAAAGTAATGTTAGTTATGGGTCTAAATAAAATCTAAGAAGAAGTTGGTCATAAAATATTTTGTAAAAATGTTGTAAAATAGTTTGTGTTTGTACTATTACTTATAAATATATAGTAAATTCAATCCAACAAAGGAAAATCCGAAAAGCATCAATGTTTGTCTGATGAAACTCCATTTGAGTTTATCATAAACTATTTCTAGGTCAAATTTGATGGCCGTGCTGCTAAGTTTACTTTTTAAAGTAGTTATGGAATGGATTATTTCTTAAACCAAGGATGAAACTCACTTGAAGGGGTGGCTCAAATCACTAAGGTACGTACAGTCTAAGTCTATTCGCAAAAAAGTTGGTGATGGTACAAGGTGTTGCGTAACCCGGCCGGACTAAATTGGTTAACTATTTCTGGTCTACCCACTTTCGGTATGAGGTACAAAAGTGTGGAATTCAGTTCCTTTGGGACTTTTTTTCTAGCTGAAGACCTTTAGGACAAGGTTGTATATTGTCCTAAAATTTTTGGAAGAAGATTGGGTGGAAATCATCAAGTCCAATGGCTTTATAAGGCTTAAAAAATATAATTGCTTTCTCGACTTCTGCTTTGGTTAGCGCTGTTTGAATGGAAGTTATTATATCAGAGGCTAAACAAGGGAAAGAAATTGGTCGGGGAGGGTGTAGGAGGCAATGTTCAAATTCTGAGGTTTAGAGGTTGACAAAGTGATTATGCACTAGGTCTTTAATCTCGAGGTAAATGTAACCCTAGTACCACATGTTGGTCCTTAATGTGGATGGTAGTCCTATTAGGATGGTGATTATAAAATACAAACAGAGCCTATAGAGAGAAAATTGTATGTGTCCAAGTCCAACTAAATGTCCAAGGGTATTTATAGGCAAGTATATACCTCTTTGGAAATACACATATCTGTTTCAAACAAATATACTTCGTATAAGATTCATACCCTTTCCCAAGTTCCATTTTGTTATTAATTCTCTATTAGAAAACTATCTTATGAAGCAATACCATCTACCAAGTGGGATTTTTGTGTATATGAGAGTTTACCATATTATGGTCACAACCACGCATTAACACTACACAAATTATCCTATGTTAAGCACCAAGTCTTATTTAGTTACCAGGGGTGAAAGAAACCATGAAAGAAATTGGTATTAATATCTCCTAAAATAATCCATTATTCCGTTCTAGTTTTAATAGCCCAAAATTCTTCCTCACTAAAATTAAATGTTTTTTTTAATTAATTTGAAAGATTTCTTTTGAGTAATAAAGCCAGAGATTTATTGGTTTCAAAGAATTTATAACTAATAAATTCTTGATAGTAATGACGGATGTATGGCTATAGACTTCCTTGTCTAGCTTATATACAATCTTGTTCTTGTCTCATATCACTAGCTTTTCACTCTTTTCTTTTTTCTTTTTTTAACAATTCAGCATTAGTTAGAATGCAGGAGCTCCTTAAGGGCAAAAGAAAGTCATAATTAATTTGTTAATATTATCAGTAAAATGACGGTTTATAAATCGGTAAACTATAAATAATAATTTTATATCATATAAACTTATTTACAAACTTATACAATTCAATTTCAAGTTTATATAAATATATTCTTAAACAAGTATATATATAAAGGACAAAACTTATGTACAGTATTTTAGCTACTGTTCTTTAGGTTTTCCTCTTAAGATTCTACCATATGGCTATTTAACTTAAAAAATACGCTTTCATCCATGAAAAAAAAAAAGTCACATGACAGAATTTTAAGAGAGGAACTTAAGGAATAATACTTAAGTATTGTGTATAAGTTTTGCTCATATATAAAAATATAGTATTATATATAATTAAATCAAGCCCTCGTATTCATGAAATTATTCACAAATACATTATTATGTCTAACCTTGACACGTTTAATAATTGAACCTAAATTTAGACTAAAGCGTGGCTTCTTTACTAAACAAACGGGCAATTTTTTTTTTTTCCAAACCAACCTTGAACTATTCATAAAAAAACTTCGTTCATTTACAATCCTACAATTTACCTCTTAAAAAAAATTAAAAAATATACATAGATTTACTCTTTAGAATTACCACCCCCACTCCATCTATGTAAAAGAGCAACCAACTGGCTATACATGTCTTCACTGTAGACTGTAGTAGTTGGCCAGCCTTCCTTCTTTGTTCTAATAACTGCCAAATTCTTTTCATTTCTCAAATGAGAGATTCAGTGACAGTAAAGAAAATCTAACAAAGCGTATGTGGTTATGTGACGAGTTTAGATGGGTAGGGACTATACTTACCGTTTTTTTTTCTTCCCTTTCTTCTTCTTCTAGATCGAAGTTTTGGATCTGATTTTATTTAAATAAAATTACTATATTTCTTTGAGATTATCAATAAAATTAATATTCTTCTAGATCGAAGTTTTGGGTCTAATTAAAACAATATACGTTCTTCTCCTTGCTGTGGAGCTCTCCCTCTTGTGTGAAACAAGTGTCTCCCTCCTTTGACCTAGGTCTAAGGGTATTTGTAAGGTTCAATTAGCGTATAAAAGATCAATGAACGTTTAGACCTCCAAATACAAAATTACTAACATAAGCTTATATACAAACAATATATATCCGGAAAGATGAATATAAGCTAAACTCAAATTGGTAAAACACTCTAAATCAAAATCAATTACAAACACAGTAGTAAGTAAAAGGTAAAGAGTAAGGGAAAAGAAATGCAAACACAAAGATAACACGGCGATGTGTTATTGAAGAGAAAACTGAAGTACTTGGTGAAAAACCTTTCCGCCGCCCTCCAAGTAGTCAAATAATTCACTAGAGAATGAAGTTTGGATACATGAATAGCAATAGACCCTCCAAGTCTAATCTACCTACAACACCTAAGCCCTCCAAGTTTTTTACTCCAACAAGGTTACGTCGAACTTTGTCTACTCTAGCTTACCGGATCCTGAAATAAGTCCATTGCATCAACCAAATGAATTGGTCCTCTCGAAACTGCTTCTTAAGCACCAAATTACCTCCTCACTGATATGGGTATGGTGAGATAAAGATTTGGCAAATGAACCTCTCAAGGGTATGTCAATGGAGAGGGTGAAAGTAGAGGAATTTGGAGAATCAAAAGATTAAGATTGTGGATGAGTCAATCTTGTTTTTCTCTGAGGTTGCTCTCTCAAAATTCTCTCTGGAAGCTCAATACATTTCGTGGGTATAAGAGTATTTATAGTAGGGTACGTGAGGAATGTGAAAAGGCAAATTTCATCCAAACAGGGCATTCTAGCGACTTGGCCTCGTGACTGGAACTAGTTATGAGTCTGAGTCACGAGATAAATGCCTAACCAGATTGTACTTTTTGTCTTGTAGTGCTCCAACTGTCGTGACTTTTTAGCTCCTTGCATGCTTCACACGTGTGTCATTTTGGTGACTTGCCAGTCGCGAGATCCAGTCGCGAGACTCCTTTGAGTACACACATCTTGAGATTTCTTCACAATCTCTCACACATAATTCTTATATAATTCCTACCTAAATACATGGTATCTAATTGCTAAAATACAAGCAAATTTGGTACGGAATAAAGCCAACACGTGATTGAATAAATTCAACCTTACAGTATTGTTTTTTCTTTTCATTATTTTTGGTTTTTGACACTATGGTTGATGACGTTGCTGATGGCATGGGTAATAGGAAGCTGACATCTAATGAAAAGGAGGTGATTCCATATCTGATGAAGGCAGATTGGAGGCTTTGGAGAGTTATAGTTTGAGTCTTATTAGGAAGTTCTTAACATGTAAACTGTTTAATAAAAGAGTGACAAAGAATATGTTGAGAAGAGCATGGGGATTGGAAAATAGTTTGTACATCATTGAGGTAGGTCCAAATCTCTTCCAATTCAAATTTCACTCCTAGTTTGATATGGCTTGGATTCTACAAGATGACCCGTGGTCTTTTGATTATCAGTTGTTGTTGCTTCAAAGGTGGCAGAAAGGGATGCTTCTCTCTGGATTCAAATTTGGGGTGCACCGTTTGATATGGTTTCCCCTTAAGTCGCAAAGGAAGTTGGTAGTCGCCTTGGTATTGTTGAGGAAGTAGAATGGACGCGGAGGCAAGATGATCCTAATTTTTTTATGCGAGTCAAAGTTGCATTACTGATTGGGAAGCCCTTGCAGAGAGGAAGTTTTATTGCTGGGTCAGATGGTATTCGTACTTGGTTGTCACTTAAGTATGAACGTTTACCTTTGTTTTGCCAGTACTGTGGTATGTTAGGGCACGATGTGAAGCATTGTGCATCACACTTTGCTATCATTCAGAATGGAGGAGAGGTTGATTATCAATATGGGGATTTTTTGAGTGCTATGGGAGGGCGCCCACAATCTTTCTCGCTAAGAAACACAAGTGATAGTGCGGGTGCTACAAGGGAGCATGTGTTAGGGGAGTCTACAAGTAATAGTACGAGGGTGGAGGCATCACTGGCGATGGGATTAAAGAACACAAACCCTAGTAAGCCGATTGAGATTTGTTCCAAGCTTTTGGGGGATATGCCCATTTTTCAAGAAGATGATAACATGGATAAGGAAAGACAAGATTACGGACAGGATGAAAAGTCTAGTAGGAAGGCACCAAGTTCGACCTTGCAGGATAATGTTGTGGAGTAGCCAGCTAGATTGGGATTAAATGAGGTGGCAAAGGGTAAGCTTGCTGATGTGGTGTGTGGGTCTACTTGTAATCGCTCAAATCAAGAAGAGGGTTAGGTGGCTAATCTAAAGCCCAAATCCACTTGGACCAGGATTAACTGAATGTATTTTGGGCTTGGAGGGTTGTCTAAGGCTTTCATGTTACCAACCCGTGGGAAAAGAAGCAATGATTTAGAATTGGAAGGGCAGCGTGAGGTTCTTGAAAGTAGGGAAACTAAATGTGTAAGGGTAGGGAGTAGGGATGATCTTGACAATATTATATCGGCAGGAGTGGAAAGACACTTTTGCCGGGAGCAATGAGGATCCTAAGTTGGAATTGCCAAGGGCTTGGGAACCCTTGGACAGGCCGTAGCCTTCGCAAATTAGTGAGGGAACAAGCTCCTAATGTGTGTTTTCTTATGGAGACACATCTAGATATTGAGGGTTTTAATACTTTGTATAGTAATTTACCCTTTTAAAATAAAATCACTGTTAAGCATCTGGATGCTGGTGGAGGGTTAACTTTTTTATGGAAGTATGATATAAAGCTAGGGGTAGTTAACTATACTGAAAATCATGTTTTAGCTAGGGTAATAGAAGAAGATGGCTTTGTGTGGTTCATGAAAGGTTTTTATGGTTGGTCGGAGACACAACAAAAATTCAAGTCTTGGAAGCTATTGGAACATTTGAAGACTTATGTAGAGGGTCCTTGGTTATGTTTTGGAGATTTTAATGCTATTCTCCATTCCTCGGAAAAGCAAAGCAAAGCAAAAGACAGCCCCATAATGCTTAGATTAATGCATTTAGGGAAGTTTTGGAAGATTGTCAATTGGAGGATCTAGGTTACAAAGGCTACCCGTTTACTTGGACTAACAAAAGATCCGGTGATGCGAATACCAAGTTGGGACTTGATAGAGCTATGGCAACAAAAGGGTGGATAGATAATTTTCCAATTAGCAATGTGGTGCATCTTCTTCCTCATGCTTTGGACCATGTTCCTATTACTATCCAAGATCAAAAGTTCAGGAAGAAACATAGAAGAGCTGATCGGGGTTTCAAGTTTAAGGAGAGTTGGCTTTTATGGGATGATTGTGAGGCATGGATTCAGCAAGTTTGGAGCTTGTCAGGCAGCGGGGAGACGGGTCTAGCAGTTGTGCATGAGAAAATAAGGGCTTGTGGGGATGATTTGAAGTCATGGGGGGATACAAGGGCTAAACCCGAGGAGAAAGAGATTAAAATCCTTAAAAACCAGCTTGATAAAATTAATAGAGTTGACATTACTGAGGAAAGTAAGGAGGAATATTTGGTGGTTAGTAAAAAATTGGATGATCTGTTGCTAGAACAGGAGATTTATTGGGCACAACGGTCTAGGGTTGCATGGTTGAAACATGGGGATAGAAACATTAAAATTTTCCATTCAAAAGCATCACAAAGGCGAAGAAGGAATCATATTAAGGGTATCATGAATTCACAAGAGCATTGGGAAAAAGAGATGGAGGATGTAGCCAGGGTAGCAGTTGATTATTTTGACAATATTTTTTGTGCAGGTTCATTCAATCAAATGGAGGAATGTCTAAGCACTGTTTTGGCCAAAGTCAGTCCAGCCATGCAGGATATACTGTCTAGGAATTTTACTACTGATGAAATCAAGGAAGTTGTATTTCAGATGGGATCGACAAAGGCACCTGGGCTTAATGGTATGAATGCCTTATTTTATAAAAAATTCTGGCATATAGTGGGTAATGATGTTGTGAATGCTGTGTTAAATTTTTTGAATAATGGAGTCATGTTACCTAATTTAAATCATACCAATATTGTGCTCATCCCAAAAGTGAAGAATCTAGAGAAAATGTCTGAATACATACCAATCGGCCTTTGTAATGTTGTTTATAAGATAATTTCTAAGGTTCTTGCAAATAGGCTGAAACAAGTGCTTCCTGATATTATATCCCCCTCATAGGGTGCATTTATGTCAGGTAGACTTATTACAGATAATGTTATTGTGGCATATGAGGTTTTACATTCTATGCATGCCAGGAAGAAGGGCAAGATAGGTTCTTTGTCTTTGAAGCTAGATGTCCGCAAAGCTTATGATCGAGTAGAATGACTGTTTTTACAGGGAGTAATGCAGAAGTTGGGTTTTCCAGAAAAGTGGATTGAGAGAGTGATGACTTATGTCACCACAACATCATTCTCTATTCTACTCAATGGAAAACCTTATGGGAATGTTCTTCCATCCAGGGGAATCCATCAAGGAGACCCTCTTTCCCTATACTTGTTTCTGTTGTGTGCAGAGAGATTCACATCTTTATTGGCAGAAACAGAGAATGATGACAAAATTCATGGAGCTTCTATTTGCAGAGGGGTACCAAAAGTTTCTAACTAATTGTTTGCAGACAACTCCCTTTTGTTTTGCAGGGCAACACAAAATGAAGTGGAGGTAATTTTTGAGGTGCTCCAGACCTATGTTAATGCTTCAGGACAATGCATAAACTTGGAGAAGTCTTTAGCCTTTTTTAGAATAACATTTCAAATAGTTAGAAGCAAGATATTCATAGGCTCTTGGGAGTTCAGGAGGTAAACCGATTTGATTCATATTTGGGGCTACCTATCTTAGTAGGGAGAACTAAATATTATATGTTCTTATATTTGAAGGATAGGATTTGGAAAAAAGTTGCAAGGTTGGAAAGGGAAGATGTTGTCTAGAGCTGGTAAGGAGATACTTATTAAAGTAGTTGCTCAGTCTATTCCTACATATACCATGAGTGTATTTCAACTCCCTTTAAAGCTATGCGATGAACTAGATGCAATGTGTGCTAAATTTTGGTGGGGGCAAGTGGGGGATGAACGGAAAATTCATTGGCAAAGGAGAGAAAAGGTAACAAGATCAAAGAAGGATGGAGGAATGGGTTTTAGGGATTTTAGGGCATTTAATTTAGCTATGTTAGCTAAACAAGGGTGGAGATTGCTACATGATGATAATTCTTCAGTATATCAATGCCTTAAAGCTAGATATTTTCCTAAAACTCATTTATTTGATGCCAAGGAGTCCCCAAATTGTTTCTTTGTGTGGAAGAGTATTATGGCTGCTTTACCTATTTTGAAGTGGGGATGTTGTTGGAGAGTTGGGAATGGCCTTTTCATTTGGGTTTTAGGGGATAAATGGATACCGAATTATCCAACAAATGCCCATTTGTTTCCAGTCAAGGATGAGGTTCGAGAGGTGACTGTGGCTAAACTAATTGATCAAGAATTGCATGCTTGGAGGTCTGAATTTATCATGGACATGTTTGAGCAAGAGGATGTTGAAGCCATTTGTAGAATCCAACTAAGCTGAAGAGATGTGGAAGACACTATAATCTAGTTGCATCATAAAAAGGGGCTTTTTACTGTCAATTCCGCATATAAAGTGGCGAGGGAATTATTGCAAGGAGGAAATATAGCTGAGAGTTCAAGGGGCTGCGTGGGGAGACAAGTTTAGGTTGCCCTATGGAAGCTTTGGATTCCAAACAAGATTAAAGTGTTTGGGTGGAGAGCTTGCAATGATATCTTGCCAACAAAACTAAATTTGTCAAAGCAAAAAATAATTGATGATGTGATGTGTCTTATATGTATGAGATTTCCGGAGTCAGCTATCTATGCTCTTTGAGAATGTGAGGCGGCCAAGGATGTGTGGTCTGGTAGCTTGAAAATTCTACAAAAGGGGGTCTCAAGTTTGGCTGATTTGATTCACTTAATGGAATACTTGCTAGATTGGCTTAAGTTACAAGACATGGAGGTTGTGTTGGCCCAAGCTTGGCTGATTTGGAATTAAAGAAACCGAGTTGTACATGAAGGGAAGTTTCATTATCCGGGATGGTTGATCAATCGTGCAAGTGAGCTATTAGAGGAGTTTCGGACTGCACAAGAACATATGGGATCTGAACAAGTGATATAGCCTACTCGAGATACCTGGCAGCCTCTTCCACAGTTGGTCTTCAAACTTAATATTGATGTAGCAGTGTTCTTAGGCCTCAATAGATCCAGATATGGTGCAATTATACGAAATGAGAAATTTGAGGTTATGGCAGCCAAGGGTTCAAAAGTGTTTTGCAACGAGGAAGCTGAACTACTTGCATGTAGAAAAGCTATTGAGTTTGCGGCGGATGTGGGCTTCTCTGAATTAGTCATTGAAGGAGATAACAGTTCTGCCATGAAAGCTATTTCAACTCTGAAGATTGATTAGTCAATGCTTGGGAATGTGATAGGGGATATTCAACACTTGATTAGAAATTTACATTGGGTAAGGGTTGATTGTATTTGGAGAGGGGGGAATCGAGTAGCTCATGTATTAGCTCAATTTACTAGGGATATTATTGAGGATATGTATTGGATGGAAGTTGTTCCTCCAATAGCTAGAGAAGCTCTGTACTAAGATGCTAATTTTTCTGATTAATTGAATGACATGCTTCTGTTTCAAAAAAAAAAAAAAAGAAGTTTTGGATTTGATTTGATTTAAATAAAATTAATATACTGCTTTGAGATTATCAATATATATATATATATATATATATATATATATATATATAATATTTGTTTGAACTTATGTTTTATTGTGAAGATTATATTTTTTGATAAATAGTGATCTTATAATCATATACCTTTATTATTCTTAAGCCAAAATATAATTTTTTATTTTTTATTAGTAACAACAATAATATTGCTGCAAAATAATTGTCAAAGATAAAAAATAAAAAAAATAAAAAGTTGGAAATGCTGTGGTAAGCTACTGAAACCAACCGAGTCTTTTTGATCCGACAAACACAAAAATTAAAGGTCCAACTCTTAACAATGAAGCTACTGAAACCATAGTTTCCAAGAACTTGCTTTTCACAAATCTTATCTGCTACGCTCCACGGATAATTCACGTCTGTAAATATAAACTAAACGCGGATAATTCACGTCTATAAATATAAACTAAATGCGGATAATTCACGTCTATAATTCACAAACTTCCTCGCTGTTTCATACGCTACTTCGTCGTTCTACGGTTACCTCTATATAAACACAGATATTCGCCCTTCTTTTTGTCACAAATTCTCATTCTTGATATTCTCTCTCTCTCTCTCTCTCTCTCAAGCACAGTTTCAAGGTTAAAGTTGGCAAGGTGAGCTTAAAATCTCTGCTGCTTTGTGAATTTTTATTATTTCTTTTAAATGTTTTTGCTTACATGCACTGTGAATTTGGCTTAAATGTCTTTACCTATTGATGTCCAGGTTAGTTCTTCTTAATTACAGAGAAAAATGTACGGGTCTCAGCCACATCTTCAATGGTTGTCCCTCATCTTCTTGGTTGTGATTCTCCCTCATCTTCTTGGTTTCACCGTTCAAAAGTGAGTTTCTTCAATACCCTTTCTCTGTTTTCTTTTTGTTATTTTTATATGAATGAACGATTTTTGTTAAAACATGGGACCAAAATACAAGAACTCCAAACTCAACAACTACAACATAAAAACCCAAGTCCTAAAACAAAAGAAACAAGCTCATCAGTGCTATGGAACTGTAATTTACATCAGCTACAAACAAAGTTCCTTTGAAGTCCGATGTGATAGATGTTTCCTAGCTAGTGACTAGTCTGCAATGGAGTATATTTGAAATTTTGCATCTTCAACTTTCTTATCCATTATTGAAGCATAACTCCACAATCTTGTTTCAAATTCTTCTCATAAAGAAGCATGATAAAAGATATGTTCGTCTTTTTTAATTTGGGTTTCAATATAACCAATATAGCTAGATATTAGAGATGCCATATACCCTAAAAGTTCATCTAAAAGATTCCTTTGGTTTTTTTTTCTTGGTTCTAATAGGATATGAATCTCAAATATACTTTTATTTCACCTCCCTTGCATTTGGCCTTCTCTCTCTTGCCTCTCCATGCATATGTCTTTAGGGTTTTCATTTTGTTTTGTTTTGTTTTTATTATTTTTTTTTTATTGTGGTTTAATTCTGATTATGGTTATGGCGGGGTAGTGTCAGTTTGGATTATGGGAAAACGTAAAGCAAAGTAGGGTTTTTGGTTTTATGCGGTTTTGGGTTGGAAATTTGATGAAAAATATGAACAGATTGTAATCTGGGTTGTCCGTACAATTCTCTCTAGATGCTTTTTTATTTGAAGAAAATTGATTTTATAGTGCAATATCGGCTTTTACTGTCTTTTTGGATCGATGATGGGAAAATGTGGGAAAAGAAGATGGAAAGTGGAGAAAGGGAATGTGGGTTTAGATTAAAGTTTTAGGTTTTATGCTATTTTGGTATCTAGAATGTGAAGGAAGATGAGTTTTCATTCAACTATATAACATGTATTTAATTTTTTTTAAAATTTTGAGAATATTTTTCTTTAAAAAAACATTTTAACTTTGTAGTACTAAGTTCATTTTTTAGATCCTTTGGCCAGTGGGAAAATATGGGTAAAAAGGTAAAGAGAAATAAATATTTAGGGATAAATTAATGGATAATGAAATTTTAATTGCTTTAGTGGAGTTCATTTTTTTTTTTAACTTTGTAGTACTAAGTTCATTTTTTTTAATTAAAAAAAGTACTTAAAACAAATAGTTTTTCTCAGCTTCTTATTTTTAGATTTTTTTTTTCTACTTCTTGTTGTTGTTCAATATGAATTATATCATAATTTCATATATATATATATATATATATATATATCCTCTTTGGGTGAATTCTACAGCCGTGTGGATCCATTATGAGGGGAAAAATACATGCATCCAGCATAAGATATATCTTGTTGCTGTTGTCCTTCAATTCCCATTAGAGAGTTTCTTTTTACTTTTTCTTTTTTTTGGTTAAATAATTTTCGAAGATTGCATGTATGTCGTGTAGTGTGTGATGTGGGAAATATCAAATTTTTATTCTATCAATATATATATATATATATAGGGGCAAGTATTGATTGGAAAGAATATGAGTTCATTGTTACCATCATTTTTTCATCAGTAACAGTTTACATATTCAAAAATTCATGAAACAAAGTCAATTTCATCTTTGGTTTTCCTCTATATTTAAATTTTAATGGAATTATTTGATGGAGCTAATAAAATATACAGTAAACTTCTATTTTAGTTGACTATTTTTTATACAAACTCCAACAAACTTTCTATTTGAGGTGTGCTTCATCCAAATGTTACATTTGTTATTGTAGATCTGAAGCTCGACCTCTGAATCCAAACATGGCGATGGAGGGGAGAAAGAATCCATCATCATTTTCATCATTGGTCGAAGACCAATATGTAGCCAATAAAGGAGAGAATTCAAGAGGTCCACCAGTTTTGTATTCCCCTCCTTCCCACATCGGAAACCATAAGATGAGTGCAGGTTCGAGGGTTCATGGTGGTGATCAATATGTTCCACTTGATAAAGGTCCAGTCCCACCTTCAGCCCCTAATCCAATCTCCCATGATGCAATTCGCAACCCCTGATTTATATGAGTAGTGGTGAAAAATTTCCTGTTGGTGCATGTAAAAAAGAACCAAGCTATAAACATTTGTTTCATTATTGCCTGTAAATATTGTTTCATTTCAATCTCTTGGAAAAACAGATGTTATATATTCTTTTGCTAGCTTCAGCAGTAGAACTACATGAACTTATGCGATATTTAGTACTTAGTTAATTTCTTTAGTCTCTTTCAATTTCAAACGTGGCTTGCTGGGACGCCATAGCTAGCTAACCAGACCACTCTGCAAGCCACGTTAATTGGCTATGCTAGCATGGCTTGCTGGCAAGACGCCATGATCGCCAAGCACATCGCAACAGACCTTGACACCTATTGGCAGCGACCCAAGGCTAGCTTTTTATGCACCAATCAAGCCATGAACTATCGTTAATTTTCTTAGTATATATTTCTAATTATTAATAATTTGATAGCAAGGCAGAAATCAATTCAATTTTTTCATCTTCCAAAATATTATGAAAGGTTAAGAATGACACATACGGTGCTAATAAGTTTGACAAAATCAACTAGAGTGATTAGGTTAATCACGTTGATCGGTGCCTAAGTACTTCACTTTAGGAAGTTAAGAAATGGAAAACTCATATCCATCAATAAGTCTGACTCGGACACGTGCTAAGTTTAACAAAGATCAACTCTGGTTGTAACCTAATCCTTCTTGAGAGATCTTAATAATACCGTTGTCACTTGTCACGATGGGTAGCCATTCCAGTGGTGGAAAAGCCACTTGAAAGTACTCTTGAACATCAAAATCCAAATGTGTCTATGCATAAAAATCCAAAAAAATTTCCTTCAAAAAAATATCCAACAGTTTTACTCTTTTTTATTTTTATTTTTATTTTTTTTATGGGAATTGCACCTCTAAATATGCATTTGGATGAACTTATATTCTTAGGTTATTTTGTTTATCGTGGAAAAGTAGAGTTTAAGATTTGAAGTTAAAACATATTTCCTCAAAAAGAAGAAGTTAAAACATACTTTCTTTCAAATACTGAATCTAGCTTAAGAATGATAAGTTTGACCATATTCTCTAATGATAATTAGGTTATTGTGCTTGTGCCCAAGTTGTACACAAATTAGAAGTTTAAGAATAGACAGTACTTAGCCAGAGGCCTCGTTTTTGAATATGAAGGATTAAAAACTCATCCATGGATAAATTTGACCCGGACATGTGCAAAGTTTGACAAAGACCAACTTGTGGGTGTAAACTAGTGCTTCTTGACCAGAGATCTTAAATTTTGGAAATAAACATTGAGTAATAAGATTTGGAAGATCATAAAGATGCATGCTCTAATATTAAAATTATTTATTTCTAAGAGTTTGTTTAGACCCCTTAAACAGATTGTTTAACCTAATTTATTTACCAAGTGATTACTTAGATTAATTTTCAGATCTAGGTTAAAACAAATAAATCATATCATGCAAAGTTACGGAAAAGTAAATATGATTATTTAGGAAAACTGATGAAACTAACTCATTTCAAGGTAAAAACTAGAGGAGGATTTGACCTAGCTATCTTCAAGGTAAACCGAATCTATTATAAGATAATTGAAGTTTTTACAAAAGATTTAACCCTAAATCTAATGCTACCTCATGTAGTAACTTATTGGCACAATTACGTGCAAACTCCGAATCCACAGACTCATTCTCTTCTTGAATTAATAACAACACAAGCATACCCTTACTTGTGACTTTGAGACTACACTCAAAGGTTTCAGATTACCATCAGTATTTGATCTTGAATGTAGCAACTAGTTCTACCAATACTTGATTATAGTTTTAGCTCCGGTAGAATCTTGTGTAGTTAGAAGGTACAGAACCTTTCAAATCTCACAAAGATTAAAACACAAGTCTTCTAAAAGTCTCCAAAATGTAGCTAGGGTTTGCTTTTTATATGTAGAGAAGGTTAAGTGAAACCTTAAACACTTTTGTATGAGATGGACTGAAATAATCTTCTACAGAAAATACCCTATCTGTGATTTTCAATTGGTCGGGTCTATTCTCAATTGGTCAAGGATGACAAAACTTGAATTCTCTTTTCTACAATCAGCTGGACTTTGCAATCTTGTAACACACTTATTTAAGCACACTCTAAACACTTAGACTAGACTAGTTTTGCTCTCGGTTTGCCAACACATTACAACCATGATTCTAAACATTTAATCTAAATCTTTAGAACCTAACAATCTCTCACTTTGGCAATCTGTGAAAAAACACATACCAATGTAATGCTTAAATAAAAACCAGCTCAAATACAAGTTATTATCCTAATACATATATTACACAACTACTAACTATTAGTTGCTAGTATAATCAGCAACTATTGAAACATTTAACCTGTAAATTCTTGAAACATTGAAAACAACTCATAAATGCATGTGTGGAAAATATACTTAAACATTCTAAACAGAAATTAAAATTTGAAATCACCAAAACACACATGTAGATAGTAAACACATCAAAATGAATAACCTCAAAATAATCAACTATCATAATCTCATCACATCAAAGCTTAAGTGAAACAAAGAAAATAACTAAAAAAAAAAATACATCAAATTGAATAAAACAAAATACAATAAAAACAAAGTACTCCCCTTAAAAAAAGCACATATGCTCCCCCTATATACATACATCTACTCCCCCTTTTTGTTACATATTGCCAAAGGCAAAGTCAGTCCTCAAAGAGTGGAGGTGGTGGAAAAGAACTCCTATAATCTGAGAAGTCAACTCGTAATGATGCAACCTCAGTCAATAGCTCATTAAGCAGCTGTCCCTGAGCAGCCTGAGTCATCATGATAGACTACATCACAGCTTGAAGTGCCAATGGAGGAGCTCTTGAAGGATCAACATCCTCAGGACGACCAGCAGGATCCACAACAACAGTAGGATCCACATAAGTCTCCTCAGCAGCAGGCATGGCACCAGAGGTAGTAGAAGCATCTCCTCTTGGTCTCTTAGACGTCCTAGTGCTTGGCTTAGCACTTTTCATTTGTGTCTATCGTTGTATAAGATAGGTAGTTCCTATGGGGGCCATAATATGTACTAACTCTAGGGAAGTAGACTCAAACATCTCTTAATATCTCAAAATCCTACAAATGAACAAGGGGAAGAAAAGCTTTTGAGCTTTACTCTTACCCTATAGACATCGACAATAGCTTGAATAAACATAGAGGGAGAACACATAGAACCATCAGTGATAAGAGCTTATAGAGAAGCACAATGCTCTATGGGTATTGTATGAACATGAGAGATAGGATAGATTTTAGGGCAAGTGATCTGTAAGTATAAAGAGTTAAGCTCAGTAAACTCACAAGAGTTGATTTTTGGTTTTGATCCCTAAGAAACAGATGACCACAAAGAAGGGACATCATCTCATCTACAAAGGGAAACTCAGTGTAAGGATAAACTAGTTTACGAACTATAGGTACTCCTAAAACCTCATAAACAACTTGTTTACATATAGTAAACTCTTGACCACGGATCCAAGTAGTCAAATAATGACCACTGGTGTCCTCAGAATAAACAAAAAGATTAGAGTAAAACTTTCTAATCAAGGCAGCAAGAGGAGTATCAGACAACTCTCAAAATGAAACCCAGTTCTTAGCCACAAAAAGTCCTACAGATAGACAGATTTAACTCACTCAAAACTATCTCCCTTTCACCCTAGATTGACCTATATTTGTTCCAGGTCTCATAGGTTTCCCCACATTTATCAGACAAAAACCTAACTCCTACAACAAAAGTAGATGAAGAGGAAGAACCAAGGGTCCTTTTAGCTCTAGTCTTAAATTTCCCACTAGGGTTAGGAGCCATGTCTAAGAGTAAAAACAACAAAACAAAACAAAAACTAAGGGCATATTGCATAAGAAGGATTAGAGACAAAACATGCAAGTTTAAAACCTATATGATGCATGGCATTTAACCTTGTATGATGCATGATCTAATGTTCTTACACATTCCAAAATCATCACAATTTGTAAAATTGATAAGGTAAATTTAAGAATTATAGAAAAATTTCCAATTTTGAAAAAGTTAATTCTCAAAAATCCTTATATTGATCAATTGAACAACACCACATGTATACAAAAAGTTATAATTTTACTTAATTTATCAACAACATTATCCAATTTCACACAATTTTGTCCAATTTCACAAAATCCCCAAATTCTCAAGAACTTAGAACCCTAATTTCGAAATTTCCAATAAAACTTAAATTTTTTGAAATTAAAGCAAGTGAATCATGTTTAAATGATGCATGAACAAAAACTCATGGTTTAGAGTTGGACAAAAACTCAATTTTCATCAAAACCCGTAAATTTTCTAATGTTTGAAAATCTCTAAAAATCATTGAAAAATGCACGAAAACATGTAATATGATGAAAAAGAAAGGGTATAAAGGTCTTTCCCAATATAGATGTAGAAAACCTTGAAAGCTTTGACCATGAAAAAGACAAAAAAAAAAAAAATTTGGATGAGGAATCGAGACAGGGATTGAAGAGATAGACGAAAAGAACTTTTGAAAAAGTTAGATCTGATTCCTATATGTTTCAAAATTTTGATATCCAATTGGTCGAGAGGAATCGAGCAGGAATCGAAAACAACATAAAAATAGGCTTGATCGGTCTAGAGGAATTGGGACAACCCGAGACTTTTAAAAGAAAATCCAGTTTTTTTTTTTCCTTCACATTTCAATCGATCGAAGAAAAGGCTTGATAGGTCGAGTTTCAAAGAACAAAAAATTTTCAAAAATTCTAGAAAAACTTTTTCTACAGAAACATTTAAAAACTATTTTTATTTTATTTTATGATATGACATGTATGTTCATGACTTCAAATGTTTTTCAAAATCAAATTTTTCAAAAGGAAATTGAACTTTATCAAATTCATCACTCTTTTCTTTTCTCACTCCCCAGAGATGCATTAAACGCTTCAAGAAATTTAACTTTGGTAGGCCATAAAACATCACAACACAATCATATGTACCAAATTTAACAAAGTTTTGCTTGTGGTGTGTGCAATTAGCAAGTACATGAGATACTCATAAGGTGATATGTAAACAGAGAATAAACACACTTTCTACATCATACATCACATAGGTTTGAAAGTGACTATCACCTAAAGACTTGCATCATATAACTCTCACATCACCTTGAAAACACGCTTGCAGTCATGCATTTTTTTATTATTGATTTTAATTTTTCTTTTTCTTTTGAAGCATATTTTTCTTTATTTTTCTTTTTGCTTCTTTTAGCTAATGTACAATAACACCTTAAGAATTTTGTTGTGCATGTGCTATACCTTACTGAGCACGGCTTTTATGATTTATACACAAGTGTTTATGATTGACGAGTAATAGTGATGAGATGGTTATTTATGCATTTTTCATAGGATTTTTTAGTCCATACAATAAAAAATATGTGACTTCAAAATCAAAAGCATGTATTTAAAAATCATAAACAACTTACACAATATAAGCACTACATAGCACAAACTAGCAAAGTTTAGAATACGCTCATCAAAACTAAACAAGATATACAGTCATGAAATGTAAATTTCATAGGCCAACGTCAATTACACATCTTGAAGATGTATAATACAAAAACCTCATTTTTTCTCAATTTTCAATTTTTTTAATTTAAAAAAAAAACTTAAAAACAAAACAAACCTAGAATGCAATGTATGAATGTAATGCAAATGCAATCCGAAAGAAAAAAAGTTTTTGGTCATAAAAAATAGAAAGAATTAACACAAGGACCATGTCAGACAGACTCACTGAGATTGAGTCTTTTGCATCCAAACCCTTTTAAATGCAGCCTTGGAGTTGGGATTATTCCTAATGTCAGCTCCAGCATTGGTATAAAGCTTAAGAACCTTCACCAACTCATGAATAAGTGCAACATGATCTTGTGCTTTTGACACATGCACGTTTTGTTTGGGAGTTTGCTTTAAAGCTTGCAGCTTAAAACAATTAGGTCTTGTATGCCCAGCTTTGCCACAAAAGTGACAAAACCACTGTGGTTTGTGGTTTTTCTTGTTTCCAGATTGATTAGACTTTTGGGCTCAGACTCACTAAGATCTACTCTAGTTCTTCTAGAAATAGGAGCTACTACCTTATGAACCTTAACATTAGTAGAAGTTTGACGAACAGAAGAAGATGATGTAGCTGGAACAAACTTAGGAGGATTCACAATAGTAGAAGATCCATTCTCAACAAACCCTAGACCAGTCTTATCAGAAATAGAGTTTTGAACATGTAACATCTCATCTATTTTAGAGGTAGAAGTTCTATCTATTTGTTCTCCAGCAACAGATAATTCTAATTTTAAACTCTTAACTTTTTCAAGCAAAGACATGTTCTCAATCTTAACAGAGTTCAGGAGTTCATTAGCGTTAAACAACTTCAACAAAAAAAATTTCTTTTCCAGTTCAAGAGTTTTTATCTTTTTCAAACTTAATTCCACACTCATAGCATCTTTAGCTGCTATCTTGCATAGTTTGATATAAGCTTTGTCACGCCCCAAACCCCAAAGGGTTCAAAGCGTGAGAAAGACATCTCAAATACCTGTAATTTTTTTTTACTTTTCGACAATTCAATTCACATAAATCCTAATAATTTCAAGAATTATCTTAATAATTTCATTGAATATACTCTCAAAGTAAGTCAGAGCTCAAAACATTAATTACAAAGACCATTGGCTACAAAAGAATAGAGGTCTGAATAATAATTACATTTCAACAGCTTGTCCCATCAGTGGGAAACATAGTCACAACCACTATAATATACAAAAGAATGAGTCAAGCCTATTCTAAAATGTACATCATCAAATAAACTCCATTACAAAAGTTTAGCCTCCATCAGTAGTTAGTCTAATTACTATTAGCCACCAAAAGTTGTCTCAAAATATTGTTGCCTACTCTGAAAAGTTTATAAAAATAATGGGATGAGATAGGGCCCAGTAAGTAGCACAATTAATGGGGGTAAGGGAAATGCAAGTTCCAACTTCAATAATAATAATAATAATAATAATAATAATAATAATATGACAAGAATGGTTAAATAATGAAATACCAAATTTCTCTAAGTAACTACCTTGAAACAATATACTATAATCTGTGAACACTAACAATATAAATTCCAAAGCCATAATATCTAATATAAGACAAATGATCACAATAATATACAACACTACCATATATACCGGTCAGGGGATCCACTCATTCACAACTGGCATGATATTGTCTTCTCTGGTATGCAGACTCTTGGCCCCATGGACAGCGGCCTCACCCATACCCTCAAGGTTTTTCTCTCCCCCCATGGGCAGCAGAGAGAGTGCGTCAAATAGGCCCTCTCTTGCATGTAGTCTCTTGGCCCCATGGACAGCAGCCTCACCCACACACAATTAAGGAACCTCTTCTCCCCATGGACAGCAAGGAAGAACGCGATCCAAAGCGAAAGAGCATTGACCTAGATTTGATTCTGTTGTCACAAAGACTACGAAAACCAAATCGGGTGATCATCGAAAAATCACACATGGCATGGTGTTAAAACTACATAATGCTCACAAGTTACATTACTTTGAAACACATAGTTTATATCCAAGTAGTTTCAGAAAAACCTTAAATATTTTACTTCCACAAAGTTTGTAAGGTTTTCAATTTCATTCTTGCCACAAAGATTTTCTATCAATTTCTCAAATACTAAGACAAGATAAGCATCTTTAAATTTTCTATTATACCATGGAATTCATAATTTCCTTATCAAAGATTAGATAAAAGATGCTCATTTTTTCATATCAACAATTCATGCATTTCCCCAAATGCAATAGCAAATATGATGCATTTTCATATATAATAATATGTAATAGGGTCACAACACAACAATTTTAAGAAAACATATATCCATATATAAATTTTCAAAATGTGTTTGACCCAAGAACATCATTTATGAAATATGATTATTTTTCTAAAAATATCCCATTAAGAAGCTACTTATCTCGCAACCACAAAAGTCTAACTCTCTAAGCTCCAAGCTCCAAGGAGATTAGCTAGAACCTAAACAATTATCAAGTAAACCTATCACAATAAGTACAAAACTTGAAATTGTATCTAACCAAAATTTAGGATTTGCCAAATAAACACTTAATTAGGCAAGCCTACTATTTAACCTCATCAAAAATAATATATACCATTCACAAGGTTTCTCAACAAATTTATTCACAAGGTATCGACTCCAATTTATAAAGTTAACCCACTTCATAATATCTCCAACGTTATGACTAATTTTCATAAGATCTACACTACATCATTAAGAGACCCATGCAAGCAAAAATCAACATATCCTCCAAGACAAGAAATTTAGAATTTCACTAACTCCAAATAAACCCAATGACAATGGCAAAATTAAATTTACCAATCATCATACATTATATTTTAAAACCCCTAAATTTTTCCACCATACATAAACCTTGAATAGCCATTTTAGCACAAAATATATATATACCCACTCATCAAAAATTCCACCAATACAAAATCCATACATAAAAAACACATAAATATCACTTCCAATGCACATAAATCACATGGGTATCATTATCAAAACTTAGATAAAAATATCATCAAGCAAAAGTGTAAAACCCACCAAAAGATTAGAAATTTTTACCTCAAATAAAATGATGAAGATGCTTATGAGTTCCTAAGAATTTTTCCGGTGATCTTGCTGGAAAAATGATGGTGAGATGGTGTGTTTTGGAGAGGAGACCGGCGGGTGAGTTGAGGAATGAGTGGGTTTAAGTGAAGAGAAAAGAAAGAAAAAAAGAAAGAGAGAAGGAAATGTAAGAGCCGGCCAAAAGAGTAAGAGATAAGAGAAAAAAATTGAGTGGTGGGGAGTGATGGGTAGTGGGGTTAGGTGGGGGGCACATGGGAGGGCTAAAAAATCTGACCTCTCCCATTTTTTTTTTTTTAATCTGATAGGGACATGACAAGCTTCCTGCAAATCTGCATTTTTTGAGAGTTCCCCATCAGAAAAGTTCTCCTTACCAGTCTCCATTTCACTTACTACAAGAGTAGCAGTGAAAGTCATGAAGTTTCCTTCTTGTTCACTTTCAGACTCATAATCAAAAACTTCATCATCACTAAAGGTAACAGCTATAGCCTTACCTTTGACCTCAAGAAAGTTGGGCACTCAGATTTCATATGACCATAACCTTAACAACCATAGCACTGTTGTCCTAAAGATTATTTGAAGATTGACCTACTTTTTCTTTTGATTTCCCACCATTATTGTTCTTAGTAGTGTCATTCTTCTTAATATTCCTAGAATCAGTAGTGCTTCTATTTCTTGCCCTTCTATTATTGTTTCTCAGAAAGTTTATAAAGTTCTTGGCAAGATAAGTAATCTTAATAGATGATAGTTCATCATCAAATCCACAATCATCAACATCATCAACAGATTTTAATGCAATAGATTTGGATTTATTAGTTTTAGGTAAATCAGATTCATATGATTGAAGAGATCCTACTAGTTCATCTACAGGGATTGAGTCAACATCTTTGCTTTTAGTGATGGCAGTTACTTTGGGTCTAAAGTCTTCAGTCAAAGATTTAAGAATTTTCCTAACAATTTTAGGTTGATCATAGATTTCACCCAAATCAAAAGCAGAATTGACAATATCATTCAATTTTGCATAGAATTCATCAAAAGACTTATCTTTAGACATTCTAATACTTTCAAACCTAGATGTCGATTGCTGCATTTTATTAATTTTTACTGCCTTAGTGCCTTTATGCACAGTTTGCAAGATGTTCCATGTAGTGTGAGTAAATCTCCACATTTAAGATTCTCTTAAACTCTTCTATGGAAACAGCATTGAATATCGCATTCATAGCTTTACTGTTAAAGCTTGTTGCTTCCTTTTGGGCAGTAGACCATTCACTAATGGCAGTAATTGGTCTTTCCCAACCATTCTCAACGGACAACCATACTCTCTCATCAATTGATTTCAAGAAGGCTTTCATCCTAACTTTCTAGTAAGCATAGTTATTTCCATCAAAGTAAGGGGGGGATCACAAGAGAGTATCTGTGTTCCATGATAGCAGGGGTTAAGGGTCAACTCTAGGTAAAGATACCTAAAAAAAAAGAAATAACCTACTTTGATACCGATTGAGAGTTTGTTTAAATCCCTTAAACAGATTGTTCAACCTAATTTATAAACCAAGTGATTACTTAGATTAATTTTCAAATCTAGGTTAAAACAAATAAATCATATCATGCAAAGTTGTGAAAAAGTTAATAACACCATGATATGATTACCTAGGAAAACCAATGAAATTAACCCGTTTCGAGGTAAAAATCTGAGAAAGATTTGACCTAGTTATCCTCAAGGTATACCAAATCCAGTATAAGAGAATTGAAGTTTTTACAAAAAAATTAACCTTAAATCTAATGCTATCTCATGTAGTAAATTACTGACATGACCACGTGCAAACTCCAAATCCACGAACTCCTTCTTTTCTTGGATTAACAACAACACAAGCACACCCTTACTTGTGACTTTGAGACTCCACTCAAAGGTTTCAAATCACCATCAGTAGTTGATCTTGAATGTGACAACTAGTTCTATCAATTCTTGATTGTAGTTTTAGCTCTGGTAGAATCTTGTGTCGTTAGAATGTATAGAACCTCTCAAATCTCATAAAGAATAACACATAAGTCTTCCAAAAGTCTCCGAAACGTAGCTAGGGTTTTCTTTTTATATTTAGAGAAGTTTAAGTGAAACCCTACTGTATGGAATGGACTGAAATAACCTTCTGCATAAAAAACCCTATCTAAAATTTTCGATCGGTCGAGTCTATTTCTTGATCGGTTGAGAATGACAGAACTCAAATTCTCTTTTCTGCAATCAGCTGGACTTTGCAATGTTGTAATACACTTATTTAAGCACACTCTAAACACTTGGACTAGACTATTTTTGCTCTCAGTTTGCCAACATATTACAACCATGATTCTAAATATTTAATCTAAATCTTTAGAACCTAACAATTTCAATACCCTATAATGAATTATTAACCAAAATTAAATTAGATAAACTATGAGAGGAAAATAATAAATTATTATAGTATTCAATCTAAATAGATAGGTCAACAAAAACAAAGTGTTTTTTATTTATTTTAAACTTGACTAAGTTCTGCATGCTCAATCCTCGTGTTGTACTTATGTATGATATTGGACTCTCCATTAATCCAATGCTTTACAATTATTGTAACTAGTCGCTAACCCATGCGATGCATAAGTTAGTTAAATAAAAAGATTATTAAGAAATCACATAGTAAAAATTTATATATAAAAAAAGAACCAATAAGAGACTAATTTTTTCATCAAGTAATCAACCTAAGTGGCATCATAGCTCATGTACAAAACTATTAATCTATTGTCATAGGGTCAAATGAAAATGTGGAAAACATTTCATAAATAACTTTTTGATAACAGGTATAGAGAAGGGACTTTTGTAAATCATCAATGGAATTGAAGTCAACATCTCTTTGCAAATGGAATACAGCTCTATATTAAAACTAAAAGTAAAGTTTCAATCATTCTCTTTCTATAAAAACATTATTGAAACTATATGTAGTTTACCTCAGTTTCAAATAGAAATTACTTAAAGAAACAACTATTTTGAATAATTATCTGAAAAAGGAGTAGCATAAAAAACTAAAATAAGATGAAATTCCTCAAACATATTTCAGCATCAATGTCCAAGTTGAGCTTTATATATAGCAACCAATTAGTCACTACAATTGAAAGCACAATGTTTGAAAGAATTTGCCAAGTATCTTACCCAATTACGATTTTCATCCACCTCCCTAGATCACTAAACTATACATCTAACAACCGTAACTTCAATATTGAATACAAAGACAGAGCCAAAATGTCTCATAAGAAAATGCATACAATAAAGAGCCTTGAAGCCAATAATGTCTATAACCTTGAGATTTTGGAAAGCTGACAGAGCCAAGTCTTTTAGCATCTCATAGCCCAATCCATTAGCCCCTACTTCTAACACTTTGGAATATTTTGCAAGATCCTCACTCAAGTCTCAACTACCATCAATGAAAACAAAAACCTTAAAAGTTTTAACATATTTGAATAAGGATTAAACCCAAGAAGATTGAAGCTGAAAATTGATAAGAAAGAGTAGTACCATGTGGGGGTACCTTGTCTGCCGATTAAGTCCATGAAATACAATAAAAAGAACTGCACCCATAAAAGTTGAACGAAAAGTAAAGACTCAAATATTATAAACTAAAGAAAATAAAAATTACTTTAAGAAAGTGAGTGAATTTGAAGGAAATTTTAAAAGCAACATTGCCTTCACATAACCAAGTATATGCTTTGAAGAGCGTCCCAAAAAATAAAAACTTAAACCTGAAAGGCCAAAGACAACCTTCATGGCCTTCTACTTTAATCTATCATCACGTAATCTTAAAATTTACACAGTCTAGTTAAGAATTAAAGATTCCATTTGTGGCACTATGAGATGATAGCCTACCCTAGTAATGATGTCCATTTTTCTTTTCAAATCCAAGGTTTTTGCTCTCTAAAGATTTCATTGCATCTTCCATCTCTCCAACTTCTCTTTTATGGTTATTGTCTCTGCTGCCTAATGAATTAAAAAAATATAATCAAAATATTTAGTCAAAAACCACGTTATATGTACAAAATATTGCAAGAATTTGATTTGTACTTATTTTATTTTATTTTACCTCATCCTCTTCACACAGGTTCAAAATTTCTGGTAGCACCAAACTGAACAATATTGTTGAAATTTTGTGGGTCAGTCTTGATGGTAAGCTCGGCAAAGCATCTGTACATTTGCAGCAAAATCAGAACCTTCGAATACCTAAATAATTGTCACCAATAATATCTACTTATGGGAAGCATCATGTGTGCTTGACCCCTCAAGCCTTTGGGTTGAAGACAGGTGAGTAGTATTTGCTTAGCACCTTCCTCTCTCCCATCCTTCAACTATTAAAACCAAGAAAATTTTTAAAATCCAACACCCAATTGTAATGTGTAGGACACAAATAAACACAAAATCATAAGAAACAATTTGTCAGCAATCTCCATCATTTAATCAAACAAAACACACCCACTCAGCTTATTTTTACCAGTTAGCATTTGATACCAAAGACCCCTTCTTTTTACAGAGAAAAGAGTTCAATAGTGATACACATTGTGATTTCTTAGAATACGCCAACAATTATGAACAATGGCATGATAACAAAGTCAATGTTTGGTACATGTTTAGTCATATAATATACAAACAAATAAAAGAATTGAAAGTCAAAGATTTCAAGTTTTACATATATCCTCTTAGATTCATTGTGATTGTTTGGGTTCTCATTAAAATCATAAAATATGCAGAATGAAGTGGCTTTTCATTCTTCTTCTCATAGTCATGCTCCAGTTCCTCGCAACATATAGACACCTAATAATTAGATAAAACATATATAAAAAATAGTAATAATTACGGAAGAGAGAACAAACAATCTGTGCAAGAGTATAAAACTAAAAGAGAAGAAAAATAATCTATCCAATACCAAAACAATCTCATATACATAATATTCGACTCCATGCTTCATCCGGTTGTGTCAAATTAACAATTAATACGGTAATCTCTTCATCAGTACTAAAGGGGACTGGTTTGACAGTAGTGAAGGGTCTCCCATAGATGTCTCTCCAACTCTCTTTGCACAACACATATTCATTACCAAAAAAAGGAAAAAAAAAAGAAAAGAAATTGAAATCAAATCACTGAAAACTATAATAGAACAAAAGGACCTAAAACAAAATTGGAACAAAAAATTAATAATTCTGTTGAAATTGCAATTCCAAAAACATATTTTCAAGAAGCTAAACTGCATAAAACGCACAACCAACATAATATATGTTCAAATGAAAATCCCAAACTAACATAAAGCACAATCTTCTAGTCATTTGATTTAGATTTAGAAAGCAAGTATTCTATTGCAATGATCATTATAACTTATTCAATAGATTTTAACACCTTTAAATTTAAAGCAACAAAATTAAATAACAATTAATTTGCATTTGTCAAGGAATTTTAACAGTGATCAAGGATAAACCATCTAAACCTAAGAAACAAAGCAAAAACCATTAAATAATAAAAAATAAAAAATAAAAAACTAAAACACATTGGTCTGCCAGCATACGCTAACCCAAATTCCTCCGCCAATACCAATACCAAAAAACCCTTTCAATTATTTCTCCGCCTTTTCTGCTTTTAGGTCTTGTAGATGTCTTCTATCATGCTTTGCTTTTTATCATTCAACCCAAATAGTATTAATAATTGATGAAAGTTTTTAAATAATAATAACTTCTATAAATCAAAAGTCCTAAATTACAAAAATTTTAAAATAAGAATATAGTTCCTATAATCTAGATTCAGTGTGTGAATACTCAACAAAGCAACCATAATATACATAACCATAGAAAAGAAAACTCAGTTCTCACATGACACAACAACAATAGCCAATAATAATAACAACAACAAAAATTTCAATAATACAAAGCCAAGAATAGCCAATAAATATTATAAATATTTACAACACAAAACTATTTCTAAATTTAAGCATGATTGGAATACAAAACGTGATGGGGCTACGAAAACAATTAGTATTCAAATGGGTTGTGCCTGGAAACATAATTTTTTTTAAAAAATTTACCAAAAAATTTGCCTCCACTGATTTAGTTGGAGGGGCGGTGATGATCTTCAGAGAAAATTGCAAATGAGTGTGTTTAAAGTTGAGGTTTTGGTTGATTTTGGAACTTAATAAACGGAGAGGCTGAGAAAAGGGGGGCATGGGATTTGATATGGTCTAATTATGGTGGTTTGTGTGTTATGGTTGTTGTGGGTGGTGGAGGTGCTGCTGCTGCCTGCTGAGTTGTGGTGGTTGTGGGTGAAACGGGAAAGGAGAAAGGGAACGAGAGAAATAGGGTTTGAGGAAGGAGATCTCGTTGGTTTGTGGGTATGGTGGGTTTTGATTGAGGAAGGAGAAGACAGAGATTAGGTTTTGTGTTTATCGGGTTTTAAAAGTTTTATGTTGCGTGAAACCTTTTATTTATTTATTTATTTTTAGTTTATGTTTTTTTTTTAATATTGTATTGATGTGAAAAATTGTGGAGCAAGTAGAATTTCGGTTATATATATATATATATAGATTACCATTGATATTATGGTTTTTTTGATAAATCTAGTTGATGATTTTGGTGAAATATTTTTCTTTACGGCATGGCATTAAAAAATTATCGCAACTTACATTTAAATGAATTTTTGTTCATAATGTTATTTTAAATTATTATTATGCTTCAATATTTGATTTTCTTAGTTGAAATTGTATACAACTTTTTTCTATAGCGCTTTCAAAAAAAAAAATTTGCTTATTTTATATATATTTTTCCTACCGTGTATAACTAGCTTGTTAGGTCTGTCGGAACTTAGATCCCAGAGAACAATTTCCTTGCAGCCTTGGTTAAGGTTAAGGACATTGATTGGGTTCAAAGTTCAAAGAAAGCCAGAGGATATCAATTATTTTTCTCGACACGTTTGCTGACCTATGACCTATGACCTGTGACCTATAACATGGTGGGCGCCTTCACACATCCACTGTGTTTTCGCGTTTGACCCAAAAAAAAAAAAAAAAAATTCTTCTTTCTACTTTTTAAATTTATTTGGCGATTAGTTACACACTTAAAATAAAAATAAATTTTTTTAAGTATCTCTTTTCTTTTTTATAATAGTACTTTAAGCAAATAAGCACTTCTACAAGACTCATCCTAATGCATTCCATGTGTGTGTATATATATGCTCTTTCCAAATTACAGTAATGTTTCAACATATTTGCAAGATTTGTGAGTGATAATAAAGCTAGCAATACTAGGATTAATATCTACCTTTCAGAAAGAAAAAACATTTATTGTCTCGTGATTCTCATCTCATTTGCTTACTTCTTGTTCTTGATTATTCAATTCTCATCTCATTTAGGGTTACCTCTTTTCCTTTCTGACAAAAAAGGTTAACAACTAGGTTACATTCTTTTTCTGAGTAAATCAAAGGAACATGATATTAGCATCTAGCATACAATTAATTATGACTCTTACAATCTGATCAAATATCATAAGCAATATATATATATATATATATATATATATAACTTTCCTCTTTTTTATAATTCCACATCAGTTAGAGAAAATAAAAATACACGCATGGTTATTCAATATTATATAAAAGGGATGAAGGAAATTATATAGGATTGATTTATTACTTCTTTTTCTCTTTCATTAATATCTATATTTTAAAATTCAAACTTAGGGTCCGATTGGGAACAACTTATTTAGTTGAAATTAAAAAATTTTTGTTGAAAGTATTGTAAATGAATCTAAAAAGGTAACTAAAATAATATAGTGGGATTCATATATAAATAATACCAAAAAGTGTCATAGGACTCATAATAGTAGAAAAAAAAAAGAAGCTAAATTGTAAAAAAAAACTGATTTTTTAAACTAATGTCAAACACACACTTAAAATTAAATATAAACTCATCATTATCTTTAGCTTTTTAACATTTTCGTCTGTCAACCATGACTTTTGACATCTCATAATTGGAATTGGGTGGTATTGCAGTTAATGCAATAGTAATGAATTGTTGAGATTAAAAGTTGGAAAAAAAAAATTTTTAATTTGAACAATTGAATAAAAAAAGGTTTAAAAATAATTTAAAAAAAAGTTTAAAAATAATTTTATAAAGTTGAAAAGTTAAAGTTAAAAAATAAAAATGTAAAAATATATGAGAGAGAGAGAGAGAGAGAGAGAGAGAGAGAGGGGTACTTGCCTGTGCAATACCATCTCTAAATCCCAAAAATCGGCTCAAAGTGTTTGACATATATGAGGACACTTACGTACCCCACATGCCTGACTCATTGCCGACCATCTCGAATGGATTGGCCAGCCTGTCCCATAGTTGGCCTACACTCCACCGACACACAAATCAATTAGGTCCATGTGACGTGGCATCATTTAAAAGCTAATCTCTTCAACTCTATAAAACACAAAATAAAAAGTCTAGGACCCTGAACCTTTGCATATATGTATCAATTCAATCACGCATTTACAAATTTATGCTTCTCAATTGTGAAAGTGATAAATGGATAGGTTGAGATGTTGCGTGTGGCTAATTGTTATCAAGGACTAGGAGCTATTTTCTTTTTGGTATTTTAGTTCATAATTTGATAGCAACAAAGAAAGTAATTTATTATTTTTATCTTCAATTTTTGTGTTTTCTTGAAAGTACGTGATTGAGCAAGAATGGGTTTTTTTTTTTTTTTTTTTTTTTTTTTTTTTTTTTTTTTTCTATATTTTGTTAATTAAAAGCATTGAAGTTGAAGTTAAAACCTACTTATATTTGGAGAGAATCTGGGGGACAAATTATAGGTTCTTGCAATTACTGATGCTTAATAATGGTTAACTTTGACATAATAAACTAGTGGTTGATTGATACATATATAGGAAATCATTATATTGTTTTCTTAGTATTTTAATTAACACTTTCATAGCAACCAGAGAGCAAGTCATTAATCTTCAACGATTGTATTGTTCTTGAAAATATGTGAAAGAGCAAGAACGGTCCAATGTTTTTTTAAAAAAAGGTTGAACTTAAAGATTAACCCTAGTCAAATAGTCATATTATTCGGAGAACATGCATGTAGAGACACAATATAAGTTTTTTCCTTTGTTCTAGCTCCTCTGTTTTCTCATTTATGTAGTTTTTTTCTTTTTTATCAATATACTTCTATCATCTTTGTCAAAAAAAAAAAAAAAGTTTTTTGCTGGAGATATTAATTTTTCCCTTTAAATATTGAGTAAATATAGAAACATATGCATGGTTAGCGTATAAAATATTGACGCATGTCCTAGCAACAGCAGACCATTCCTGCAGAAGTAGAAAAAGAAAAATCTATAACAACAAAATGAAGATACGTACATGATTCTCAAAAAAAAAAAAAAAAAAAAGATACGTACATGCACAAAAATCCAAATCTCTCCCTCTCTCTCTCTCTCTCTCTCAAATGATATAGCCCTAAATTAAATAAATGATATGGCCCTAATTAAATGATATGGCCCTAAATTCATAGTCGCTCACGGACCATCCCCATTCATCGTGTCTTTATCTCAAGATTCTCAACCCTTTTTGAAATAATATGTTATAAGATGATATAGTATATAGACATAAAAATATTTAAAAAAAAAAATTCAAATTTGAATGTGATAGATTGCTAATTATAGATATAGTTAAAAAAATATATTGTAGAAAATATTATAAAATTGTGTGTTTATAAAAAGATCAATAAACTGCACTCAGATGAAAACCGCCTACTCAAGTTGTCTTCTACTCAATTTTATTTATTTAAAAAAAAAAAAAAAAAAACTACAACGTGGTAGGGAATAAGGACTAACTTTAAACAAACACTACTGGACAAAGCCTCAGCCCAACCAAAGCTAGCTATAGTGTAAATGTGGGCTAAAACAAACAAGAGTGACGTGCATGCAAGTCAAAGACAAAGGCCAGCCGCCAGAAGTCAAGCCACACTTCGAGAAATTAGCCCATCTCAAGAATTAATTAATTTTGTTCCTCTAAGCAGAAGTTCAAAGCAATAGTAAGCTACGTTTGTTTGTTTGTTTGTTTGTTTGTTTTTTTTTTTTTTTGAGAAGGAAAGTAAACAGAACAATACACACACAGAGAATGTGGACAAATGCATAATATCACACAACTTATCTCTTACAAAAGCCGATAACTCTTATAAGGTGTATGAAGGCTTTAGACCCGATTTTGAACTCACTCTTAGGCGATGTGGGACTGCCCACGTTTCTTTTTTCTTTTTCTTTTTTTTTGAGAAGGAAAGTAAACAGAATAACACACACACACAGAATGGAGACAAAAACATAATATCACACAACTTACCCCTTACAAAAACTGGTAACTCTTGTAAGGTGTATGAAGGCTTTAGACCCGATTTTGAACTCACTTTTATGTTATTATGTACTCAGATATTTCCTTTAATAGCTGGACTATCAAGTATCAAGGCATCGAATTTATATAGAGTGTCTATTTAATTCAATACTATAAAAGTATATACATTTCTTTTATGATAATATAAAAAAAAAATAGATACACGAGAATTGAAAATGATATGTACAGAGTTATACTTAAGCCCAAAAAAAATTTAAAAACAAAGATGGCAACCTATCAGTCATCACAATAAAAATATATATTTTTTTTTATTAAAGGTGGTTTTTAAAATGAATGTTTGTAAAAATGTTATAAAGAATTTTTGTGAAATGGAGTCTTAAATTTTAAAAACACTTTTTTAATTAAATTCTCAAATAATTGTCTAACTAAACGGAACTAAACGGAACCTAACATGAAAAGTTGAAACAGTTGTGACAAAACGATAGGACTTTGTGATCAAATAGACAGAAGTCTCAACAACGAGGATATTGAAACCACTCACGTCGTCCCTTCCACGGACCCATTTAACGGAATATGTCTTCCTTTACGTTACATCATATTCGATGTTACCTGCTCCTCTCCTACCACCAACTATAAATACATGTTCTAGCTAATGCATTTTGTCCCAAACTCTCTCTCTCTCTCTCTGAGGCAAAGTTTGGAGGACACAGATCTCTAAGTGAGTTTAGAATCTCTGCTATTTGTGAATTTTCATAATTTCCTTGAATGTCTTTGCTTAAATGCACTGTTAATTCTTCTTAATTACAGAGAAAACTGTATATGTCTCAGTCACATCTTCAATCGGTGTCCCTCATCTTCTTGGTTGTGACTGTCCCTTATCTTCTTGGTTTCAATGTTCAACAGTAAGTTTCTTCAGTACCCTTCGATATGCTTTCTTTTCTAATTCTTATATGAATAAACGAACTTTGTTAAAACATATACAAGAACTCCAAACCCCACAACTACAACATAAACTCCCAAGTCCTAAAACAAAAGAAACAAGCTCATCAGTGCTAAGTAACTGCAATTTACATCTGCTACAAACAAAGGTCCGGTATTCCTTTGAAGCTAGATGTGCCTAGGCTAGTCTGTATTTTTGGGCAGATTTAAAATATTGCATATTCAACATGTTATCCCCCATTGAAAGCACCTTATTTCTGCAACCATATGGTCTTCTAATCAAGCATAAGTGCATAACTTCACAACTTTCCTTCAAATGCTTTTGTTAAAGAAATATTGATAAAAGATATGTTCAATATTCAAATCTGGGTGTCATTATAACCCGTATAATTTGTCATACTCTGTAAGTTCATCTAAATGTTTTTTTTTTCTTGGTTCTAATAAGATATAAATCTAAAATCTAAGTTGTAGTTCACGATAAATGAACTTTTAGTGTGTGTTTAGCAAAAATTATTTTTATCAACTTATTTTATTATTCAGCTTATTTTTACTACTATTTATCAGATTCATTGCACTTTTTGGTGCTATTCATGGTTCCTAATGTACTATTTTAGCTAATTTTTACTTTTATTTATAATACTTTTAGTAAAAAGTTTTTAGATTCAGCAAAATAAATGGATTTCAAAAAACCCTTAATTGGTTGGTTTTTGTTTTTCTTACTTAAAACAAATGGTGTTACTAAATATTAGCTTCTTGTTCTTAGATTAAAAAAAAAAAAATAGTTATATGATCATAAATTTAATATAAATATCCTCTCTCTCTCTCTCTCTCATAATTAATGAACTGATTTCACAAGGGGAAGAATACATGAGATACATGTCGTTTTTGTTGTCCTTTCAATTCTCGTTAGGGAGTTTTTTTTTTTTTTTTTTTTTTTTTTTTTTTGTTTAATTGATTTTGAAAGATTTGCATATATTTCATGGAGGGTGTGATAGGTGAAATATATCAGCTTTTCTTTTTCTGAAAAAAAAAAAACTTTTAAAATATAATTAGTGACAAGTGATGAGAAGATGGAATAGCAGTTCATAATTATATCTTTTTTACATCTATCATAGCACCTATTCAATAACATCTAAGAAGTATGAAATATGGTCAAATTTATCAATGGATCTCATTTCTTTTTAAATATTAATTGGCTTAGTGAATTGATGTGACAAATACATTAAAATGTTATTCTAGAAGGTGTAAAATTTGAAATGAAATCAATATTAATTATTAATTCTATTAAAATTTTAATAAAGAAAGAGATTTAAAAATGAAATTAACTTGGTTTTAAAATTTATTGAATGATTAAATTGACATAATTAATAGCTAAGGGATTAAATTGATATTTAGTTAATAATTTGATGATTAAAATAGTAATTTAGCTTATATTGTATAATGTTTTTACAATATGGCTGATGGCAAGTTGAGACAAAAGGACTAAAGGAGAATGAGTTTATTACTACTATTAGGGGTGGGCATGGTCGGGTTGGGTAAAGTTAAGAGGATTTTTTAACCTAACCCACCATGGTGGGTTAAAAAAAATTCAACTCAACCCAACTCAACACAACCCATCACATAAGTCCAACTTAATCTAACCCAACTCACATGGGTCAGGTTCAACCCATGGATTGGAAATTTATTATTATTATTAAATTGAGTAGAAAAAAAATATAAATATAAATATATTTAAAAAACCCAAAATTAGTATCAATATAACTCCTTAAAGACAAACAATACTAATGAGTAAACAACAATAGTAATTTCTAGGGTTTGTATGAACTAATTGGCTTTGATATAAGATAGGAAGAGCTGGTTATTTAAAAATAAATGTATTAATTATATTATATTATATATATATATATATATATATATATATATATATATATATATAATATATGGGTGGGTCGGGTTTAGAATTTTATGACTTGAGTTCACAACATGTTAAAGCATTCACAATGAACTTAACACAGTTTTAATTTTTTTTTAAAAAAAAAAAATCTATAAGTCTTTTTTTTTTTTTTTAGCTAACTATCTTTCTCTATTTTATTTTTTGTGTGTGCTCTATACAAATATTGCTTTTGTATATAGATCTGAAGCTCGGCCTCTGAATCCAAACATGGAGGTGGAGGGGAGGAAGAATCAGTCATCATTTTCAGCATTGATCAAAGACCAGTATGTACCTAATAAAGGAGAGATTCTAGGTCCAGGAGGTCCGCCAGTTCTGTATTCCCCTCCTTCCCACATCGGAAACCATGAGATGAGTAGTGCTGGTCCGAGCGTTCATGGCGATGATCAATATGTTCCATTGAATAAAGGTCCAGTCCCACCTTCTGCCCCTAATCCAACCACACATGGGCCATGATACCATTGTTAATCCCCTGATGAGCTGAGTAGTGGAGCAATATGTCTCGTTAGTCCATAAAACTTGTTGATGCCTGTAATGTTAGCTGCTTCTCTTTTTTTTTTATTAAAGATGGGGACTTTTATTCAGTAATGGTAAAAAAAAAAAAAAAAACATAGATACACAAAGCGTCGCAAGATTCGCAACTCGCAAGTATCAGGTGGTAACACACCAATCCTATGCAGCTTAAGAATCCTTACAAAGATAATTAGGTTAGGAGAGCCGCTATCCCATCCAAATTGTTCTTCTTGGCATGTGGCCCACTCAGCCTCTATTTCATGGCCTTCCCAGGCCTGTAATATTCGCTATCCATTACACTTTGAAAGAATAGTTATTAAATTCGGACTGGACGTTAACTGGGGATTTAATAGTCAAGTCGTTGGTCTCTAGATCAACCAATTAATCACCAATTGAACTTCAAGATTAAAAAAATGGCATGCCAAAATTACTAATTAGAATTAAGTATAAAAAGCAAGCCAACTAATTTAAAATAAAAGGATGTCATAAAATCATATCACATTATACTCTTTATATCTTAAAATTCTAGGAATAAAAGTAAGTCTCAAACTCCAAAGTCACATTTTATGCATATTTCGTATATAACTTATTGCTCTAATTTAATGGATTACGTTCTAAGCCAAAATTTGAAACTTCATCTTTACTAAAAAGTCAAACATCAACCTCATTTTAAATCTTTTATTTTCATTACCCTTCAAATTCAGAAAATAGCACTGCAATGTAATTTTATTAAAAATTACCAATCCGGATGGGGTCATAACAACCCATCCAAGTTGCACAGGTTGTGAAAAAACCTTCAAGTTTTACTAGGTTAATTATATAAGTAATAATCCAATTAAATAACTAGGTTATTGGTTTGATTGGCTGAGCCAGGTCAAGTTTAATAACTAATGAAAGTTTTAGATTATAGTTTATATTTTGCTCCACTTTCCAAGAGGCCAGTGACCATACATTTCTGAGTAGTTTTAGGACCACAAATTATTCCACATTTTTTTACGACAGCAACTCTAACATAGCAGATTGTGAGTGGTTAACTATTATTTACACATGGACCTACCATTTTTTCTTTATCAATCACACTTTGCCTTGTCATAATTGTGACAAGAAATTGTGAAAATTTATATGGTTCTAGACTTTTCCCACATTTCTAGTAAAAAATCTTGTACCATTTACTCGACTTTCCAAAGAAACATCAGACGTGTATGGTTAAAAAACTCAATTATAGTGCCTTTTCTTTAACTGTTCTTTTGTTTTTGTTAAATTGATAAATGTATATTATATAACATATGAACAAAATATATATTATTAATTTGCAAAAAATATATATGATTGGTTATATGATTATATTATTTAATGCAAATGATTGTTGTATTGTATTTAAAATCTTATTTTAGACTATTAAAAAGTTTATGGACACAATTTTTATATTAAACTCTTACTATAATCTTGATATATATATATGATTGTGAAGGGTAAAGAAAAATTGTAGATTTATGTACAAGTAATTATTAATGAAAAATAATCCCACATATCATCAAATTGTAGCAAAAAAAAAAAAAAAATTGTAACAAAAGTGCATGGTTGTAGAAAAATTGTTAAACTATTGTGATTGTCAAAAAAAAAAAAGTTGATTAATCATCTCATTTTTTACACGACTCCGTAAAAACAAATTCTTGACTGCGTCAGTGACAAGAAATATATTGAAATTCATATGGAACAATAAATATTCATTTCAATCCAATCACCTATTGAAATAGAACTAGATTTTATTTTGCATCCCAAAAATGGTTTATGGCTGATTATGTAATACATTTTGTTGCAAGCTTCCTCCTAATATACAAAGTCAAAGAGCTTGTTAAAAAATCATCTTCCATTTTATTGTGAAACCTAATCTTAACAATATTCATGGTTGCAAAAGTCAATTATTTTAGTTCATTCTACCAACGTCTACAAATTAAATAAAAATCATTCTAAATAAATTAAATAAAAATCATATTTATTATCCCGTTATATATTATTTATTCTTCCAATTAAAGACTAGTTAATGTTCTCAAGTCAAAGTCAAAGTCAAATATTTTCTTGCATTCTCCTTCTTAAAGGCTATTTGCTAAGGTTTTTTTTTTTTTTTTTTTTTGAGATTATTTGCTTAACCTTTAACAAGATTTTCTATCCAAACTCTAGTTCTGCTCTATTGATCACAGGATTTTGCTTGATTGAGATCCTCAGACTTGCATAGGGAACAAAAACTTTATTCATTAATCAAAATAATACCCATACCAATTACAATTCTCATAATCCAAATACAATAATCATAGTATTTTAATTAATAATTTGATAGTAAGGACACTGAGATCTCTCTCTCTCTCTCTGATGCAAAAATGAATACAAGAAAGAACGGTCTAAAACTCTAAATTGTTTTTTTTTTTTTCATTTTGATTTTCAACTTTTTTTTTTTAAGGTTGAAATTAAAGATAAACCCTAGTCAATTAGTCATATTATTTGGAGAACATAAGTTTTGTACTGGATACTGAATAGTCCTTAGACACGGAGTATTCTTAGTTTGACAAAATCAACTAGTGGGGGTTAGGTTAATCATGCAATTAAGTGCCCATGTTTTTTACTTTTAATTAGGACCTTAAGAATAATACAGAGACATTCAGGCAAGCAACCTCGTTTAAATCCAAAGAATTGAAAACTCGGACTGTGCTAAGTTTGAGAAAGATGAACTTGTGATGCCTCTAGAGTCGGTGATAATTCTAAATAAAAACTAATAAAAAAATAAAAACTTAATTATTGTGAAAAATCTTTCGCCAAAAGAACATAAACAAACACCTCTGTAGGGGACCACTTGAATTCTAGCCTGCAACGAGATCAACAAACCGCACGTGGTATCCAAGCAATAATTATAAATTTGACCTTATACTCTCTACCTACTTCTTTTGGATTAAAGAAACACATTGGACAAAGCATTCAGCTCCAACCAAATCCAAAAAACGAAGATTTATGTGGGCAGTTGTGCTAAAACAAAGGTGGTCCTATTCAAGTAAAAACAGCTATGGTTTTGAAATCTGGACCGGATCATATAGTTTGACTCGATTAACCAAAAACCGTTTACTAAGATGGTTCTTTTAACACCCAAAACCGTCCTATGTTAAAAAGTCAGTCAACCGTATAAACTGCGGTTGAATCGCCCAGTTTTGAAAACCGTAAACGTTTCTTGTGGTTCCTGTGGTTTCAAACCAAAGCTTAAAAAAAAAAAAAAAAAAAAAAAAAAAAAAAGAAGGAAGAAAGAGAAGAAGAAGGTATTTACAGCACCCTCTCACCGTTTTTAAGAAAACCTTCAGGAAAAATAAATAAAAACAAAGAACTAAAAAGAAAATAGTAGTATAAGAATACATAACTCTCTGATAATTGGCCTCAACAAGCCACTAGATCTGAAACTTTCATCCTTATCGTCCGTTGCAGCCTCCAGTCGATGACCGGTGATTAGATTTCTCCAAATCAGTGCACAATGGCAGTAAGACTCTTTCTCCCTTTCTCCGGACTGTTGTGCTTTCTTTTCTTTTGCTGAGATTTCTTTGGGTTGATGAAGTCTTTTTCTATTTGGTAAAGGCGTTTATAGCTTAGTAAATAACGCCAGTCAAGTCTATCTTCTCGCCCACTATATACCACTGTACCAATCTTTGTTTTGGCCACATAATTTGTTTATAGCTAGTGTACCAGTCAAATGAGATAAGTGCCACCCCCTATGGTTATGATCCTCATCAATATTGCCTTCTTCTTCACTGTAAACAAACGAAGAAGGTGACCACAACAAGCAAGCCCCACTAAAGCTTATTATCAGACTCTCACTCACAGACTAGTACACTCATTTAATCAGAAAGTGGACGCGCACTAGTTCTCTTCTCTCACATGATGGCCTTATAGTCATGGATTGGGCTAAGAAAGGAAACAAACTAAAAAAAAAAAAAAATTCCAACCAATAACCAATGAGCTTTATACAAAAAAATTCATAGTTATTGCCCAAAACTCTGTTCCCACTGCCTTCAATTGAATTTAAACTCTACCCTTCCTCAGAAACACTGCCACTGGTACTGCCAGCCAGCCCCCAAAATAATTTTTAATACAACAAAGCAATGCTAGGGTCAACATGCATATACGATATACCTTTCAAAGAAAAAAGCTTAATAGCTTTCTCTCATCTCTTTTACTTTATAGATCATTGAGTCTGCCTTCACCATGTAAATGAATATGATGTTGATTTCATTGTTACCCAATTCTAACGGAAAAGGCCTAATGTCATCATGGCCCTCCTCTTCTATGGGTTTCCAATTACTTTACATAGCCTGCCAAAGCGGGCTAACAATCATCCAACTATCATTGAGTTCTGTAACTTTTGTCATTTTTATTAAAAAAGGTGGGTGGGTAAAGCTCAATTTTTTTTTTGGGGTAAATAAAAAGAAAATCAAATTATGGTCTAGCATACAATCTGATCTGATATTCCGCCTTACAATCCCACATAAGTTAGAAAAAGCTCTTCCACATACGTTATAAAATTACTAACCTCTCCCTATTGTAAATTCTTATACTGTTTTTGATAAACTTCAAATTACCTTAAAAAAATCCATAAAATTTTTTTTAGGTCCCTTCTTTAGATCATGTATAATCAAATTTTCTAAATTTACCAGTTCAACATTCCAGCTAGTGAAAAAGAAATTTTATCACTCTTTCCCTTCCTAGAGAGTTTATCATTCCATGGCAAAGACAATGTTATACTCACCTCCATTTTGATGCAGTAAGACTCACACTCACTTTTCATGGCAGAAAAGGACTCCCTATAGCTTCTCGAATTTCTTTTCTTGATTCTAGATTTTTGGAATACCACAATGCAGTTATAGGAACTGTTCAAACCACACTCAATGCAGGAACAGTCTTTGTCACCAATTTTCCCAATTTCAACATGTCTCTCAAAGACCCTCACCTTTGTGATGCTCTTAAAGTCCAAGTCCAGATCACAGGAGCTTCCCAAGTGCATGATACTTTTGCAGCAACACTCCATTATTAGCTTGCCTACAGACTCCAAAACCATGCTTTTGACATAGCTATACCAAAGATAACCCAGTCCAATGATGCTCTTTTAATTCCAGTTGATCCAGGCATGACGTCTATGTGCACATTTGTTCCACTACAGTTGAACAAAGATCAGATGACAAAACTCTTTCCAAAATCATGGATCACAAAATATGAAACTCTTCATCAGGCATCCAAGCCAATCCAGTCCGACACTCCTTTCTTCATCAGAAATCAAAATGGTGATGTTGAAGTTAGGTTTATGACAGCCACACCAGAAAAAGAAGAAGTGACAGTTTTTCCAACGGCTACGATCCAACCAGTCTCATATGAAGGTCTTGAAGGTCTTTAGATCAAAGCATTTCGAGAAGATGGAAAACCTGTCTATGAAGGAAAATCATCCACTGGCCATATATGGTGGGATGTTTGTGACTATGTAGAATGCCAAGAAGAAGAAGTATTTGAAGAAAAGCAGAAAAGACGAAAGAAAAAATCTTCATAGCAGCTTCTTGATCTCCTTGGAGAATCCTATGGAAAGTTTGACTACTATGTCCTCTACCCCAGATCTAGAAAGCAAAAAACTCCACCCCTTTCCCCATACAAAGAAAGTCATGATCAAAACCAACAAAACCAGAAACCACCACTAATTCCATATTACCAGAAAGTCCTTCCCCAAATCCAAAAATGTCAACTCAAGCCTCTCAGTCAAACCCACACACAAAAGCCTTTACCTTGTTATATGTTTGACCATGCATCACCCTCCTATTCACAAAATTTTCCTCCTCTAGAAAGTTTTGACCACCCTCAAGCCCCTCAAGCCAATGTTAAACATGTTTGAAAAATTTAAAATCCTGTTGGAACCAATCCAAATGGAACCAAAAAATAAGTCTCCTCAGCTGAAGTAGCTCTCAATTGGTAGGCAGAAAATGCGGTAGCACAAAATCAAGTCTTTCAAAGATTCTTAATAATCAACAAAAGTTGACTGAAGCAGTAACTCATACCTTCTCATCCTCAAATTCTCTCATTGAAGATTTGAAGAAAAAAATACAGTCAGTAGAACAAGAATTGGAAACAATTGCTTCCACAGTAAAAGATTTGTCTGTCACCTTTCCCCTATTTGGGCAAAAAGAAAAAGAGCTCTGATACCAATTATGGGAGAAAGTAACGAAGACCAAGCAAAAATACGAAGAAAGAAAGTGACGAAGACTAAACTAGTAGACAAAGAACAACTAAATGACGAAAACTAAACTTAAAACATCAAGAAGGAAGTTACAAGAAAGTGTTTCATAATAAGGACGAACTAAGGTAACTATGAAATAACTGCAAGACAAACACACTGACTGGATAATGGGGTGTAAGAAGATCATGAAAACTTATTAATGACATATATTACTATAATATTATAGAAAATAACAGCAAAATATGGAATAGAACATAGAATAAGATACAACAAACTGAGGGATATTATTAGATTGAACAAGTTTTTTACAGGACTATAAGACATAAATTAGGAAATATTACACAAACGGGCTGACTCTTTATTTTCTTTTTGACCAATGAGGGGAAAGGAGATAGACAAATCTTTTACTGTGGAGGCAGTTATTTCCAATTCTTGTTCTACTGACTGTGTTTTTTTCTTCAAATCTTCAATGAGAGAATTTGAGGATGAGAAGGTATGAGTTACTGCTTCAGTCAACTTTTGTTGATTATCAAGAATCTTTGAAAGGACTTGATTTTGTGCTTCCGCATTTTTTGTCTGCCAATTGAGAGCTACTTCAGCTGAGGAGATTGTTTTTTTGATTCCATCTGGATTGGTTCTAACAGGGTTTGATTTTTTTCAAACATATTAACATTGGCTTGAGGGTGGTCAAAACTTTCTAGAGGAGGAAATTTTATGAATAGGAGGTGATGCATGGTCAAACATATAACAAGGTAAGCGGTTTTTGTGTGTGGGTTTGACTGAGAGGCTTGGGTTGACATTTTTGGATTTGGGGAAGGACTTTCTGGTAATATGGGAGTTAGTGGTGGTTTCTGGTTTTGTTGGTTTTGATCATGACTTCTTTGCATGGGGAAAGGGATGGAGTTTTTTGCTTTTTGGATCTAGGGTAGAGGATATAGTAGTCAAACTTTTCATAGAGTCTCCAAGGAGATCAACTTCTGGGTCTCCTGCTTCATATCTTTCTTTAAGAAGCTGCTGTGAAGACTTTTTCTTTCATCTTTTCTGCTTTTTTTCAAATACTTCTTCTTCTTGGCATTCAACACAGTCAAAACATCCCACCATATATGGCAGGGAAGATTTTCTTCTTAGATAGGTTTTCCATCTTCTCGAAATGCTTTGATCTGAAGACCTTTAAAACCTTTCATATGAGACTGGTTAGATCATAGCCGTTGGAAAGATTGTCACTTCTTCTTTTTCTGGTGTGGCTGTCATAAACTTAACTTCAACATCACCATTTTGATTTCTGATGAAGAAAGAAGTGTCAGACTGGATTGGCTTGGATGCTTGATGAAGAGTTTCATATTTTGTGATCCATGATTCTGGAAAGAGTTTTGTCATCTGATCTTTGTTCAACTGTCGTGGAACAAATGTGCACATAGACGTCATGCTTGGGTCAACTTGAATTAAAAGAGCATCATTGGACTGGGCTATCTCTAGTATAGCTATGTCAAAAGCATGGTTTTGGAGTTTGTAGGCAAGCTGATAATGGAGTGTTGCTGCAAAAGTATCATGCACTTCAGAAGCTCCTGTGATCTGGACTTGGACTTCAAGAGCATCACAAAGGTAAGGGTCTTTGAGAGACATGTTGAAATTGGGGAAAAGGGTGACAAAGACTGTTCCCGCATTGAGGGTGGTTTGAACAGTTCCTATAATTGCATTGTGGTATTCCAAAAATCTAGAATCAGAAGAGAAATTCTAGAAGCTATAGGGGAGTCCTTTTCTACCATGAAAGTGAGTGCGAGTCTTACTACACCAAAATGGAGGTGAGTATAACCTTGTCTTTGCCAGGAATGACAAACTCTCTGGGAAGGGCAAGAGTGATAAAATTTTCTTTTCACTAGCTAGTATGTTGAACTGGTTAAATTAGAAGCTTGGTATATTCTTTTACACTAGAAGGATGAGAAGGACCTAAAAAAAATTTTATGAATTTTTTGAAGGTATTTTGAGGTTTATCAAAAACAGTATAAGGATTTACAATAGGGAAATCAGTAATAGGAATTTTACTATCTTCAGGGATATGGGATGTTTCATACAAGTAGTCTAGTCTAGTCTATTTGCAGTGGATTTACGAAGGAAAAGATCACACGTAGTTGTAATGGTATCTGTAACCGCTAAGGATGTAACTGCTGAGGATGATGAACTAGTCATGATAGTTTCTAAAATGAAGAACTGTTTTCCTAAGGTCTGACAGGAATAAAACGCCACTCCTAGGCTCACGTCCATAAGATGACTCAGGAAAAATAATTCTTTGACACTTTTAATACAACTCCTTAGTGTTCTACTTGATTATCAAATCCAGTGTTCTGATGTGGTTAACACAGAGGATCCACTTATTGTGGCAACTGTAAATTACAGAGCATACTAATCAGAACAATAATCAAAGTATACTAATCAAAGGAGAGTGAAACTGGTTGCAAGGTCCTCAGACCACATACCTTGTGGAAATTGATGTGTTCTAAAATATCAAACAGAAACTTGGTAATGCATGGTCCTCGGACCACATGCCTTGTGGAAATTGATGTGCTCTAAAATATCAAACAGAAACTTGGTAATGCATGGTCCTCGGACCACATGCCTTGTAGAAATTGATATATTATTAAGTATCATACGAAGACTTGGTCAGGGATAGTCCTTGAACCACATACCTTGTATAAATTGATGTCCTTTTATTTGTTGCAAATTCTTAAGTATCAAGCAGAAAGTTGGTAATATAGCGTCCTCGGACCCCATACTTTGTCGAAATTAACGTTTCAAGTTATAAATTCTAAGTATCACATTGATATGTGCGGTTCTCGGCCTATATGCCTTGTGCAAATTGATGTCATACTTATCATCAGAACAAAGTTTGTTTATGTCAGGTTCTTGAACACTTTACTTTAGAAATGCTAGCAAGAATCTATGTCGTGTTAATGTGGAGACTTTGATGAAGTATTCTTGATTACTTCATGCCTCAAGTTGAACTCTAAGTTAGCTTTTTAAGCGTTATCATTGCGTCGCACAGGTTATGCTTTCAAATTGTAATTCGTAAAGCACAAGTTGAGCATGTCTACTGTTGTTTAAAGTTATGATAGTTCAGCTATTGGAAGTGGAGTTAGTTGTTCCAGTCATTCTTTCTTATGGTAAAAACAAAAATAAAATAAATGCAATTTAAATAAAGACCAAACAAGACAGGTTTTCATTAATTGCTTTTGGTATACATTATAGAGAAAATCTTAGTTACAAAAAAGAAGTCCTAGGTTCGGCCCTAAACTTTTGGAGGGGAGTCTTGCTGGGAAGTACTAGTGGCCTCAGTGCTTTTTAACTCCATCTCAAAGGAAGACAGAACTTGTTTTCCTTTGTTTGTTGTAGTTGATGGAGGGACGATGGGTTCAACACTTTGACTTAGGTCCTTCTCAGCACCTCCACCCTGTTCCTTCTCTTTATTGGAACCAGTAGGTTATGTAGGATCTGGGATGGGCTCTGGGATCGCTGGAGGGAGCGCGGAAAGAGCCGTCTTAAGGGCAGGAGTGACAGCAAGAGGCTCTTCTATCTTCTGTATGTCCACGGGAAGCCAAGTGTTCTCGGGCTTCCTCAACTTGGAAGTTGAGGGAATCTCTACTGCAGTTAAGGCTTCCCCCTAAACCTGTTGGCAGTATTCTCGGCACAGAGCCGCGAATTCTTCTGTCAGCTGGTTTTCTGTGGCCGCCACCACTTCATCGTAAGCAGCCTTCTTCGCGGCCTTTAGAGAACCCTTGAAGGTACGGGCTTTGTCCTTTATCTTCGCGAGCTCCTTCTCAAAGTCAGAGTGCTCCTGTTAAACTTTGGATAGCTCTTCATCCTTTTGATGAAGAAGCTTGCGCTGCCCCTCCACTTGGGTCCTCATGGTTCTCAGACTGGCCTCGGCGCTGTCTTTTTCTCTTTTTAGATTCGCCAGCTGAGAGGTGAGCTTCTCGTTTTCTACGAGGGTCTGGCCTAGGGACTTCTCGGTTTCTAACTGAAGCTCCAACTCCATTCCCGCTTTCTTCCGAGAATCCTCCACGAATTTCTCGGCAGCAAAGATTTCCTGGACGGCCTGTGACAGAGTATCAAAGAGTCAGACGCATAAAAACATTCACTAATAGTTAGATATTATGAAAAATGAAATGGAGATAAGGAGTGAAATTTACTAGGGCTAAGTCCATTTTCAAAGAAAGGAACAGATGAGGCTGGCTCATTTTCTCCAAGGCCTCCATGTCCTTGGGCAGAAGAAGGGGACGTTCCAATGCATCGGCTAGGTGGAGGGCATGGCCTTGTTGGAACGCCCTAATGTTGGACTGGTAAGAGATTGGTGCCCCGTCCAGTTTCAGCTTGAGACCAGGTAGCCGGTGCTCAGCGCACTGCAGCAGGCAGCTCCCTTTATATCCGCATCTCCTTCTTTTCTACTGAGGAGCACGTCCCTTACTTTGTCCAGTTTTACTACCTACTTTTTTGTTGTTGGTTGTTTGTTTCAGCTTCTTGCCGCTCCTCGCCACCCTCTTTCCTCTTCGTGGTGCTCTGGATGCTTGGGGTCGGCTGGAGGAGGGGGTAGGCTGGGGTGGAAGGTGGTGGTAAACGGGGGAACTTGAGACCCCCTGCCCCTTTTTTGGCGACTCTCTCGCCCCTCTTAGGCATAAGTCCCTTAAGCATGTCCATCTCTTCCTCCTCAAAGCTGGTGTCGGGGCGTGCGATATCAAGCTTGCTATCCCGGAGGCCTCGGCGGGCTCGTCCTCCTTACTAGAGAGTATGACAAACAGGTTCCCTCGGGGTCTTTCAATGTCTTTGAGCTGAAACTGGTCTATCTCCTCGTCCAACGAGTGTGACGAGGACACTTGCTCCTCTTGAGCGGCGATTGTCTAAGAGTGCGCCAAAAGAGGGATTGCAACGATGGGACGTGTGTACAAGATTGTGTTGGGTTCATCGGGGAGATTGTGGTTGGAGAGGAAGCCTGGTCGTGCGACGTTTATCCTTCTGCGTCTTTTATCCCCAGCAATTATAGCATTTTCTATCTCTTGGAAGTTCGAGGATATGGTGTCGTATCCTAATATTAAATGAGCCACTCTTACTTGCAAGTCTTCACTCACAAAGACTTCTGAACGGAGAACGCGGTTTAGGTCGGCAACGTTACAATGGCTCAGGCATGGGCACACGTGCTGTTTATCTGTGAGAAAAGACACCCAAGGAGACAACCATGGTCAGACCTGTAATGAATGTGAAAAATCGGAAGCAATAGCATGCAACAAGAAATGAAACATTGAAGGGTGTTGGGATTGAATCATGGGGTAGGGAAATTAGCTCCTAGCAAGTCACACCTGGATCTTCCCATACGACTGGGCAGTGAGGGCTGTCGTGGCAGTTGCCTGAGGCGATGAGGTAGTCATCCTTCATGCCTTTGTTGGACTTAGGCAGATAGGAAATCAACTTAACTACACTAGACCGCGACTTAATGTAATAACCTACGTTCTTAAGCTTGTGGCATTCATACATGAAGGCAACATCGTGCCATGTAAGGTTCAAGCCCATCTGCTCATTTAGAGCGTCGACACTTCCTAAGACCCTAAACACATTTGGTGCGCACTAGTCTGGGCATAACCTATGATTGTGAATGTATTTCCTAGTTACACTTCTCATAGGGAGAGTCATCCCACCTTCTATGAAGGTAATCATAGGGATGATTACCTCTCCCGTTTTCCTAGCACCACCTACGGCTTCTGCTGGGCAGTATTTTAGGCCTACGTCACTAGGATTTGGTATTTGACCCTAAAACCTTCCATCCCAGCGGCGGTATCTACTAAGCACTTAAACCTACCCATCTAGGAGAAATGATAAGGCAAGATTTGAGGGGAAAAGCAATTAAGAGTGGAGCCGAGGATAGAATCCGAGAAGAAAGGAGCAAAGAAAGTAAGAACTTACGAGATTTGGTTATACGAGTTTGCACAAGTTTCTAGAGAGAAAATGCGATGACTGATGCTTTGATGTGATTGAATTCTGAAGAAATGAATGAAGGCGCGGGTTTCCAAGCGTTTTGATGTGCAGGAGGTAGTCTCGAAATTGAATTTGTCTCGCTCAAATTTTCAGGGGGCGCCCTGGATTATTAGATGTTCATCTCACCGTTGAACGTGGGGAACATGGTGTAACTTGCGGCCATAAATATGCGCGTTTCGGGATTCGAAGTGCTAGACGGCATTTTTTGGGGAACGAAAGGACTCCCACACGCGTGGCAATGTACAAAATGTGTGGGAGGTATTTTAGTCGGGTCAAAACTCTATTTCTCTCTTCGGATGAGGGGAAAAAATAATGTTTTGAGGGGCTATTGTGGGGGGTAAGATTTATAAGATAAACAAATGGGCCGTGGGTTTGATCGGTTGGTACTAGTTTGTTTTTGTCATTTGGGCTCCTAAGCCCATGAGTTAACCCATACTACAGACATCCGAGGACCTGTCTGAGGATGAATGCCTCCTCGGATGGGCCTGGCGAGCACCCTGGGATTTGCCAAGGAGATTAAATGCAGAGTTCTGTAAGAACTATCGGGTAAAAGGGGGATTCAAGTACCTTCTAGAGGGCTCTAGAGGGAATAGCGTGATGGAAATATCTGAGAAAAAGGCTGCTACCTCCATATTAAAGACCTTGCACCTACCTCCTAGTCGCATTAATGGGAAAATGACCCCTGAACAGTAGATTGAATTTCTGCCACTATTTAAAGACTTCAAGAATGTGTGTGGAAAGAGGAGGGGAAAAAAAAAGAAAAATTGGGTGACATGTGGATGTAAGAGGAAAGAAGAAGAATATTTAAGAAGAAAAGGGAGAAAAGGAGGGAGATCCATCCACTGAAGAAAGAAAAGAAACTAAGAACTGTAATTTTTTAGCATAAAAGATAAGTAATATACAAATCATCCTCGACTTACGTCCAGGAGGGTCCCTTATCATATTTGTTATCATTTGCTAAGATTGTGGCATTCTAGCCTGCTTATCAAGTTTCTATTACTCCTAAACTAATATTTCAAATCCATACTCTACAAATCTTATTGTTTAAGGCTCATTGGGCCTGAGCCCACGCCTATCTTTGGGTCCAGGTGCAATTGTGCTCTTACAATAGCATTCTCATCCATAAGAATCAAGATTTTATTGAGTTTTCATAATCCCAAAATGGGCTAATCCTTTTTGTTTGGCTTGGAGCCCAAACCTATCTCTTCTATTCCTTCTTGCCATGTTGAAGAGGATAATGGGCTGGTTCCTTTTTATTTTTCTTCATAAAATTATCATTACTCACCACCCAAGAAAAAAAAAAAAAGAGTTTCCTAATCTTTTTTAAAGGACCAATTAAAATCATATACGTTGATTCCTTTTTTTATTTTTTATGAGGAAGTGAAATGAGGAAGTCTTCACAAATCTGTCTATATGCCTTGATTCATTTATTTATTTATTTATTTATTGTTTAACACATCAGATAGAATATCCAAATTTATTCTCTTATCCAATCTACTTAAAGTCACTTTAGGACTCGCACATCCACCATGTTAATACATTTGACCCCAAAAGAAAACATTTTTTTTTTTTTACTTTTAAAATTTATTTTACCGATTGCACACTTTGAAAATAATAATAATAAAACAATAATAACATTCTCTTTTCTTTTTTATAGTATATTAAAGAAATAATTATGAACTTCAACAAGACTCTACAGTACCTACATATATCTTCTTTCCAAACATATACCTTTTGTAAAGGAAAAACATATATTCCCTCATATGTTTTACGAATTGCCTTCCACCCCCCCCCCCCCCCACCCCCCCCCCACACACACACACACATACATGCATGCATATATATATTTATTTATTTATTGGGTTTTATCTAAATTCTAGAGTTTTATCAAACTGTGGCAAAAGTAATATCACGCAAATGCCTTGTGCAATAAAATCTGAAGTTTCCTCCATCCACATAACATAGTCATCTACATATCTTGCATATTGAGCTGGTCTATGAGTCTACCTTCACCATGTTTATGATGTTGATTTGATAGTTATTCTATTCAGACAGTAAAAATCTAATTTCAACATGGCCCCTGCTTCTATTAGTTCCAATTGCGGTAGTCTTTATATCCTTGATGAGATGGCAATAAGTAATTTCTACTAAAAGTGATAGATTGTGAATTTGAGTTTGATAATTAGCCTTTCCAAACAAAGTTAGGGTTAAAGTTTAGTTAACTGCCATGACTTCTCTTAAACCTCATAAAATTGGATGCAAATATTTTTTTAAAATCAAAAGAAAGTTATCTTAGAATGTAGCATACAATCGCATGACTTTTACAATTAGGTCAAATATGTCATTTCATTTAGCTTTCCTCTTTTTAACAATTCCACATTAGTTAAAGATAGAAGAATTGCAAACACTATTTACTTTAATTGTTAATATATATTAGAAAATTATATATGATTTACATATCACTTCTTTTTCTCTTCCCTTAATGTCTGTTTACTTTTCAAAATTGAGCACATGAAGGTTTTGAGGGGCCTTCATAGCTCTCTCTCTCTCTCTCAATTATATCTTCATTCACCATATTGGTTTATGGAATTTTCAAGATATCTCATGAACATAGAGTGTTGTATATTAAAAAAAAATGTGTATCTTTCTCTCAACGTCTCTTATATTGCCTTACATAAAGGGAACATGCATCGATTGATGTATATTTCTTCCAATAATAGTGCATCCTACGATTATAGATAAATATATAATGCTAATATATATATATATATATATATATATATATATATATATATATATATATTAAATTACAGTTGATGTGTCACAAATTATTTTAAAAAATAATATTTATTTATTTGTAATAGTTTTAACAGTTGCTTATGAAAAGATCTCTTAGCACCAAAGGTTTCACCAAATTTTTCACACTTACCTCTATGTTTTTGTGTGTGGTGGGCATAGACAACCATTATCACAAAGTTTTCACCAAAATAGTCTCACTTGCATTGAAAAATAACAAAAATTAATAAAAATAGAACTTTAAACAGAAAATTACTTACTTCTTATAAAATGGAATTGACTATGTTATAAAACTCTACTTAACGAGTACACAAATACACTTCTTAACATGACCGTTTTTACAACCAGCTAAAAGGATAAGTTATGATTGTAAGCAATATAAACTTATCATTATTAGCTTTTCAATGTTTTCATCTGTCAACAACCATGACTTAACACCTTTTAAGAAGAGTAGTTCTAAGACTACCACTTTCACAACTTATATCATAATTTGATGTGGCAGATTGTGAGTAATTATTTATCACTTTTACATGGACCCATAAATTTCTCTCTACCACTCATATAGTCTATCACAGTTGTGACAAATAGATGCAGTGTTAGATTTTCTCCGTAAACAAATGTTTTTAATATTCTTTCCTAGACTAGCTATGCTGACATGGAGGACACTTAACCCCACATGTCCACCTTATTGCCGACCATCTCTAATGGGTTGGCCAACCCATCCATATGTGGCCTACAGTCCAACGACACACACAAAATTCTTAATTCACCAATTGGCCCTGCCATCAATTTGGCCCATCATCTAAAGCTAGTTTCTTCAACTCTATATATAAAACCCCCAAACCAGCACGCTTCATTCTTCACTCCTACATTAACACTTCTACAGTGTATGCCACATCTGATATTGCTTAGAATGCTTAGAGACATTTAAAAAAAATAATAGTAATAATAAAAATTAAAAAAAAAGAAGAAGAAGAAGAAGAAGATAGGTTGAGATTTTGGGTGAGGCTTATATTGATCATGTTGCTTTGTGTTTAGATTTGAAGCTCGCCCTCTTAATCCAACATGGAGAGGAACCATGAGATGAGTGGTGGTCGAGTAGGGTTCATGGTGGTGAATGTTCCACTAACAGAGGTCCGTTTCACCTTCCGCTCCTTCTTCGGTGCATCATTGATGGCCGTGGTGGTGGCCATAAGATGAGTAGTGGAAAATGTCCGGTTGGTGCATAAAAGTTTGTGGGTTGTTGTTCTATCTCCCTTGCTTTGATAAAAATAAATTATCATTCGTATTTTTGTACGTAAAATATTTCACACAATTCAAACTTCATAGAAATGTTCACATTTTACACCTGATGTGAAAAAAAAAATGAAATATGAAACAATATGAAGAGCGTGAATATGAAACAATAAATAAAAGCCCTCAAATTGTTCTCCATAATGTTGTCATAGTACATGTGAGCTTGAGCGATCTCTACTTGAGCCTCTTTAACTAGCTTGAGCTTTAGCAAACAGCAATAAAACAGTGAGAATCAAGTTCAACAACAATGGACATCAAAGCATTGCAAAGGCATAAATATGGTGAGATAAGCTCGTCTTCTTATATATAGTTTTAATTAATTATAATTTGATAGCAAGGCAGCAGAAAGCAAGTCTTATGTTGATGTTTAACTTTTGCACTTTTTCTTGAACACATGTCATCGTGGTTAAGCAAGAACGGTGCAAATTGCTCTTTTTCCCATTTTTAGTTTCCATATTTTGTTTGAGAAATGAAGTTCAAGTTAAACCCTTGAACATGTGGGGGCATAAAATAAAACATAAGTTCTTCAATTATTGAAGCCGACTATGTCACGTTTGAAAAAATCAGTAGTGGTTGATTGATATCTTGTACTAGGAGCTCATTGTTTTCTTGGTATTTCTTCATAATTGGATAGAAGCAGACGCAGAAAGCAATTTTTAATATGTTCATCATCTACGTTTGTGCTTTCTTGAAAGTACGTGATTGAGCAAACATACACGTACCATACAGTGATTACTCAGAAACTCTAGGTATATACTATTTTAGATATCCTAATTTCGATAAAGCCCAGTTAAAGTATGATGGTTTGATTAGTCAGATTTCGACAGACTCAAGCTCAAGGACAAAGGAATTTTATTTTTATTTTTTTGAGAAGAGACAAAAGAGGAAATTTGGTTGTTAAAAAGAGTAAAAGTGGAGGTCCAATTCCAATAATTTAGGCTTTAGTAGATGTTTAATGTTAAGCACATTGAAAATAGGCATGATTTTTTCTTTCTCGTTTTTGTTGTGTCATTGTCGGGCAAATGATTCCTTATGTCCTTGTCGAGTAGTCGTATCTATCATCTCTAAAATTGAGATTAGATTATATTATGTGAAAATATATTTCTAGTGATAAAAATAATATTAAATGAACTAATGTTACATATGAGTGTACAGTATGATGAAACTGAAATTCATATTAAAGGGGTCAAAACATGAAATAAAAAATTTTTTCTTTCAGAATAAGAATATACTCAAGATTCAAATGGAACAATAATAATATGGACTTGATGTTATTTTGATCCCAAAAATTATTTATGGTTGATCATGTTATGAATCCTAAAAAAAAAAAAAATCATCTTTTCATTTATTGCCAAAAACTTGTTCTTGACAAATTTTGTGGTTGCAAAAGCCAAATACTTTAGTTGATTCTCTCATCATTGTTATATCGAATATTATTCTTCTTGCAAAATCAAAGAGCTTGTTAAAAAATCATCTTCCATTTTATTGCAATTTCCCTTCTAAGTTAAAGTCTATTTTCACTTTAGCGTTTAACAAAATTTCTGCCTCTAACAAGATTTTCTATCCAAACTTAGTTTCAATCTACTGATAATAGGATTTCGATAGACTGAGATCTTCAAACTAGCTAGCATAGTGAATAAAACTCATTCTTCAACCCAAATAATACCCATACCAATACAAATGCTCATAAGCCAAAATTACAACATATATTTGTCATGGATAGCCGACACTAAAAAAACCTAACACCTACCTTTCTCAGGTGAAGAATTGGGTTCAACTCCCTCTTATACACTAGTTTTTTTAAAAAAAAATTAGAAAATTATTAAGTTTTCAAATTTCAAAAAAGAACCATATTTTGAGACTTCCCAAACATAAAGAAGAATAAAAAAAAGGTAACGAAACACCTATGAGCAAGACCTATTCTAATATGTATTTTGAGACTTGGAATTACTTTTCCAATAAATGCTAACAAATAGACATTATATTTTGAATTAACTTGACTTGACTTAACTACTCAAAAGAAGGTGTTGCTTATTACTTGTTCTTGTATAAAGTACTAAGCTGTATTACCTTTACCATATTAAATTTATCCGTTATGTCATAGAGACATAGACACAGAATTTTTCACCAAATAGATCACCCAGGTCTCATTTGGACCCATTATAACACAAAGAAAAGGCAAGGTGTAAAAAATCTGACTAAAAACTCAATGACTATAAACTTATTGATATTTTTATGCTTCATATCTCATTGATTTGTTCTTTTAAAAAGCAAGTGGGAGAGGAAAAACAAAGCAAAAGGGTCACAGTCTCATGGAAGTGGCATGAGAAAGTCTTCACAAATTTGGCATATACATTGATTCCTTTTTTTTTTGGTTTGAATATGAGAATTATCTAAACTCCATCCTAATCACTTTAATTGGGTTACAGCCTTACAGGTTTTGTGAGTGCTTTTCAAACTTTTTGAGTCTATTTTGACGGATCTGCTTACGCTAGAGGAGAAGCTTTATTTTCTATAGTAATTTCAGCAAATGAATACTTTAACAGGACTCATCCAAATGCACTCTTCTCTGCATATATGCTCTTTCCAAATTAGTTTAACATGCATATCTGATACGTGACAATAGAGCAGTGCTAGGGTTAACATGCATATATGATATACCTTTCAAAAAAGAAAAAAAACATCATAGCTTTCTCTCATCTTTTTTACTTTATTGATCTTTGAATCTGCCTTCACTATGTTAATGAATATGATGTTGATTTCATTGTAATCCAATTCGAACGGCAAAGGTCTAATGTCATCATGGCCCTCCTCTTCTATTGGTGTCCAACTTTACATAGCCGACCACGGCGGGCCAATAATCATCCAACTATCATTGAGCTCTGTAACTTTTTCATTTTTAACATAAAATGGTTGGTGGGCAAAGCCCAAATTTTAATTTTTGTCTTTTTGGGTAAATCAAAAGAAATTCATATTATGGTCTAGCATACAATCTGATAGAATATCATCTAGCTCTCCTCCTTACAGTCACACATAAGTTAGAAAAAGTTGTTCCTTGCAATCCTCCTTTAGTTAGTTAATATATGCCATAAAATTACATAAGATTCACACACCTCTTCTTTTTCTCTTTTCCTCCATTAATGTCTGGTTACTACTTGTAAGTGAGCGCATGGGAGGTTTTGAGGCCCGCCTCGCACTCATCTCACATTAACGCACCTTCCTCTCTCGTGAATCTATTATATTTCTTACATCTAGAATATGTACGAAAAAGAGGATGCCGATAAGGATACTAGAGAGAAAAGACAATATACGTTAGTAGAATATATATATATATATATATATATATATATATATATATATATATATATATATATATATATATATATGTGCACATGCTTGGGATGAGATAAGACAAAATCAGAGAACAAGGCAAGATAGATTAAACGGAATATATTTTTTACCATTCCTATATGTATCTTTCCTCATAGATTCCATATAATTATAGAATCTTGTTACTTTGGAAAAGACATGAATTTTTAGAAGAATCGATAATTTAACATGATATCAAAGTAAAATGCTCTAAATTCAATCATTATCTTTTTCCACTCTATATTTCATTTAAATTCCTACATGTTGAGTTTTACCTATTAAATGGTAATATGATTAAATTTACTATATTTGAGTAGTTTAAACTTTTGAAAGTATATCGATATGTATATTACAGCTTACAGGTAATTTGGTATCTATTTACTGTATTATTGAAGTGGTTATCATTTAAAAAAAAAATGTTAATAACTTTAGCATTATTCCATATCTACTGCATTAGTTAAAAGGATAATCTATGATTTTGACTATAAACCCATTATTATCTTACTTTTTCATCCATCAAACATGACTTACAACTTGATTAACTTATGAAAAAATTCTACGTACTACATGATCAAGGTAGAGTACATGAACCACCCCAAAGAAATTGGTTGTCTTTTTGCATAGCTCCCTTGATATGGCGGACACTTAAACCCCACACGCCCGCCTCATTTTCGAACATCTCCAGTGCTGTGGCCAACCATGTCCCAAACACTAACTGACACACACACAAATCTTTATTGTCCAATTGGCCATGCAATTGGTCCCACCTGACATGGCATGCTACGTGACATCGTCTAAAAGCTAGTTTCTTCACTATAAAACCCACCATATCAACAAACCTCATTCCTCGCTCCACAGTCTGCACCTTATAACATTAGTACATTGCTAAAGTCTACGCAGCATATTGATAATATACCTTTTGAAAGCTAAGAGAGTTTATAGAAATAATGGATAGGTTGAGATTTTTCTTGTGTCTTGTACTGATCATATCGTTTTTGTTTTCTAGATCCGAAGCTCGCCCTCTTAATCCAAACATGAAGGGGAAGAAGAACCAAACCCTATTGTTCAAAGACCAATATGAACCCAAAGGAGAGATTAATCCAGGAGGTCCAAGGGTTCATGGTGCAGCAGTTGTTCCACTCAGTAGAGGTCCAGTCGCACCTTCAGCCCCTTCTCCATGCACCATTGGTGGCATTGATAACCATAAGATGAGTGGTATTGGAAAATGTCCTGTTGGTGCATGAAACATTTAACCTTGTTGCTGTTGCTGTTGCTATCTTGAACAACTCTCTGCCCAAGGCTTTTGCTTAAAACCCATGAAAGCGTTCCCTATAGTATTCCAATACCTAGTTCTTATTTTCGTATGAAAGTCCTCTAGTATAATCTTTTTCACAACTTGTTAAGACAATAAACATCGCGTGATAAAGATTATTAGCACATGGATCTATTGATCACTTTATCATGTATTAATTATGCTGGAACACGTCAACAGTGATGAAAAATTTTATATTTCTAAAATTATGTATGTTTTTGCTAGCTTCAGCAATAAAATCATATGAGCTTGAATGATATTTAGCCTCCGTTTAAATACTAATAAAAAATGAAAATTATTTCATTATTTAGCTTATTTTTGCTACTATTAATAGGTTTCACTGTACTTTTTGGTACTATTCATAAGCCTCATTGTACTATTTCTGCTAATTTTTACTCTTATCTACAGTACTTTCAGCAATAAGTTTTCAGTTTCAATATAATAAGCAATATTCAAACAGACCTTTAGTAGATGGTAAATAACTTTTATACACACAGTACACACGTGCTTGTTTTTATCTAAAATTGTGACTTTAATAGAGAAAAATCTTATATGACCAATGTCACACTGTGAGACCCACATGTTGGTGAGGCATTAGTTTTCATGAGACCATTCCAAGAGATATTTTCTCCTTTAATAGATGGAAAATAATTTTTATATATGTGTGTGTGCAGTGTATATGTATTAATACACGTATATACTATGGGACTCGCATGTTAATGAAACATTAGTTTCATATAATTGTCTCAGAAAATACTTTCTCCTTTAATAGATGAGAAATAATATTTATACAAGCATTTATACGGTGTATATGTGATAGTATTTATGTAATAATCCTTACTTTTAATACATAGTTCCTTTAATCTTTTTCAACTAGCATGAGCTCCAGCAGTAAAACAGCGAGAATATCATGTTCAACAACAATTGACAGCTTTGGTGACTGCTCTCCTTGACATTGGATAATAAAAAAGTGTTGGAAAAGTCATATATATTTTAATTAATGATTTGATAGCACAGCAGAAAGCAAGGCATTATGTTCATTTTCAACTTTTGTTTGTTCTTTTAACCCAAAATAATAATAATAACAATTGTGTGTTGTTCAAAGAGTACAAGGTTGAGTAAAAACCGTCTCTTTCTTCTTCTTCTTATTCTTCTTTTTCCATTTTGGTTTCTATCTTTCGTTAAAAACATTGAAGTTCACTCGTAGTTATATTTGAGAACATATTTATGGGGACAAAACATACGTCCTTTCAATTACTGATGCTTAAAAATGACGCAGACTATGTTAAGTTTGACAAATCAACTAGTGGTTAATTAATATCTAGGAAGTCACTGTTTTCTTGCTATTTTAATTAGTAATTTTGACAGCAACGCAGAAAGCAATTCACTAAGGTTATCTTCAACTGTTGTGCCATTTTTATTTTTATTTTTTATAATATGCGGTTATGAGCAAGAGCGGCCTTTTTCTTTTTCCATTTTGTTAAAAAGATTGGAGTTAAAATTTAACCCTAGTTATATTTTTTGGAGAACATATGAAGACAAAACATAGTTCTTCCAAATTAATAGTCTAAAGCTCAAGAAAGACGCGAAATATTCTAAGTTTTTGACAAAATTAAATCAAATAGTGGTGATTAGGTTAATCATGCATGTGCCCAATTTGTTCACTTTAGAAACTTAGGAATGGAAGATAGATCCGAAAGATTGAAAACTCTGACTCTGTAAGTTTGAGTATATGTAGGAATGCAACTGCGCAAGATGAACATATTGAATATTGATGCATGTCCGATAGTAATGGCCAGCCACTCCACTGGTGGACAAAATAAAATTATAATTGAATAAAAGTGATGTTTAAAAAAAGTTCTATATTCTTTTCTCGATGAATGAACAATTTTATATCAAAGAAATTACTATAGCAAGTCATTATCTATAGAAAGACTTCAAAATCTTGCTGGAACAGCCGGCATCAACACAAAGAATAGTGTCACACAGCAGGATATTAAAGTTGTACTTCAGACTAAATTAAACTCACCAAAACGAATGCTAAGAAACATGTAGGCGGTAATTTGCCTCCAATATGCATAGTTGTTCAAGCTTTGAAGTATGGTTCTTGGGTTAATGCAATCATCAATCCTGAAGTATTATAGGAATGTTTGATGTGAAATTTCAAAAAATTTCAATTAACACCATAATTCAATGCTAATTTTCAGTGTCCATTAAAACATCTAAACTATAGTCAAAATTAGCAATTTAGTGTGTAACTATTCATCTTAATCCATAAGAGCATTTGTAATGTACATCTTAGGCTCCATTTGTTTCAATAGAAATTAGTTTCTAAAATATGCTTTATGCATTTGTGGGTGTTTAAGCTACGTAATTGAAATTGTTTGTCAACCTAAAAATAATTTCTGATTAACTGTAAAATAGAAGCACTAATTTGGGCGTACAGTGATTTACGCTTTTATTTGAAATTGTAACATTTTACTCCTCACCAAAAACTCATTAGCCCAACTTCTATCCCTACTCCCAATTGTTAACAGCCCAACTACTACCCCACTAACATCATTGATCTTCGGCTACTGCCACCACTATCGGTTATTATCTATACTACTATTTAAGGGGCTTTCCCTATTTAGATTCCACATTTTTTAGTTCAAAAATGCTCTTACAATCCTATGTTTAAGTAGAGACAATACTAAAAGACAATCCGGTAAAAATGCAACGCTAACTCCCACTAAAACATTGCCTAAAAAATAGAACAACTCTCCTATTAATTTTCAAATTGCTTTATCCACTTATAAATTATATTCTCAAAATAAAAATTATATATATAAAATAAAAACACAGATTGATGTCTTTTCTTAAAATCTTGAACTACTACAAAATATTGCACTGGATTTTTGTGTGATTTTAAAATTATCTCACAAAATTTTAAATAGTAGGGACAAATGAGTAGTTAATATTTCTCATCCCATCAGTTCTTATCCACATTTTTCTCAACTCTTCACCTAATGTCTTGCACTTTCCTCCCCACTCCTCCACACTCCAAACTCAAATTAAAATGGCTCATCATCCTTATCAGTTATCATCCTTACCCAAATTCAAAAACCATAAGTAACCACCTTATTAGTTACCATCATTTTCTCAAGAATCCGTTTACACGTAGATACTTTTGTAGTCCACAATTCTTCAAGCCTATGTTTTATGATTTCCCACGACCACTCAGTGCAAATGGTACTCCTATGTTTTATCATCCTATGTTTTATGATTGTTCATTTTTTAATTTGAATTACAAGAGGGAGATTACATATTCTTTGAATACCAAATCAATGCAAACTAAACCAACAACACCCCTTCGAGTCAAGAAATGTTCTCATCATAAGGTATGTATATTTGTATAAAATTATTAATTCACTGCCCTAAGTCCATGGTTAAATTGTAGCCTAAAGATCCTTCCAATAGGCTATATATGATTTGTGGAAATGTACTTAATTAAGGTGTGCATATAAATGAACTTTTTTTTTTTTTTATGGAAATAAATGAACTTATTCATTTAAATGAACTTATTCATTTAAATATTTATTTCTCCAATGCTATATTTGACATTTTTCCCCCTCAAGTAACATTATATCTAATTTGGTAACCCTATTATGTTTTGTTTTCCCCAACATTACGGTGGTAAGGGAGATTTAAATTTAATGCCAACAAAATAATTTTGTGCAAGTTCATCCATAAAGAATTTGGGGCATAGAATGAATACATTGAAACAATGGTGCATGTGTTGTGGAAATGTCCAATGGCATGAATTCTTGGAAGACTGCAAACATGATTTACTTATATGAAGATTTATTTCTCTAGCCTTTTCCAATGATCAACAATGCAATGAAGAGAGGAGGGGGAGCTATGGGGCAGTACTAGTCAAGGCAATTTGGATAAGTCGAAACATGTTAAATTGCTTCGCTCACAGCAGATAATGGATTTGGCTAAAACATGATGAGAAGAAGGGGATTATCAATCAATATTTCATGGTTTGAACTTTGAAGGTTTTACAACCAATCTTTGGTAAAGTTGAAAGAACAGGTTCAATAAAATGGCACTTCTAAATAACAAAGGCAACTTGGTAGACCCATTAATTTGAGATCTCAATCGCGCAAAAGAGTCCAAAGTTTATTTATCGCATTGCATTATCAAGAGACTTCCATTTTAGATTGATTGCCCCAAAAAAAGTCCATTTTAGATTTTGTGTCAAGTATTATTTTATTTTAAAATTGGCACTTTTGCCTTGCGTGTGCTCAATGGTTTTTTTTTTTTTTTAAGGACAACTTTTTATTCACCATAATTCGAGATTGATGCATTTTTTAATCACAACTAGCCTCTGACCACGCACATGCTCTTCTATTTTTTTGGGAAAAAGTTAACAATTTGCATCAATTATAATTTAGGATTACTATATATTCCAATCACAAAAAAACTTTAGGAGTGTGATGAGCCCCAAAAAAGTCCATTTTAGATTTTGTGTCAAGTATTATTTTATTTTAAAATTGGCACTTTCGCTTTGCGTGTGCTCAAATGGTCTTTTTTATTTATTTTTAGGACAACTTTTTATTCACCATAATTCGGGATTGATGCATTTTTTAATCACAACTAGCCTCTGACCACGCATGTGTTCTTCTATTTTTTTGGGAAAAATTTAACAATTTGCATCAATTATAATTTAGGATTACTATATATTCCAATCACAAAAAAAATCTTAGGAGTGTGATGAGTATTATGTGTTAGCAGGTGAAATAATTTTTCATCACATCCCCTAGGTTTTTTTGTGATTAGTATAGTAATCCCAAATTATAATAAATAGTCTAAATTAACCCTTACCAAAAAAATAGAAGAGCCTCTAAGTATGCACGTGAGCGCGTGCTCAGAGGCAAGTTTATTTATTTATTCCTCTGAACTTTTTTTATTATTATTATTATATATGCGTTGAGAGATGAGAAAATGTGAAAAATGAGTAGAAAATATATTTTCCTAAACATTCTCAAGAATGCAACTTAATTCTAAACAGTGTTGTTTAAAACATTTTCTTAAACACAACCAAACACTTTTTAAATTTTAATTAAAAAAATCCATCAAAACAAATAAAACCTAAAACTTATTTTTATGAAATTCACCATCCACTCTTTACTTTTACTCTTTTTCACAACCATTGATCTTCTTTTTTTTTATTATTATTATTATTATTTTTTTTTTTTTTGGATTTTGCAGTTGCGCGTGCTTTTCTTCACCGCTCAACTGAGCTGCTCATGCAACTTCTAGTTTTTACAAATTTGGAATTGGGCCCGATGGCGGCAAGTGTATCTATCCACATTTTTTTTTAAGGATTTTGCTAATGTGTGCCCTAAGGGCATACAATAATTAATCATTTTTTTTAAAAAAAATTATCGAGAATTGAAAAAATATTGACAGTGTTTTTAATTCCCAATAAAATGTTTTCAAAAATAGATAGCTTAATGTGGTGCACACATTAATTGGACCATTTCTATAATATGGGCCTTATCAAATTTGAACTTGGGCATGTTAAAATTTGACCATTCAAACCATCAAAATTAAATTGGTCATACCGAAATTAGGATATCCAAATCTAGACATTTGTGAGATTAGTATTAATATTCACGCCCATAATCTTATAATTCAACTAGTTGGTAATACTTTTTGGTATTTCTATCGAAGACATCTAGAGTTTAAATCATCATTCTCTAACTATATATATAATATTCATTGGTAAAAAAAAATTGTTAAATTTAAACCCTCTTCCAAAAAGGAGAGAGAGTTAATTGTAGCTATCCACCATAAATTATAAGGATATTTACAATGTGATATATTTCAAAATTTTAAATTTACACTCTAACTCAAGAGTAGTTTATGATAACATTATATCCACCCACCATTTTTATTAGAGTTCAAATTAGTAATACCCATTGTAAATAATCTCCTTGTTTAGTGTATACATTGCAGCACCATCATAATCTAGTAAATAATCTCCTTGACATTGCAGCACCATCACCTAGTAAAAAAAATTAGGCAAAAAAATAATAATAAGATGAATTGTAAGAATATGTAATATATAACATATTAATTAACCTGAATATATAGAGAAAAAAATAAATGTAACGAAAAGAAAAGGGAAAACCGAGAGTTTTAGAAGCATTTGCAATGGATTGAATAATTCTATACTTAATATTAATCAATTACTAAAGATAGAGTATATATACTTTCATACAATGATAACCAATCTTGGTGCCTAACTAACCATATTACAAACTATAAGAACCACTAAACAAATTGGCTTGATCAGTCCGTGTGTATTCACTGAATAGCCGTTGGTGGGTTTGTCAAAAGTAGTGTCTGGACGTAACTTGTCTCTGACTGTGGGTCCCTTAGATGTTTTATATTTACCAAAATGCAATCATAACTCAAAAACACTCAAAAGTTTTCAGTTTTGCTAACTCATGACTCAAAAATCAAAGAATTGAGTAATGAAAACAAAACTTGAAAACACACCCAAACAGACTTTCTCTCTGTGGGTCTCACCATTTTTGAGTGATGAGTGATGAAAACAGAGTGATTGGTGATGGAAACATCAAAATTCAAACAGCCCCTTATATGTCTTATAAAAAAAGTGTGTTTTATGTGTATAATGGTATAACTAATTCTATTCTTAGAAACTAAATGATATATATCCAACTTTTGAATCTAGTGTTACATGTCGTTTTGTATTTGTTTTCAATTTTAGTCGATTGATTTCAGTTTGTAGGTGTCATTGGCTTTACATGTAATATCATAACAATTTTTATGGTAATATAAACTGGAACAAATCTAAGACTAAGAATCAGGTTTGAGACTAGATCACTTTATTCTATTAAAAAATGATGATAAATTCTCTTGACTTAATAAAGGCAGACCATTCTATAGATTTACAGGAATACATGGACCAAAATAAAAAAGACAAAAAACATACTCCATAAAAATATGGATACAAATATTAAATAATACAAGATAAAAAATAAAAAAAGCAATTGCCTTCATAGTTGTCTAGAATAGTAAAGAGATGGCAGGTGAAGAATTGAAGAGATGAAAAAAAGGAGGCTTCAGAAAGGTTAAGGAAAAAGACAAATCAGCAAGAGTTTTATTTTGCTAGTGCTTTATGGTACTAAAACTGCTCTTTGCTTTTAAGATCTGTAGCTCGGCCTCTGAATCCAAATATGGTGGTGGAGGGGAGGAAGAAGCAATCCTTATCCAGTTCAACTTTTGCAGCATTGCTCTAAGAACAATATTCACACAACTGTTTCTCTAGAACAATTCTCTGACCAATATTCGCTTTTGATTAAACAAAAACACCTATATATGTATGCATATACTTTTGCTAGCTTTAGCTATAAAACAATGAGAATATCAGAATAATACTAAACAGCTTTTAGTGTGACTGCTCTCCTCGACATTGGGTTATTATGAACTTTGTACTAAGGTTTTTTTTTTCGCTACTTAAATCATCTTGAAATATAATGAACAACTGATACTGAAAATTGGACAGATTGTTGAAGTGACTTGAAGCCTTGAAGGAATAGTTTACAATTGACATAACTCATGAGACAAATTAATTTTATGTCTCCAAAGCCTCAAGGGCTATTCATCTCTTCAATCTCTTCTCACCCAAGATCCAACATGTCTAAATTCAATCTCAGCCTTCATTCAATTCCAATTAAAGAAATTTGGGATTAAAATTGTTTTATAGCTATTACATCCCAATGTGTGTGAGTGTATATATATATATATTTGGCCTTTTCTTTTGAGAATTGAACAGATTGTGATTTTGAAATCAATTCTTAAATGCTATAAACTTTATTTGCTTTCAGCCCATTCACATGCATCATGCCATTGTGAGTTGCGACGTAGACGCCTAGCCCTAGGAGTTGGACCACGAATTAAGATCTGGTACAATTCACCTACTTTTCCTCACAAAATTTTTTCACTTTTTACTTTTTTAACTTAAACTTTTTACTTTTGTTAAATTTTTTTCTTAATCTTTTTAAATTAATAGTTAAGATTGAAAATTGCTTTTTTCAACTATCAATCTTAACCATTCATAATAATTACATCAGATGCAATTGATCTCAATCCTGGATCATATTTGATTATCAAAATTTGGAAAGATAGGATATATGTATTTCAAGTCTGCAACTTATATAAAGTACCACAAATTCAAGTTGTTCTTAATCGTGTTTTGTCGATTTTTTTTCTTGTTTTCTGTGAGTGGTGTATTATATCATATGCGTGATAGTTTGTGTGATAATATTTTCCCTTTTAACTGCGTATGCGTACATCAGGGAAAACAAATACTACTTAATTTGTTAGGTGTATTGTCTCTGGCTCTCTCCTAGATTTTCTTTGAATAATCACGTTAAGACAAAAAAGGAAACATAATGAGTGAAAATAGTGCTTGGATTGTCCGAGCTTTTGATCTCAGACATTGCTCGTCGCGTATTTGCTCTTTGTGCTTCACATAATTTGGGAAGAAATACACCTAAAGCGACAGCAAAAAAAAAGAAAAAGTTGAATGAGTACCTAAATATAGCAATATAAAATATCTCGTAACTTTTTTTTTCTAAAACCATTGAATTGACTTTCATTTTTGTACCTTAAATCTAATTGGGGTCATAACTCATAAGTAACCCATAAATTAATGTTGGTAAAAATGCAAAATTGACCCTCTAATTTTCACCGTTTTTTATTTCAGTCCTCCAACTTTCATTTTTGTCAATTCAGTCCTCTAACTTTCAATTTTTTGTCAATTAAAGGTTTTGTTACTATTCTGTCAATGCTGCCATTACTATTGTCAAAATGATGCCGTTTTGGCAAGTGGTTTTTTTTTTTTTTATTCGAAATTAAAAGAAAATTCTAGGGAAAAAAATGAAGGGGAATGACGAGGTCACTAAATCAAAACGAAAAAAAAAAAAAAAGGATTCAAGAATCAAATCCCTAACTTTGAGAGAGAGAGAAAGAGTGAGCCGGTTTCAGAGAGAGAGAGAGAGAGAGAGAGATTGAGTTCCCCTTCCCCTGACAATCAAATGATCTAACCCATGTACCCAATCCCTAACCCAGCAATAACAAATGGCTTCGACAAGGTCTCCGAACCGTTCTTCCTCCGACATCGTCGACACAACGCCGTTTCTGAACAACAACACCACCTCGAGCAACTCCAGCGATGATTCTAACCCTAACATCAGCCCAAACAACCCCAACACCAGCCGCCGATTCGTGCAGCGCTAGAGCCTCTGGCAGGCCGCGCGGTTCCTCCGCCAAGCCAGCAGCCACCGTGTGATGCGCGAGTCGTCGATGATGACGTCGACCTTGAATCCCTTTTTTTTTTCGTTTTGATTTAGTTTCATGTTTTCTTTTCTTTTTTTTTCTTTTTTTTTTTCCAGATTTTTCTTTTAATTCTAAATAAAAAAATTTATATAAAAAAAAAAAACACATGCCAAAACGGTGTCGTTTTGGCAGCAGTAACGACAGCATTGATAGAATAGTAACAGAGCCTTGAATTGACAAAAAATTGAAATTTAGAGGACTGAATTGACAAAAATGAAAGTTAGAGGATTGAAATGAAAAATGGTGAAAGTTAGAGGGTCAGTTTTGTATTTTTGCCATTAATGTTATAGTAATCACAATTTTTCTTCTTAACAATTTATTAAAAAAGTTGTGAAATCTGTTAACCCGAGCATTCCTCAAACACAGAGGTAGCAATATGGCTTGCATGCACGAAGCTTTTAGAGTAAATAATTGGAATAAAAATTCTTTATTACATTCTAAGCGTTCCACCTTATATATTACCAACTGTAATATGTCATTTTTTTTTTCTTTCTTTTAAACTTTAGTTATTTTATAAGGAAAAAAATGGCACGGGATATACTTACAATATATATTGGTTGACTATAAGATGAATATACTCATGGTGAGAAGTATTTTTATTTAAATGGTTGGTCTTTTGATAATTTAAACGGTATGTTTATACCTTCACCAGCAGCAAGATTGAAGTATAAGTAAATAATGTTGGGGCAGCTTCCATAGCACTGAGGTGAGTAAAACGTTTCTGTGAAACGAGGCTCAAGGAGACAGTCAGATGAGATTCCAAGTGTTTTACGGTCAAGCCCGCATCCTTTGATGCACTGGTCAGTCTCAATCAAGTCTTGTAATTTGTCTGCCTCAATTTCTGATGTACGGCATGTGTATGCTTGCTCTCCGCTCCTTTTTGCGTGCTTCTCAAGCACACAACGTTTGCCGGAGGAGGACACTGCGAATGCGCATGTGTTCTCTTCTAGATTCTCACATGTTATAGCACCTGCAACCACCAACAAAAATAACTAGATGAATTGCTATGGTTTGTAAAATATATTTATAGACGTGAATTATCCGCGTTTGGATTTTATTTACAGACGTGAATTATCCGTGGAGCATAGCAGATAAGATTTGTTAAAAGAAAGTTCTTGGAAACTATGGTTTTTCATTAGCTACATTGTTAAGAGTTGGACCTTTAATTTTAGTGTTTATTGGATCACAAAGACTCTGTTGGTTTCAGTAGCTTACCACAACATTTCCAACTTTATTTTATCTTTGACAATTATTTTGCAGGGATGTTGTTTGTTGTTACTAATAATAAATAAATAAGATTCTCTTTTGGCTTAAGGTTAATATAGGTATAGGATTATAAGATCTCCACTATATATATATATCAAAAAATATAATCTTCACTATAAAACATAAGTTCAAACAAAAATTATATATATTTTGATAATCTCAAAGCAGTATATTGATTTTATTTAAATAAAATCACATCCAAAAGTTCGATCTAGAAGAAGAAAAAAATGACAAAAAATGGTAAGTATAGTCCCTATCCATCCAAACTCGTCACATAACCACATATGCTTTGTTAGATTTTCTTTACTGTCACTGAATCTCTCTTTTGAGAAATGAATAGAATTTGGCAGTCATTAGAAACAAAGAAGGAAGGTTGGCCAACTACTACAGTGAAGACATGTATAGCCAGTTGGTTGCTCTTTTAGATAGAGGGAGTGGGGGTGGTAATTCTTAAGAGTAAATCTATGTATATTTTTTAATTGGTTGAAGAGGTAAATTGTAGGATTGTAAATGAACAAATTTTTTTTATGAATACTTCGAGGTTGGTTTGAAAAAAAAAGTTTCTTTTTGCCTATTTGTTTAGCAAAGAAGCCACGCTTAAGCATAGGTTTCGATTCAATTATTAAATGCATCTAGGTCAAACATAATAATGCATTTGTGAATAATTTTATGAACACAATGGCTTGATTTAATTATATATAATACTATATTTTTATATATATACTTGTTTAAAAAAATATTTATATAGACTTGAAATTTAATTGTATAAGCTTGTAAATAAGTTTATATGAAATAAAATTATTATTTGTAGTTTACTAATATTATAAATTGTCATTTTACAGTATAAACCGTCGTATTATGGTTGTCATTTGTAGTTTACTGATAATATTAACAAATTTATTATGACTTTCTTTTACCCTTATGGAGCTCCTGCATTCTAAATAATGTTGAATTGTAACTAATGTTGAATTGCTAAAAAAAGAAAAAAAAAAGAAAAAAAAAGGAAAAAGAAAAGAGTGAAAAGCTAGTGATATGAGACAAGAACAAGATTGTATATAAGCTAGACAAGGAAGTCTATAGCCATACAGCCGTCATTTGGAAGCACCATCAAGAATTTATTAGTTATAAATTCTTTGAAACCAATAAATCTCTGGCTTTACTCAAAAGAAATCTTTCAAATCAATAATAAAAAAAAATAGTGAGGAAGAATTTTGGGCTATTAAAACTAGAACGGAATAATGGATTATTTTAGGAGATATTAATATCAATTTCTTTCATGGTTTCTTTCACCCCTGGTAGAAAACTAAATAAGACTTGGCGCTTAACATAGGATAATTTGTGTGGTGTTAATGCGTGGTTGTGACCATAATATGGTAAACTCTCACATCCACAAAAATCCCACTTGATAGATGGTATTGCTTCATACGATAGTTTTCGTATAAGAAAATGGAACTTGGGTAAGGGTATGAATCTTATACTAAGTATATTTATTTGTAACAGACATGTGTATTTCCAAAGAGCTATATACTTTCCTATAAATACCCTTTTACATTCAATTGGACACATACAATTTTCTCTCTATAGGCTCTACTTGTATTTTACAATCACCATCCTAATAGAACTACCATCCACATTAAGGACCGACATGTGGTACTAGGTTTACATTTACCTTTAGATTAAAGATCTGGAGCATAATCACTTTGTCAACCTCTAAACTAAGGTTTTCAGACCCAGACCGAACCAGGAGGTCGGACCATAAAAACCGAGAACCGGATGGAAATCCGGTTTTTTAAGCATAGAGAACTGGGCATATGTGGCAATTCCGTGAATCCCTAAAACCGGGATTGAACCCTTGCGGTCTAACCCCTTAGCAATTTTTTTTTTTTTAATAATAAAAACAACTTAAAACAATTTTATTCTACTTAATAAAATTATCCATCTCTTACAAGGAATAAAACAAAATTATAATTAAAATCCTTCAAAGATATTCAACTTTACTTTAAAAATTAATCATAAATTTTAATGTTATCATGGTTATTATTTTATTTTATTAACTTTCTTATTTAATTATTAAATATATGCTTGAAAATCATTAAATTTCCCTTACATATATAGATATATTAGTCAATTTTGCTAGTTTTATAAATTTAATATCTATATTTAGGTTTTAATTAATTATTAAATTAATTATGACGTCATCACGGTTCGACCCTGGTTTGACCTCGGTTCAATTTCAAAAACCTTGAACCTCTCCCTTTTACAGTTCAATAAATAGTCTGAATCTGAAAACCTTGCTCTAAACCACAGAATTAGAACATTGCCTCCTACACCCTCCCCGACCACTTTCATCCATTCAAGCAGCCCTAACCAAAGCAGAAGTCAATAAAGCAATTATATTTTTAAGCTTTACAAAGCCATGGACTTGATGGTTTCCACCCAATCTTCTTCCAAAAATTTTAGGACAATACAACCTTGTCCTAAAGGTCTTTAGCTAGAAAAAAGTCCCTAAGGAGCTAAATTCCATCCTTTTGTACCTCATCCCGAAAGTGGGTAGACCAAAAATAGTTAACCAATTCAGACCAGCCGAGTTATGCAACACCTTGTGCAAGACCATCACCAATTTTTTTGTGAATAGACTCAAATGGAGTTTCATCAGACAAACATTGATGTTTTTTGAATTTTCCTCTTCCTTTTTTTTTTTTTTTTTGGAGAAACCAAATTTTCCTTTGTTGGATTGAATTCACTCTATCTATAAGTAATGCTACACGCACAAATTATTTTATAAGATTCTTACAAAATATTTTATGACCAACTTCTTCTTGGATTTTATTTAGACCCACAACTAATATCACTTTTTCATTTATCAATAATCACTTACAATATTAGCTGTTTGTAAAAAAATTTGTATCTCTAGCATTACTCTATATCTATATTTTGAAAGGTATATTTTTAACCCTAGCACTGCTATACTGTCACACATATGTTAAACTATTAAGGACATTTTTTTGTAGTTGGCTAATCCTTTGACAAAACGGATTTTACTTGTATTTGGATAGACTTAGGATGTGTTTAATACTTCAAAGAACATGTTGTTCAAGTTTAGTATTAAAGCCATGAAGATTAGACCAAGAAACAAGTGAAGAAAATGTGTTCACTAAAGCTGGACAGATAGCTCGACACATGCGGACAACTGCTCAACAGATAGCTATCTATCAAGGTTTAATGAGGCTCGACACCTGCTATCTATGAGGTATCTATCGAGGATACTGAAATTAGAGTTTTCAGATTTGATTTTCGGCCCATGCTTATGTATTTGTGTAGGGTTTCTTTTCTCACAACCTTAGACATATATAAGGCTTATTTTAGAGGTTGTCGCATAAGAGAATACAAAAATAACATATGCAAAAGGTGACCGAAGCCTTATTCTCTCTGAAAGAAGCTACTGCGTCTTTTGGGCCTTAGAGTTTTGTAACCAAGTGCTTCTTGATCTTCATTATTGATGAAGTAAATAACTTTGCAGCCAATATCTTTCTCAAGTTGGTGAGTGAGTCACGTATTGGGATTCGTGCAAAAGAGTGAGTCACGTATTGGGATTCGTGTAAAGGAGTTAGTCATGTTCTGTGATCCGTGCATCAAAGGGTAGCGTTTATATATTGAAGAGTGCAAAAGTTTTGAAGCGGTAGAAGGTTTCTGCTGTGAGTTCATCTACAGGGATTGTAGGAGTCTAAGGACAAAGATTTTGTACTAGATATGAAACTTCTCTCTACTATAGTGGATTGCTTTCCAAGAAAGTTTCCCCTTAGGTTTTTTACTGAGAAACTGGTTGGTTCATTGGTTTTCCTAGGTCATCATATCTTGTTTTATTTACTTTTCCGTTGCACTTATATTTGACATGATATTGATGATTGTTTGTTTGAACAAGTTTTATTCATAATAAATCTAATTAACAACTTGGGTTTAACACTTGTTAATTCTATCAACCGGAGTCTAAATTTTTCAACAAGTGGTATCAGAGCGGGTACACTCTGATTGGATTAATCTATTGAGTGTGATCCTTGACTCCCGTTGTCATGAAAACTCTTGGTGAGTTATTAAAAGTTTTGAGTATTTTAACTCAATTTTAGGAGAATTTCTAATTTCTCTATGTCCTTTAGTAGTCGTACTAGAACACGTGTCTTTTCATCTTCACGGCCAAAGACTCATACTGTGTGGGTGAGAAATGAGCCTAAGACTTAATTGTCTTTTCTGTTTGTCCTCTGCTTTAATTCCTTCTATCTAAAGTAGGACTCTCTTTGCTTAATTTCTTATTTTCTTTTGGAATCATGCTTTCATGCATCTACACCTTTCTATCATGCCTTCATGCATTTGCATCTTTCTTTTATGCTTTCATGTTGTTTGTCTATTTTTGTTTGATTGTTTTTTTAAAAAAAGAAAAAATAATCAGAAAAATACAAAAATAATGTGTTTGTGTACATCGGTTCTTGTGAACCTTAAAATGGCCATTAAAACATAGTTTTGTAAACTTTGTATTGGTTGTAGCTTAGATAAGTATTCTTATGCACAACTAAACAAGTGAGCTTTATGGCTCTTTATTTGTGATGAGTAAGGTTAAGTGATCTCTAGTACTTAACATTCGTATCACTTTTTTTGAAGAGAAGGACTAGAAAATCCTAAGAGAAAGGCATAAATAACCATCTCACTACTGTTACCTGTCAATCACGATATGACATCTGTATGCTTCGACATAACAAAAATGCAATGTTAAAAAGCTTAACATAATTGGGTATTTCTTTTCTCTCCTTTGTATACCCATGCATGGTTTGCTTAATAAAAAGAAAATATGCAAAGAAATAAAAGTAAAAAGAAGAAAATTCTTTAAACTATGATTGCAAGCGTGTTTTTTAGGAGATGTGGGAGTTATAGGATCTACCTCGAATGTGATAGTCCCCATCAAATAGTTATGATTGGTGTGAGTTAAAGTGATTTCTTATATCTCAAATTGTCATAACTTTGAGACACTTATGCAATCTTACAATATTTTTCACACACAACATGCAATATTCTTTGCTACTCTTAATAAATGTGCAGGTACAATATGATTTGGCCATCACAAGATTTACTTGCGGTAATGTATGCTCACTAAACTGTCATGACTTGTTTTTGAAACATAAAATTAGTTAGACTTATTGTGTGTGTGTGTGTGTTTTGGATCAAAATGCATGACATTTTTCTTATTGAAAGATGTTTTTTAGAGATCAAAATGTGTTTGGATCTCTGGTTGAGTTGCATTCTTAATTGCATTCATATTTGTGTTTTTCTCTTCTTGAAAAACTGTTTTTGAGTAATCTCGACGCTTATCTGTCGAGATCTTAAGTTGATTTTTTATCGCAATCTCGACACCTTTCGATAGCTAGGTGGATTGATTAAGAAAGTTCTTCTCCCCTCGATAGCTTCTTGATAGCTGTTCGATCTATCAAGGTATGCTCGATAGCTTCTCGACACCTCTCGATCCATCGAGATTCTCTTGCATGCATTGTTTTCCACATGTTTTGCATCTTTCTTTTATATTTTCATCCATAGCATATTGTTTCATTACATTCATGCATTTTTATGGATTTTTTGCACCTCCTTGATCATCTTGATCGTCTTTATGTTTCTCGGGTAAAGCTTTATAACTTCTTGTACTCTTTGTCAATCATGACAAAAAGGGGGAGAAATTATGGAGAATATGTGGTTTCTTCTTAAGATTTCACATGTTAGGGGAGAAATACATGCCTTTGTAAGGGGAGTTGTGTTTCATCTTGTTAAGGAGAGTGTTTACCTCCTTGTTGTTGTAGGAGTTACTTTTAGCTTCTTGTTCTTGTACACCAGTCTTGTGACCATATTTACATACATTGTTCTTCACTTTGATATATATATGATGATATATATTTTCTTCACCTACCTTTACATGTGTTGTTTCTTTGCTCTCTTTATACACATGTTTCTTATTCATTGTATGCAATCTTTTACTTTCTGTTCCACTTAAAGATGCCTTGATGAGTTTTGTTTAAGTGTTTCAGAAATACAGGTTGTCAAAGTCTTCCATGCCATGAACTCTCTTCTTGCAAAGTTTTTAAAGAGTTTGTGTTAGGGTACATTTTATTGTATTCAAAAAGTGAGTATGAGTTGAGTAATTTATGACTTCCCTCATATGTTCATTTGTTTGTTGTGGTTTTATTACGGATTACCAAAGGGGGAGATTATTAAGGACATATTTTTTGTAGTTGGTTAATCCTTTGACAAAACGCACTTTACTTATATTTGAGTAGATTTAGGATGTGTTTATACTTCAAAGAACATGTTATTCAAGTCTAGTATTAAAGACATGAAGATTGGACCAAGAAACAAGTGAAGAAAATGTGTTCACTAAAACTAAACAGATAGCTTGACACCTGCAGACACTTGTGGACAACTGCTTGACAACTGCTCAACAGATAGCTATCTATCGAGATTTAATGAGGCTCGACACTTGCTATCTATCGAGGTATCAATCAAGGTTACAGAAATTAGAATTTTTAGATCTGATTTTCAGCCCATGCTTATGTATTTGTGTAGGGTTTCTTTTCTCACAATCCTAGACATATATAAGGCTTATTTTAGAGACCATCACATAAGAGAATACAAGGAGAACATATGCAAAAAGTGACTGAAGCCTTATTCTCTCTGAAAGAAGCTACTGCGTCTTTTTCATCTTAGGGTTTTGTAACCAAGTGCTTCTTGATCTTCATTATTGATGAAGTGAAGAATTTTATAGCCAACATCTTTCTCAAATTGGTGAGTGAGTCACATACTGGGATTCGTGCAAAGGAACTAGTCACGTATTGGATCCGTGCATCAAAAGGTGGCGTTCATATATTGGAGTCCAAATCTTCTGTCTCATCAATTGTGTTCCACTTCATGCTCCACCAATAAAACTTGAACAGCTAGCATTTCTCATTAAATGAGATAACTCTGCCTTTAACACTCACGTTACTGACGTTAACGTTAAAATCCTTTATTTTTTTTTTCTTCTGCAGTTTTTATTTCTTCTCTCTTTCCGGCTTTTGGTTTCTATTTTTTCTCTTCTCCATGTGGTTCGTTCGAGCTTCCCCATCAACTCAACTGTTTTGGACACTGTTCTCACACGACTTATCGTTGCTGCCACCTGCCATTTGTACAGATGGCCATTTGTCTCATCTTGAAGGTACTACCCTCTTAAATCCCCCCTTTTTTTTAAAGACTAATTCGGAGGCACCAAATTGGTTAGACTCACACAAGGTACAGTGAAAATCTACCCAAAATATTTAATAATCATTCAAACATATAGTTTCACGTCAAACAAAGTGTTGCCAAGTTCCAACACTTTGAGCAATAAACTAAAAGAAAAAGACAAGTTAGAAAACCAAAAGAAAAAAAAAAACAAACAAACAAACAAACAAACATGGCTCATAGTAATTGAGTAAATTTTTTTAAGAATTGACTACAATTCTTTTAAACAAGCCCAGATGCAGTGTTGGATTTGATTTGCTTTTGACGAGCGGGGCTAAAAAATCCAGAGACACATACATCTGCCACCTATAATTTGACCTTAAGAGGCGGTTGGAACGCACTAGGGTTCGCCATATTCTCACTCTACTAAATCTTCATCATCTTCATAGTAATTAGGTGAAAGCAGAAAGAGCTGCGATGTAGAGGACTATTGCTAGTGCCGATAAAATGAAAGCCATTGCATAAATCTTGCAAAACCTTTCAACCCTTGGCTTGTGTTGGATCATCAGGGAACTGAAGGCGCCCAAAAATGCGAACAGGGTACAGATTATAAATATATGATAGAGCAATGTTTGGTCACTGAAGAAGACTGGAACAGGCTTACCGTCCACATTTACTTGGGGAAGAACCATAAAAATTGAAGCTGCGATGGAGGAGATGCAAACGATTGATTTCATGGGGCATATGGTAATCAAATTTGAAAGCACAAATCTATTTGAACTGGGAAGAAGTCTTTCTTGAAGCGATGGCACCGAAGACTTCATGCTTGAAAGCTTGAAGAGAAAAATAAAAGCTGCGGAAGAAAAAAAAGAAAGGGATTTTAACGGAGTGTTAAAGGCAGAGTTATCTCATTAGATGAAAGAGGCTAGCTGTCTAAATTTTATTGGTGGAGCATGAAGTGGAGCACAATTGATGAGACAGAAGATTTGGACTCCATATATTGAAGAATTAAAAGTTCTGAAGCGGTAGAAGATTTCTGCTGTGAGTTCATCTACGGGGATTGTAGAATCTAGGGACAAAGGTTTTGTACTAGATCTGAAACTTCTCTTTATTAGAGTGAATTGCTTTTCGAGAAGGTTTCCCCCTAGGTTTTTTACTGTGAAACTGGTTGGTTTCATTGGTTTTCCTAAGTCATCATATCTTGTCTTATTTACTTTTCTGCAGCACTTATATTTGACATGATATTGATGTTTGTTTGTTTGAACAAGTTTTATTCATAATAAATCTAATTAACAACTTGAGTTTAAAACTTGTTAATTCTATCAACCGGGGTCTAAATTTCCCAACATAAACATTGATTGTAATTTGGAAAGAACAGTGATACGATGCTGGGCTAACTGTAAATAAACTTCTTAAGGATTTTTTCTATTCATGAGGGAATTATACAAAATATTTTTCTGTCGTACTAGTTAATTGTTATAAGAAATATGAATAAGTTCCATTTATGATTTACTTCATGCTGGTACATGCTATATATTGTGAGAGTTCATTTTTGTCTGAGATATTTCAAAGTTATATTATGCCACCTTTCGAATGCATCATATTAATGCATTTTAATTAGTTAATTAATGATTCCAAAACAAAAAGTAAAATAATTAACTAATAAGTTCTCATAAGTTTTATCCTAATTCCTAACAGTCATAAGTTCTCATAATACTTTCACAACAATTATTAGGTTATAGTCATAAGTTCCAACCATTGGTCTCATTTTTTTATTATTATCCACCAATAAGCATGCTACATAGGATAAATACACAAGCCACAGTTTTTCAATCTAGTCCTATGAACCCCTACAGTACCCCTGAAAGAAATTGGCACATGCTACCTAGGATAAATACACAAGATTATAGTAATTTGTCAATCTATTCCTATGAAACCAACAGTAAAACCCTGAAAGAAATTGGCACTACAATCTCCTAAAATTATTATTATCTATTATTAACAAGTGTGGGTGATACCGTACCGTACCGGCCGGTATATATCGTATCGGCCAGTAAACCGGTACAGTACACCCCTATTTCGTACCGGAAAAAATACCAGTCGTACCGGCCGCATACCGGCTGTACTAGCGAAATCCGGCTGTTTTGGCCGGTAAATGGATACCAGGCCGAAACACGAAACACGAAATACAAATCTAATTAAGCCAAGAAAACCCAGCAGAAAGAAGGAGAAAAATGAAAGAAAAAAAAAATGCAAAAGGTAACCAGTGAACATATATAAATTCCAAATTTACTACATATATAAACTCAAAAAAAAAAAAACACTCCTCGGCAACGACACTGGTACCGTCCCAATTGCGCCGCTTGCCATGGCTAGTTAACCACGCCGCCAGTGTTCTTGCTAGGAGTCTGTAATTCCACTCCTCGGCGGCGACATTGGTACGCCTCTTTCTCTCTTGCCACTCTGCCATGGCCAATACACCTCTTTCTCTCTTGCTCTACACTGGTTAAGACTTAAGAACTTCTCAACACTGCTGTAAAGCAGTTCACTTTGACCGAACACTACAAAACACGCGAGTCTTAGATCGCGTTTTTTTCAGCCGCGTTTGCAAAAATGTGGCCTAAGACCCTGCTTGAGCCGCGTTTCAGTGAAACGCAGCTACAGCCCCAGACCCTCAGCCGTGTGCGTCAAACGCAGCCCAAGATCAGGTCTTTGGCCGCGTTTATTGGTGTTCTAGCTGCTTTTTTCTGAGGTGGGCTTAAGCTGCGTTTTGAAAAAACGGGGCTACAGCTCTACTATAAATTGGAAAAAGAAAAAACCCCAAAGGCACCAAATATCAAATACCAAAAAAAGAAAAACTCTGTGTCTCTTCCCTTCGAACCCTAAGCGACTCCCACTAACACTCACCACCGAATCTTCACACCGGCGCTGATAAAGCCCAGTCATCCATCGCTCCCACGCCTCCCACCACCACCACCTCGTAAGTCTCCCTTCTCTCTCTCTAGATCTCGATTTTTTTTTTCTCGAGAAACAATCAGATTTCTATGTATTTGTTTTTTGGGTTTAGGGTTTTGATTTTGTGTTTAGGGTTTCGATTTTAGGTTTAGGGTTTCGATTTATTGTTTTTTAGATTTGACAGAAACAGGGTAAGAAAAAAAAAACTAACGATGTCTCTTTCTCTCCCTCTTTCGCATTTGGCTTTTGTCGCTGGTCTTGGATTTCTAAGGGGGGGGGGGGGCATGCTTGTTGTTGGGAGTGGGCCACGGTGTTTGTTCTAAGTTTGGGTGTTATGGGTTAATTTTTCATTTAAGTTTAAGACTAGATGTTTATACTACATGAATAAGCATCTTCCTTTTCTATATATCTATTTTTCAAAAAAAATTTCTACTAAATTTTCTAGGGTTCTTCTTTGACTCCTTTTGAAAAATAGATGGGTTTGTTCCTTTTTCTATGCAAAAAATATAATTTCGGGTTTTATGTTGTCTGCCCCCATCCCTTCTCTTCAACGGTGTATTCTGAAGGTACGCACTGATTCGAATTTGAATTAAAACCTGGCTGTTTATTCTCTTTCTTTGGATGCTTTGGTCTCTGATTATAATCTCTGTTTTACATGTTTTAATAACATTAGGAAAGTTGCCCTTAATTAACGTTTTATGCTTTCAAATCTGAAAGTTTAGTGTACAATTATTGAAAGCTTAGTTATTTGGGTTACGTTAGGTTTTGATTTGTTTTTTTAGTTTCTCTCAAAATTTGTCTTTCTCAATTTAATTTACAATAAGCCTATTAAATTATATTTGCTTTTTTTATGTTTTATAGATTTCTACAATTGAATTTTTTTTTTTTAATTTTTTTTGGGTTTTCACTGTAAAGAAACAGAATACTTATTAGGTTTCAGGTTCATTAAAACACTGATTTCAAGTTTCTCAATATAAAAAAACTAATCGGTTCAGAATTCTAATGTGACTATTTTTATTCAGTATTTTCGGTAATGGGTTTGTGTTGAATTTATCTCTTTTGAATTTAGATCATTCAATTTCCTTTTTAGCGGAGATGATGTGGAATCTTTCTACAATCTATAAACTCTAATTTCATCAAAGCAGAAGTAGAGTTAAAGGTATTAATTTCTTTTCCTAATATTCTCTTCAATTATGGTTTGTTGTCAGTTTAGGAATTTTGACTCATAACTCTTTTCCTCCCTATAAGTGGAAACACCCACCAAATGAGATCCTACATGAGTTTTAATGGTTAGTAATCCTTTAAAATCATTTCACTTTAATTGTCAAGTTTTGTTTTCCCTCTTACCTGTTCTATTATTTGTAAGGGGGATTGAAATTATTGGATTTTGAAATCTGAAATTATAATGTTCTTTATAAAAAACTTTTTGGATGAAGTATAGTTTGTCTTCTTTTCTTGGTTTGGATGGAATTAGATTTTTGTAGTCTAAAGTTTAAAGATAACCTGGAATTTTTTTTTTTTTCGTGTTGTGGAATTACAGACTTTTTTAGGCAAAGTACATATATTTATGGAAGTTAGTGCAATCTCCAATTACGGCTATAACTCCTACGTTGTTGGCAGTAAACTTTGGACTGTTTTCAATTGACAAGTATACGTATTGATTGTGATTTTCATGTTGCAGAATGATTAATAGATTTGAAAAAAACAAAAATGAAAAAAAAAAAAAAAAAGATGAGTGGGAGCCACTGAGAGGAGGAAAAAATCTTTAAAATTGCTTCAAATATTGCTGCATTTGGATTTAGCCCTTTAGATTTTTTTTTTCTTTTTTAAACGTTTGATGCAATTATTTCCCACCCCCATATTTATGATGCTTTGATATTGAGTATTTTTTCCTGTTATCTGTTATTAATTTTTCAATATGCCTAGATAGCAAAGAGTAAATGAGAGAATCAAAAGCGTGTCCAACAAAAGTTACTAGAAGATCTAGGAAGCAAAAAACTCATTCCAAAGCAAAAAGTAGATGAGAGAATCAAAAGCGTGTACAACAAATGGCACAGATACACTATTGCAACTGAATCACAAGGTGATTTATTTGTTTGTCCTATCATTAACATGAATGGTAGTGGATTTCATTTCTCCTACTATTAACTACTTATCAAAAAAAAAAATTCTCCTATTATTAAGCACAAATACTTCTTAATGCTTTTGATTGTTATCTTTTTGTAACCTCACTGGGACTTGCTTCAATAACTCTATTAATTATTGCTAAAAAGCATAAGTTGCAGTCCTTCTAATATAGTACAATAAGCTAATTACAAAATTTTTTGATAGCACTTTTATTTGGTTAGTAATGTGTGGCTGTCTAATTTATTTTAAAATATTTTTTTATTGATTTTTGCATTGTTATATGCTAATGTCTCGTGTAAGAAATTACAAATGATTTCATCAAGTCAAGCTTGAAATGCATAACATCTTTTGTTTCCAAAAGATGAAAGCTGTGAGGTTGGGCCTACTTTAATATATATATATATATATATATATATATATATATATATGTCCAGCTAATCAGTGATGATGTTCTTTATTCATTTCTTCATTTGATAGGAGGGTCTTTAATTATGAGGCTATTGCATCTGTTAATGTCATATTCTATGTTTGCTAGTAAGTTTTCCATTTCTTCTCCCCCCCCCCCCCCCCCCCCAATACTCTCTGCAAAACCTTGTTACTTTCCACTCCACCCCCCCTTTTTCTAGGTCAATCTTAACTCAATACCTCCTCTCTCTCTCTCTCTCTCTCTCACACACACGTCTGATGTGAACAGTGTGAGTTTTCAATTTTGCATTTGATGGCTAATTTAGCATAGATGTTCATATTATCATATTCTGTTGCTGGATTGGTTGCTATTGTTGCATTAGGCTTCGGTTTTAAGCATTAGTGCTAACACACCTGTTTATTTGGCCATCAATGGTCTAGTTGAAAATCTTGGTTCTAAAATGTGCTATCATAGCATAAGTTTCAATATCTTGGTGTTTGAAATAATGAATAAGAGGAATGTTATTGTTGAATATGATGAGAAGATTACATTTTTTATATAACTTATCTTTCCTATACATTGAACCTTTTTTTTTTTTTTTTTTGGTTGTTTTAAGCAGTCTTGACAATTTTAATTGCCAATTTCCTGTCTATTGTAGATGTCAATTTTTTAAAATATAAATTAACTTTCCAATTGATTAAACTTTTTTATTTATTCATTTAAAAAAAATTGTTTTAAGCAGTCTGGAAAAATTTATATGCCAATTTCCTATCTATTGTAGAAGTTTCACTAACTTTAGAAGTGAATTATAAAGAATGCAATTTTTTTTAATTAATTCTATAAATAAAGAAGTAAATATTTTTAAATTAATGAAAAAAAAATGAGAGCTCTGACCATTCTTTTTCTTTAAAGTCCTATGAATTCCTTTCTCTCCAACAGTCCACATCAAAAGAAGGAATTGCGCTCCACAGCTAACCAGCCCTTCTGAAATAGTAGCCATCCCTTGATGTCCCCCACCACCGTATTCTGTTATGGTCACATAGTTGCCAAAGGCGTTGGTTTGTTGTTGGACCATGATGACTTTGTTAGCCTCCTTGTTAGTACTCACAAAAGTCTTGGAATCAGCCTGTGTGATTTCCAACCAGGTCTCAAGGAGCCACTTCACACTGTTTTGTCCCATGAATACCAATCTAAGGAAGTATTTGCCCCTCATGTATTCTTAACATAGAGATGTTAACCCCCCTCTTAGAGGAGGGCCTTTTCGGAATTGTGTTCTATAGCCTGTGCAATACTTAGGGGAGGGTCTTAACGTAAACATCTGCAACCAGCGAGGGAAGTCTGGGGAAGGTGCTGGTGATTCCTTACAGCGGAGGAATACTTTTTGACTCTCTGAAAACTTTTCGCCTCTTGTTATCAGCAAGTTTCCTCATGACTACTTTGTTGCTAGACTTCTAGATAGAGCCCAAACATGTTTTTTCTCTCGCAAGAAAAAGAAATATTGGTGACTACGAGAAGGGAAATCAACAATAGAAAACAAAATTGGCAGGGGAGGGAATTGAAGGTCCAGAAAAGAATTTAAGGTGGAAACTGGAGAAGGGTCTTCTTCTTCATTGGCTGCAAGCCTGCTGCTAAATTGTATGCCAAATTTCTTGTTAGTTATCCACTCTCATGTGCAGTTTTTGGAGATTATGATTTAGTTAATGCTCCATTGGTTCAGATTTTCTGTTTACTACTTCCTTAACTAAAACATGTGGCATATAGGATGAGGTGGCTAGCTGTTTGAGCAATTTTCTTAGATTCTTGTAAATAGATATCATTTAATTGATCTTGTTGCAAATGTTTGAATTCTTGGGAACCATTTAATGTAACTAATGGATAGCGATGGATGTTGTTGAATACTTAAAAAGAAGTTTTTGGTAGAAGTGATTCATGTTGATTTGTGTATGCATAGATGCATAACACATTAAAAGTTTTTAGTAAAAGTGATTCATGTTGATCTGTGTAAAGTGTAGATGCTCAACCTGGCTATTGTTCCTACTGTTCTCACGATCATAAAAAAAAAATTTAAGTCATACTAATTCCAAATATTTTTACCAATATCCTTTTGTAGTTTCTCTATGATCTTATGATTCTCGCAGTTTGATGCCTTGAAAGGGACATTACGGCACTTCAGCCTGATCCCACCAGGTGGTGGTGGCATCCTTGCACATTCTTTAGCACATATTGCATCCTGGTTAAAGGTATACAGAAAAGAGGCCTACTCTACCCTTAAATACACACATAACTCACTCATTTTAAACTTAATTGACTTTGGCTTTTGGCTTTTTGTTTAGGTTAAGGAAGTTGATCAGTCTGGTGATGGGATTGAATCTGTCATCAATAGAGTTGAGGGCTATTTAGCAGAAGGAAAACTTGCCAAAGCAGCAGCTGTTCTTGAAGAAGGTGTTAGAGGAACCCAATCTGCAGAAATAGTTGGTGATTAGCTGAGGCAAGTAAGGAACAGGGCTATTACAGAGCAAGCTTTAACCCTACTTCAATCTTATGCTACGGCCATTAGCCTTAAGTAAATCGTGAGTTTTGAATATCAACTGATTCATTGCCTAGTTGAAGATCTGCAAGGTTTAGGTCCTTTATATTTTGGGCGTGTGTGTGTGTGTTGGGGGGGGGGGGGGTGCTTTTTGTTTATCATCTCTTTCTTTCATGTAGTTTGTGGATAAGTACTTCTTTTGTGGATAAGAGGAGAGGGTCAAAATAATGGAGCAAGAGTGAAAGGGAGAGTGGGTTATGGAAATTCTTCAGAATTGGATGATCGCAAAAGAATAACTCCTTGTAGAAACATTCTTTCCAAGTCCTCCAATTTTATTGGTTTCCTATTATTCCTCCCTTTCACTTGCTTTTCCTACTTTGGTTAATGGGTTTCTTGGACATCTTAATTGGTCAGGTGCTCTTACTTTGTTGGTCACCCTTTCATGTCTCTGTCACCATTCTTGTACTTATTAGTCCTACTAGCCTCTTCTCCATTAAAAGTTATCTGAGTGCTTATCAAATTGTAATTTTGACCCATATTTGCCTAGATTTTGAACCTTGTGCAATCTTAGTTTCAGTCTTTACAGCAAAGAATTGGTGTGGTGGCTGTGTATCAATGTATTATCTATATATGCATTCTAAATTGGTATTTAATTTGTGTTTGTGCTTTCTTTGGCTAGGTTGGATTGCACAATTTATTCAGTTATAGACTTAGAATATATGTTAGATAATTTTAAGTCAATGGAGACAATGATATAGTTCATAATCCCATGTGACTTTGCTTAAATCAATTTCATTTTATAAATTATGTGACTTATGTGTCTTTCATTCTGGAAAAGAATGGGGTTGAAGATTCATGGCCAAAGGGATTAGCCTAAAAAAACAAGGCTATAGCTGCGTTTTTAAAATGAGGCCATAGTAATGGGCTGAAGCCGCGTTTTTAAAACGTGGCCACAGTTGTGGGATAAAGCCGCATTTTTAAAAACGCGGCTTAAACTCACAACTATGGCCACGTTTTGAACGCGGCTAATCTTTCTTCCAGGCAATCAACTTTTGTCCTATAGCCACGGCTATAAAAACGTGGCCATAGACCCTTCTAGGCTATAGTTACGCATTTTAGGTCATGGGTAAAAACGCGGCCTAAAAAAACGCGGCTATAGACCAAATCAGCCTATAGCCACGTTTTTCTAACCTATGGCCACGTTTTCAAAATGCGGCTATAGAACCTTTTTTTTGTAGTGGAACTAGTAAACTTCTTTGAGAGTTGAGAAAGCTGGAAATGGCGGCGGCTCTTTTCACAAAGAATGCAAAATGGGAACTAGTAAACTTCTAGACTAAGGGTTAAAGTGTTGTACAGCTGTTTGGTTTACCCATAAGATAAAAAATAAAAAATAAATAAAAAAAGTGTTGTACAGCTGTAAACTTCTAGACTAAGTTTTATCTTTCTTTATTTTTTCTATTATAATAAGGTATAGTATAATAAGGTATATTAGTTTTACAACTTTTGTTCCGGTGATTGAATATTCTTTACACAGTACACCACAATTAATAATAATATAATATATAATAATGTGGTTTATATTGGAATATCTATAAAATATTAAACATATCAATAAAATAATATTTATAACTAAATGTTTGCAAAAAAAAAAATCATTATAACTTTGTATATTGTATAAAATAGTAAAAAATAACGGTAAATCCAAAACGGTACACCGGTATTGACCGGTACCTGAAATATATCGTACCACTAGCTAAACCGGTACAGCCTCTGATACTATATTGACTTCCTTGTTATTAACCGGTTTTGGCTCTTAAGTCTTAACCCCAAAATTCTTCATCACTCAAATTGTTTTTTTTTTTTTTTTTGGTAATTGTTTTGACATATCAATTTCTTTCGACTCTAGCACGAGATTTACATGGTGTATTTCGGAGTTTCTTATTGACCCATTAAGGCGGGCCAGGAATCTCCTTTTCTAGTAAAAAATGTCACCTATTGTCCAATCATTACACTTGAAAGTGTTAGTATAGTTTATAACTTTATATATGTATATGTAGTTTTGTATGCTTAATTAGGGCGATTATATTTTAGGTATAGTTGTTTCTAGATTTTTTTTTTTTTTTTTTTTTTTGAGAAGCTTCTAGATTGTATTTTAATTATATTGAAAAGGTTTTTTTTTTTTTTTTTTTTTTTTTTACAAATAATTTTTAGCTTCTCTGAAAATAATATTATCTAATGAAAACCTATATTAATTTGTTCTAATTATAATTGATATTTTTCTCCATTAACTTAGAGAAAAATCAATATAATTAATGATAAAAATAAAAAATAAAAACAGATTGACATATGATTAAAACATATATTTTATTATGTAATACCCTACTGACTGACTGCAGGTTGGAATGTTGGATGCAATTGAACTGTGGTAGGACCTTTGACCGAAATTTGAAAAGCAGACTTATTACGCAATGATTGATGGGCCTTAATATTGGGTCGTTAAACAAGTTGCAAAGCAAATGGCTAGCCCATTACACTACCACGCTTCAAGATTCTCATTTCACTTGCCCGAACAATGACAATAGTCAGATTCAATGAATGTTAGGATAAAGCTTTTGAGAATTTATTTTCTAGGTCCAATTTGATAGCCATGCTGCTAATTTTTACTTTTCAAAGTGGTTATGGAATGGATTCTTTCTTGAACCAACATGATGTAGTCAAGGCTTTTCACCTACTTCAAAAAAATCGAGCTATACCAGCATTTCTAATAAGTTTGCTTAGGTAAGGTCTAAGTCTATTCAAAAGAATTTGGGTGATGGTCTTGTACAAGGTGTTGCACAACCCAGCTTGCCTGAATTGGTTAACCATTTCTGCTCTACCAACTTTAGGAATGAGGTACAAAAGGCCAAAAGGGTGGAATTCAGTTCCTTTGAGACGTTTTTTTTCTAGCTAAAGACCTCTAGGACAAGGTTGTATGTTGAGATTCCTACTATGTCATAAAATTTTTGGAAGAAGATTGGGTTGAAACCATGAGGTCCAAGGACTTTATAACTACTTTGGGAATTCTAAATTCTTGATAGTGCTATCCAAATGAAGTCTGTTTGGCTGTAGACTTCCTTGTCTAGCTTATATACAATTTTGTCTTTTATCATTAGCTTTTCCTTCTTTTCTTTTCTTTTTAACAATTCCACATTAGTTAGAATGGAGGAGCGCCTTTAGGATGTGTGATACTGTTTTATTCTCTTATCAATGCAATTTCAATTGTTTGATATATATCTTTTAATCATATAAAAAGGGTAAAAGAAAGTCATTAATTTGTTAATTAATAATTTTATATACACACTCCTCACATTTACTCCCTCTTTAAAAGAGCAATTGACAAGAACACGGTATATTTTATAATCATTTTACAATATGACTATTGGCAAGTTGAATTGAAAGGAATATGAGTTTTTTTTTTTTTTTTTTCAGAAAAAAGAAATATGAGTTAATTTACCTATTCAACAAATTATGAAATATTCACAGATTTATTCTAAGAATTGCCACCCTACCCACTTTATATAAACAAGCAACTCATCCCTTGTAATAAGTAGATACTGAATCCCATTTTGAATTGTACATGTTAAAGTTGTTGTGATGGCTTATATCGAATTTTTATTAGGGTTTTATAGGTAATATAAAAACCTCATCCAACATGTTTTCCAAACTCCGAACATATCACTCTTCATTAATTAGGGGGCCCAACCGAGGCTAAAAATTTATTTGTTACTCTAAACTATCATGCAGCTCATGTTCTTTGACTTCTTTCTATATTGTTCAATGAAGCAAGACTTAGATACAATGTTTAGGCGTTGTTCCTTAGGTTCCTCTCTTAAAATTCTGCTATGTGGCTTTTTTCTTATAGGATGAAAGTATATTTTTTAATTAAGTAACCAAATGACAGAATCTTAAAAGGAGAATTTAAGGAACATCACCTAAGGTATCGTATATAAGTTTATTCCTTACTACATGGATGTGTCTCGAAGTAGTGGAAAACTCATCCCTTCATAATTACATTCCAAAGTTGGTAAAGAAATGAGTAATGAAGCCAATGTGGAGCATTGTGATTCCTAGCTAACGGATCTTTGGTGTTCATAGACTACCAGCTTGGCGAGGAAAAAAACTTGAGTCTTTTTGTTGTATCTTTTGAAGGTATCAATTAATTTGTGTAATTAATCTGATGAAAAATGTATACCTTTATGTGATACCTTAGTGCGATGGTCACTCCACAAGTATAAGTACTTGTGGAGTGTGGGGGGCAAGGGTCGGGGTTCAAGTTTCCAGGAGGGAGCTTTCACACACATATACACTTAGGCCTCGTTTAGGAGGAGGGAATGGAATGGAATAGAAATGAATGAAAATAATAATTTTAAAATATTCTTCCCTTCCCTTGCTTGGGAGGAGGGAATGGAAAGTCCATTCCCTTTTTGGGAGTTTAACAATCTCAAGAAACAAAAAAGCTCAACTTTTGAGTAATGACCCCTGGCACTAGAAGACTCAAGAAAAACTCCTAGAAGAGAAAAAAAAGAAGGAAACAGAAAGGAAAGCAAGCCTAGCTTCAGAACACATATAAAAAGAGAGGGAATATGGGTCTGACTTGAGAAAGAAATTTAAGAGTTTGAAAATTTGGAAGAAAAGAGCTTGCAAAAGAAAGAAAACAGAAAGAGTAGAAAAAATAAGAGGAGGGAGGCTTTTAAGAGCACTATTATGCATCCTACACCCTTAAAATCATTCCACATCCGGCTATGTAAATCCAAAAATTTCTACAAACTACATATATACAACTGATTGTTCATGAGGATGGAAAGAAATAATATTTTTTTAATCTCAAACACTCTCTCTTCCTCTCACTTCAGACCCCTCTCTTTTTCTTTTTCTTTTTCTTTTTCTTTTCTCATTTCTCTCTCATGCTCTCTCCTCTCTTAATTCCTCTCATGGTGAAGCCTTTCTCTCTCTCTCTCTCAAGATCGGCTTTGGGTGGTCCTGGGTCTGATCAACTTTGTGGGTGGGCTTCAGATCGGCTTTGTGGGTGGTCTTGTGTTTTAGATCGGCTTTGTGGGTGGGTTTAGATTTGGTTTGTTGGTGGCGCTGGGTTTGTTGCGGTGATTCTAGAGATTTGGTATTTAGGTTTGGGGGTTTTAAGAAAAAGAGGATTTTTGTTTTGGGTTTTGTTCCAAAATAGGTTTGAAGTCTAATGTGTGTATTTGTGCTATTGTTTGTGGGCGCATATGAATCTATGTTCATGTCTTGGTCTGGGATCTTTGGGAATTTTAGATTTAACATGCTTGGCTATTGTTGTTGTGTTGGGTAAGTGGGAATAGGAATGACTTTTTGGGGGGGGGGGGGGTTTGGTTGAAATTTCTGTTGTTGTGGTTTCTGGTTTATGAAAGAAAGCAGAGAATTTTTTGTGTTTTTGGGTTGGAACCTTTCTTTCTTGGTCTCCTTGTTGGGGTCTTTAGGTTTAATTTTTGGAGCTTTGGAGGGGTTGAGCTGATTGTTTTTCCTGAGTTTTTAGGATTGATTTCAATGGGGTTTTAGAGCTGATTTGAGAGTGGAATGGTGACTGTTTTTTATTTATATTATTTTAATGAGTTGGGACGTTAGAGGAGTTGTAAAATGAGATACTAAGAGCATCACAACGGTAAATCTCATCCCATCCTATTTTATTATTTCAAAAAGCTAATTTATCTCAAAAAAAAAAAAAATTATACCATACCATTTTTCAATACACCCAACATCTCAAAACTCTATTTTTTTCCCAGTTTATTTAAATATTCTTTTTATTATTTTTTTACTATTTCTCTCTCTTTTCCTTTTCGTCTCTCTCCCTCAACCTCTAGCACAAGAACAGATAAGAAAAAAAACAACTAGCAAGGTCTCTCATAGGATTAACGCCACCACCGTTAAAGCACCGTCAAACCAAAACCAAATTAAACCACCATCAAACAATGCCACCACCCTAAAGCAACGCCACCACCATCAAACCAAAACCAAAAATACATTAAAAAAAAACCATCAAACCATCAAATCCAATGATCAACCCATTCAAAAAAAATCACAATCAAAGCCATCGGAGCTCCAATTCACGGCGATTCAAACCCATCGGAGCCATCACCAGCAAACCCATTCAAAAAAAATCACTATCAAAGCCATCGGAGCTCCAATTCACGGCGATTCAAACCCATCGGAGCCATCACCAGCAAACCCATTCAAAAAAAATCACTAACAAACTCAACCCTCACGCCTATCCAAACCCAACCCGCCAATCCACGCCGATCCAAACCCACCATCAACCACTCCTAGCCTACCACCATGCCCAAATCAACCCATAACCCTCACGCCCAGATCAACACAGAAACCCACAAATCCATTACAACCCCATCGGAATCCATAGCAAATTGATCTGAGATAGAGAGGAAGGAAGTGTTGAGATTGTATGGGTTTCGAGTTTGAAGAGGAGAAAGCAGAACGAAGTAGAGAGAAATTGCACAAAGAAAGTGAAATGAAATGAGAGAGAGAGAGAGAGAGAGAGAGAGAGAAGAAGCATCAGACAAATAAAAAACTAATTTTTATTATACAATATTGCTACAATACCATCTTACATATAAGATGGTACTGTAGCGAGATTGTAAATGTTTTTGCAATGGAATGATTTTGCAAGTTCCGCTGTTGGGGCCTTTTAAGGTTTAGATGCTAAATATCAGTGGCATATGACATTTGCAAGTTCCACTGCTATGCTCTAAGAGTATTGGCAATAGTGGTGCTAAAAGGCTAAAAAGCCATTTTTAGCACCACTACACATAAAAAAGAGAGTTGTCAGCTATATATGGTTGTGCACGCTAAATGAGAGCTAAAGCAAAAATAATAATAATAATAATTAATTTTGTATTCCTCATCCAGTTTAAAATAATATATTTTTGTTTATTTTTTTTCTATTCTTTTATTCTCTGCCGCCGACCCAAAGCAAAAATGGACAACCAAAAATCATAGCATTGATTTGAATACCAATTATCATACAATCCCAAACCAAACAGTGATCATCATAACTAGAAATACCAAGCATCAAAACCTCAAACCCACCCAAACAAACAATAGTCCTATCATAATTCATCTCTAAAGAAGATGAAGAAAAACTGAGATTTGACATTCTGGGTCTTTGAGTTTAAACTTCAAACAAGAACCAGAGAATGGGTATATGAGAGAGTTAAGAACTTTATGCTGAGAAAGAAAGAAAGAAAGAAAGAAAGAAAGAAAGAAAGAAAGAAGAGAAGAAGAAGAAGAAGAAGAAAGGAACCCCAGAAAAGTGAGTTTTTTTAGAGAGAGAGAGAGAGAGACAGAGTGTGTAAATGGTCAAAGAAAAGAATTATGGAGAGAAGAGGAAAGGCCAGAAAATGCAGGAAAGAAAAGTCCTATTCAGATGGAGGAGTTTGGATATTTGATTGGTAACCTCTCTCTAATTATTTATTTGTTTATTTTACTATTTTGTTTTTTTTTATTAGGCGTATATGCACTTTTAGTCCCTACATTTTGACTTTTTTTTTTCATTTTGGTCCTTACATTTTATTTTTACCACTTTTAGTTCCTAAACCAATTAGCATGTCTCATTTTAGTCATTTCCGTCAGCCAACTAGTGGAAAAGGCTGACGTGGCTGATGGAGCGAATAAAAAAATTATATAAAACGCACTATTGTCCACTATGGCCATACCTGCTCAGCCATGTGTCTTTCCCACCCTAATGAGTGAACACGTGATTGTCGCGTGATCACATTAGCAATTGATAAGGCGCATGAATGCTGTGAACCACTCATCTCTTTCCCTAAATTAGTCCTACACCATAGCCAAGCTCACACTCACGACCTGAAATCACCATATCCAAGCTTAGCGAAACTGTACAGCCATCATCAGCCCACAAACTAGAAAATCAATTACTGAAAAAATCAAACCCAGAACATATACCCAAACCTAGAAAATCAAATACCCAAAAAATCAAACTTGAAAATCAAATACCCAAACCCAAAAAATGAAACTAGAAAAACAAAAAAAAAAAACAAAAAATCAAATCCAGGAAACAGTAAACTTTTCTTGAAATAGTAGATGAAAGAAGGCAGGGAGAACCCCTCAGCAGCAGCAATAGTAGAGGGCTTCGTCGTCGATGACAACGATGATCATGGGGCTTGTTGTTTGTCTTCTTCTTTGTCGTTGTCTTCAACCTCCTCGTCTTTGTCGAAGTCCAATTGTTCGGTGGTTTCGGATTTGGGTTTGGGTTTGGGTTTGACTTTGAGTGGTTCTGGAGAAACGAATTTGGATTAGTTCTTGGATCGAGCACACTACTCCGATGGTCCCAGCCCAGTATTTATCTAAGGAAATTTCTGCTATTTAGGGGTTTTGTGTGATTTTGGGTAATGGGAGATGTGATGGTTGTGAAATTAGGCTTATTGTTAGGTTCCTAAATAAATTTTGAAACTTTATGGTTTGTAATCAAAACCCAGTCCTTAAAATGCCTACATTTTTTCCTCTTTGATCAAAATGTTTAAACCCTTGTAATTTGGATTGATTAGGAAATGGACTTGTAATTAGGTTCCTATTGAAGAAATTTTGAAATTTAATGATTTGTGAGTAAAACTTAGATTTTATATTGTTTGCATTTTGTCACTTTGGTCAAAATGTTTAAACTTTAAACCCTTGTTTTGGGTTTGATTTTTTCGGTAATTGATTTTCTGCGTTGTGGGCTGATGATGGCTATACAATTTCGCTGAGCTTAGATATGGTGATTTCAAGTCGTGAGTGTGAGCTTGGCTATGTGGTAGGACTGATTTGGGGAAAGAGATGAGTGGTTCACAGCATTCACGCGCCCTATCAATTGCTAATGTGGTCACGTGACAATCTTGTGTTCACTCATTAGGGTGGGAAAGACACATGGCTGAGTAGGTATGGCCACAGTGGACAACAGTGCATTTTATATTATTCTTTTATTCGCTCTATCAACCACGTCAACCTTTTCTGTTAGTTGGTTGACGGAAAGCACTAAAATGAGATGTGCTAATTGGTTTAGGGACTAAAGGTAGTAAAAATAAAATGTAGGGATTAAAATAGAAAAAAGTCAAAATTAAGAACTAAAAGTGCATTTATGCCTTTTTATTATTATTAATTAACCTCATACCCACACCTCCAACCCATCTCGGCCTTCTCTGTTACATTAGATGATTATTTGCTATCATGATGATTGAGAAATTGCTTTAGTAAAAAAAATTGTATAAGTATAATTTGGGGTTAAAAAAATCACTTGTTAAATACTAGATGATTATTTGTTATCATGTGGCAGTGGCAGTAGCGGTGGAAGAGTCAGTGGTGGCAACGGTAGCGATGGTGGCGGCGATAGTGGCAGCGGCAGCGGCAGCGGCAGCGGTAGCGATTGCGGGTGATTGTGATTGTTGTTTATTGTACTGAATATATTATTTTATTGTGATGTTTATATTATTTTATTCTGTTGAATGCTAAATTAGATCCACTGCTGCTGGATGTTTTATAAAATGAGTAGGTAAAATAGATAAAATAACTTTTTGTGGTGCCAAATAGCTAAAGTTTTAGCTCCACTACTATGGATGCTCTAAGAGCATTCACATTTGGTATTGCAAATGCTATATGTAAGAGAATTTTAGCATTAATGCACCAAAAAGCCTAGCTTCCGGACTTACAAAAACCAACTATTGCACCCAAAAAAAAAATTGCAATAATGCTACAGTGCAATTCTAAAGGTAGAATTGCACTATAGCTCAATTAAAAAATATATATTTTTTATTCACTTGATCAATTCCTCTCTCTCTCATCGGGTTTTGAGTTTTTGTTTTTATTTGGGTTTTGGGATATATTATTTTATTATTTGAAAATATTATTTTAATGTGTTGTATTGTAAAATAAAAGTTGGAATGCTGAAAGTATTGTAAAATGGTATGGAATAATTGATAAAATAACTTTTTGAGATGGTAAAATAGGATGTGATAGAATTTTGGGATGTGAATGCTCTAAGAGCATTCACATTGGGGTAGACCCCCCGTGGCTATTTTGCATCCCAATGACCCAAAAATGAACTTCATCCGGGTTTCTATTTCTAAATTTTTTTTAGCACCAATGAGCAGTCAGTTGGTAGATATGCAACCCACTTACCGTTCATGAGTTTGTATAATTATTATATAATATTTTATTCTAACCTCCCAAATAAATTTATAAAAAAATCCTCTCTCTCCAATTTCTATCTCTTCTATCTAAGTCTCAACTATCTTTGAAAATCGCCGATCTCTTCCTCTCCCCATGCTGCCGCCGGTCTCTATTCCTTTCTTAATGTCGCCGAGATCTCTTCCTATCACCATGCTGCCGATTCTCAACCCATCTTGGTGTGATTTTGGGTGGTTGTGGGTTTCTGTTGGGTTTTGGGTGGTGCAATGGTGGCGTGGTTGTGGTGGCATGGAGGTTGGGGGTTGTGGGTCATATAGGTTATGGATCGGTTGATGTTGGGTTGTGGGATTTGTGGTGGTGGTGGTGGTGGTGTAGAACAGAGGAAGAGAGGTGGTTGGTTGTGGGCTATGGGGTTTGGTGGGAGTACGACGGTGTATATTGGCTTGCTTGGTGTCAGGGACGGAACCAGGATTCATACCTGAGGGGAGCTAAAGCTTAAAACCAAAATATATATATATATATTATATGAAAATAAAAACTAACATTTATTTCATATTCAACAAAATACTACATACAAAATAAATATTTTTTAAACATTTCATATTATAAAACACATCAACAAAGTATAGCATAAAAAATAAGTGTTTCCTATTTTGTGCTCGATTTTTGTTTAGTTCATATTTATTTTTTTTATTTTGTTTTTGTAGTTAAAGGAGCATGAATTTTATTTATTTATTTCTTTTCTTATAGGTCAATATCTAAATATTTTAGGGGAGGAGAGAGAAATATATATATATATATATATATATATATATATATATTTAAGGTTAAACCTTAATTTTTTGTATACCAATTTTTTTTTAAGGGGGTTGGGGGGGGGGGGGGGCATGGACCCCCTCTACCCTATTGTAGGTCCACCCTTGCTTGGTCTTTATCAGCCTGGCACGGTGGTGGAGAGTGGAGATCAACCTGCCCAGTGTGGTGGTTCAGTGGGTTTGGTGCAATGATCGGTGGGTTAGGTGGTGCTTGGGTCAGATTTATGTGGTGGGTTTCGGTGCTTGGATTGGTGCTTGTTGGATCAGTGCTTTCTAGAGTTTGAAGAATTTGGATTGGTGCTTGCTTGAATTGGGTGATGGTTACTTGGGTGGGTTTCAGTGATGGTTGTTTGGTGGTGGGTTTTTATGGTGGCTGGGTTGGAAGTGGTGGCTAGGTGGTTGAGCTTTTTTGTTGATGGTGGTTGAGTTTTTTATTTTTATTTTTTATGAATGGATTTGATTTTGGGATGGGTATTAATTGTGGTGATGGTGGGTGGTGGCAACAATTTTTTTGGGGTAATTTTGGTGGTGAAGAAATGGTGTTTGTGGTTTGAGTTTTGGTGGTAGGTGGGTGTGTGGGTTTACCGGAAAAATAGAGAAAAAAGAAAGAGAGAGAGAGAGAAGTGAAGAAAGAGAATTGAATTTTTTATAGTACTTAATATTGTAGTTTATATTATTTTAATAAGTTGTATCTAAAAATAGAAACTGGGATATAGAATGTGTTGTAAAATGAGATGGTAAAATAGATAAAGTAAATTTTTAAGGTGTAAAATAGAACTTTTTGTTATTTTCAGAAGCTAGTGCTTTAAAATAGATAAAACAAGTTTTTAGGTGTAAAATATAACTTTTTTAGGATATTACTGATACCACTCTAATGCAACCCAAAATAAAAACGTGTGGGAACATCAAGGGAAGCGCCGGAACACATTCCCACCTCCACCCAATGAATGGCCAACACGTGTCCATAATCTGACTAACAAGATCGTATCGCATTAAATGCAAAAGTAGCAAAATATCAAGGGGCATGGCAAGCCAAAATTCATGGCAACCACTCATATTCCTACAATCGTCTAGAATATAAAGATGGTCACACCAATGTTCAGATCAAAGCCACTCATCTTGTTGTTGCAGGTGGTGTTTGACCTTCCCAATCCACTTGGTCAAGGTACTTGACTAATGAGTCTAGGTATTATCATATCACCCACCATCGGTGCATTTGTGGCAAGATGACTAGGCATCATTGTAATAGTATGGTTTTTAAACCTGGACCGGACAGGCGGTCCGACTGGGTTAACCGTGAACAGGTCATGAAACCGGTTTTTATATGCAAAAACTGAACTTTTAATAAATCTAAGGGAACCATGTGAACTGAGGTTCAACCTAGAAAACCGATCGAATTGTGGGCCGGTTCAACCGGATCAATTGATTGTATATAATTTGAAAAAATTTGATAAAGACGTGTGGGAAAATCAAGGGAAGCACCGGAACACATTCCCACGTCCACCCAATGAATGGCCAACATGTGTCCATAATCTGACTAACAAGATCGTATCGAATTAAATGCAAAAGTAGCAAAATATCAAGGGGCATGGCAAGCCAAAAGTCACGACGACCACTCATATTCCTACAATTGTCTAGAAAATAAAGATGGTCACACCAATGTTCAGATCAAAGCCACTCATCTTGTTGTTGCAAGTGGTGTTTGACCTTCCCAATCCACTTGGTCAAGGTACTCGACTGACGAGTCTAGTTATTATCATATCACCCACCATCGGTGCATTTGCGGCAAGATGACTAGGCCTCATTGTAATAGTATGGTTTTTAAACCCGGACTGGAAAAGCAGTCCGACTGGGTTAACCGTGAACAAGTCATGAAACCGATTTTTATATGCAAGAACCGAACTTTTAATAAATCTAAGGGAACCGTGTGAACTGAGGTTCAACCAAGAAAACTGGCCGAACTGTGGGCCGGTTCAACCGGATCAATTGATTATATATAATTTGAAAAAAATTGATAAAGGTGTTGCTAGGTGTTGAACCCGAGATCTCCCCCCCCCCCCCCCCCCCTCGCCCCCTTCTCTCGTTTTAAGCACTATGGCTGACACTATGACCAACAAACCAAGTAAGCTCCTTGTGAGTTAATATGAAGTATTATTAAATTTATATTAGATTTACATGATTTATAATTTCCAAACTTCCATATCACCTCTATCTTAATGTATTAAATATTAATAAATTTGTTTTCACTGCTAAATTAACTTGTGATTTAAGAATAATACATTTGCATAGGAATTTACTATATATGAATTTATTTTAAAAGTGATTTATATTTAATAAATAATTTCTACTTGAAGGATTATTATACAATATCTATTCATGCTTATTTATGTTATATTATTTTCTGTTAACCTTATAATGTACTATTTTATGTTAACCTTATAATATCATGAAAATTTAATTGAGAGTTTGGTTTTTTTTTTTTTTATAGATATTTTATTCAATTTTGCTAATATTGACAAATTTAATACCTTTATTTTATTAATTACTAAATTAATTATGACATCATCACGGTTCGACCTCGATTGAACCTCAATCCAACCTTAAAAACCTTGAATCTCTTCCTTTATCGATTCTTTGAATGGTCTGGGTCTGAAAACCATGTGTAACAGTGGCATTGTTAGCGCAAGTTCAAGTTCAACCTCCCTCCTAAAGGTAAAATCATGGTAAGTGTTGATTGTTAATTATGTTTCATTTATATTTGTCATCTGAAACAAAGATCCAATTCGTCAAGTCAAAGATGGATGCTAGCCCAAACTTCAGATTACAAAAAGCCCAAGCAACCAAATTGTGAGCTAAAGAATTTAGGGCATGTTTGGTAGAAGTTTTTGAGTATTGTTATTGCCTGATGTGAAAACTGTGGTTTAAAAATGTTGTAAAAACGCGTATTTAGGATTTGTTTGGGATCCGTTTTTTTTACTAAAACTGAAAACTTTTTGCTGAAAGAACGTAGATAAAGGTAAAAGTAAGTTGAAATAGTATAGTGGGACCTATGAATAGTACCAAAAAGTGCAGTAAGGCCTATAAATAGTAGCAAAAATAAGCTGAATAGTAAAATAAGCTGATTTTTTAATTTGAAGCCAAATGCACTTAAAGTACTCGTAATGCAAAAAATGAGTTTGATACTATATTTCTAATAACGTATTTTCAAAAGTGAAAAAACATAATTGTGTGTTTGGTATATGTGTGTATTTTTTAAAAAAGTGATATGTAGTCTAATTAGTGGAACCTATAGATTTTTAATATTTACAAAATTGCAATTGAGTAACGTTGTTTGAAAACTAAAAACTAATAAGAAATTTTTTTTATTTTTTAATTTAGTGTTTGAACACCATAAAATGAGCAACGTAACTCAAACACTCTTTCATAAAACACCCTTACCAAAAGTTTTTTTTTTTTTTTACATTCATTTTTTAGTTAAATACTGAAAACTGTATTTCAATGAAGAGAGGAGATGACCCAATAAGGCTTTCTTCATTCTCTTTCAAGGGCTCTGAACACTTGCGCATCCCCTACCAGAATACCATTTGAGAAGTTTGATGGTTTGATTAGGCAAAATTGACAGCCTCAATTTCAAGTTTGAGAAGGCCCAATTTAAAGTAATGTGGACAGCCGAACTTTTCGAGGCCCAATTCAAAAATCGGAAGAACTGAAAGTTGCATTGCATGTACTTAAGTTTAGAGTTGACAAGAAGAAAACCACAGGCGCATCTACAAAACCAAATACAAAAGAAAGGACAGAAGAGAAATGGTACCTGTTAAAGATTTCGAACCAGTTTGTTACATAATCTCAAACTCATATTTTTATATTTTAAATAACTTTACACATATTTTTATATACTGTTTCATCCACATAAATTTTAAAAAAATTACAAAAATCTCATCTCAAACTACTTTATCAAACACCCCTTCAATAATATCCCATTGTCTTATATTATATTAATCCAAGTGGATTGAGTCATGGGATGGACCTTCCAATAATGACACAGTTTAGTGGACTCAAATCTTTTTTTTTTTTTTTTTTAAAAGTGGATGGACCCAATCTACGCCTATGATATAAATATATGACCACAAAAGAGTCATATATAATGACATCACGTGAGTGTTACGTCCAAACTGGTTATTATCTGTTTTTTTATTATATATGACTGGTGGATATTAAATTATTAATTATCATCTACCTGCTTTTACCCTTTTCACAGTTCCATTCGGCAATTGAGGGAGGGCAGATCCACTCATCCACTACTCATGCACAATAAATCAATATATATATTATCTCAAAAAAAAAAATCAATATTATTATTGATGTTTGACTTTTTTATTCTTTCGAGTTAAACGAGGACACCTGGTTGAATCTCTTCGTTTCTAAAGTGAGCTACTTGGGGTCAGGCATGATTAAACATAATTTAAACTAATCGTCATTAGTTTGGTTTTGTTAAACTTTATTATCTATTCCACCTCATTCCTAAGCTACATTACTATTTGGAAGAACGTGTGTCTTGCCTCTGTATATGTTCTTTAAATAATATAAAAGATGGAAAACAGAAGGGGAAAAGGAACAATTGAGATAGTTCTTGCCCAACCACATATATTCCAGAAAATACAAAAGTTGAAAGAGACTATAGATCGCTCAAGACCATATGATTATATAACTATATAAATATGTACAAGTTTGGCGATACTGCACTCCAGAGAGTAGACAGATGAGGCCGGCGTGTGGGGTTGCGTGTCGGGGCGCGTGTCAGCGACGACCCAAGTGGGGATCCACGTACATGTGCTCCCTCATGTAAGTTAAAACATAACCTAACTTCAAACCCCACCCAAGAAGTTAGTGACAATAAAAATATTGAGCCAAAACAATGCTACATTGTTGTTTTCGATAATTTGAGCAAATCCAGCTGTGGTTTTCGGAATTTTTGTTAGGTGGTTTTTAAAAAATTCACTTCACATGTATAAATACTTGTGAAGTGTGGGGCTAAAGGTCAAGGTTCAAGTTTTCAAGAGGGAGTTTCATACACATATACACTTAGATTAAACTAGAGTAGAAATTTTATCTTATATAAAAAAATTTTAAAATTATCACAATATTTTTATTTGGTACAATTTTTTAAAAAAATTGCAAGATTTAGGTACAGTACGTAGGTACTATTCCTTAGGTTTTCCTTTTAAAATTTTGTCATGTAGATTTTTTTTTATGGGATGAAAGCATATTTTTTAGTTAAGTAGTGGCATGGCTAAATCCTAAGAGGGAACCTAAGGAACAATACTTTAGGTATTGTACTTAAGATTTGCCCTTAAAGAAAAATGAAATTAGAAATTATTTTTATTAAATAGTTTGAACGAGCTACAAATTTAATATTTTTGTTTTATAATAGGCTTTTTGTTGAATAGCTTGTTCACTTGTTGTTTGGTTGTCTTTTTTTTGTTTGGTTTATGTTTGTTGTTATTTGAGCTAATATTTATTGTTTTTATTTAAGCTTAAAAAAAAACAGGGACTAAGAATTATGTTTGGAGGCAAAATTAATTTTGTAGTAATGCTTTGTCCACAACATTTTTACAATAAATCTGATCCAAAAAACTCTTATTGGTGGGTAAAAAAATAATATTAGTATTTGACCCAAATTAGAATCAGTAACAACTTACTACATTAGTTTTGTTGAAAATTATTATAAAAATATTGTGAATGTGATAGTACTATTATTTTTATTGAACCCAAATTTTTGTAATTCTCAAGTCAAGATGTTCAAAAATTTTGGTAAGTAGTTACCATAGGTTAATTTAGCATATAATATTTTTCTAACAATTGTATATTTACTTCTTTTCTTCTTTTTTTTTGCAAATCAGAGTGACCCTCTGACCACCCTGCACGTAGAGCAGCCACTGAGCATATTCTAACCACTTATCTACAAACTTGGACTAGTTTGTGGACTATCCTTACTGTGTGCTGAAGTTTCAGAGTCAGCAAAGACAACTAATCACTATCCAAAAACTTATCACTATCCCAAAAAAAAAAAAAAATTGAGCTCTATCCTTATCATTTTCAACAAATAAAAAACGTGATTTACCAATTCTACAAGTTACTTTTTTGTATACTTTAAAAAAAAATATTAAAAAAATAGAAATGATTTCCCAAACTTTATTTTTTACTTTTAGTATTTGAAAGTTTTTTTTAAAAGTGGAAGCCAAATACATAAAATGTAAAAATTATTTTCTAAAATCTATTTTCAATTTCAATTTTTTAAAAGTTGCTATCATTTATTTTTAATAGGAAAAAGTTATTTTCATATTGCTTTGAAAAGGAAAATAGGAATCTCCTGCCTATAAGTTTAGGAGCCTAATGGGCTTGTCCAGTCACCCAAGCCCATGACCAGCATCCACAAGTAACGGGTGCCACAATTTTAAACGTGAATTTATAGCGCGTGTATGTCAAACATCAAATACCATCGTAACAACAATCAGCAATTAGTCAACTCTTGTATATTAAAACAAAACACGCGCTTTTCAATAAAATCACGCTCCCAAACTTGAGCAACACGAAAAGGTTATTTTGGTAATCTCGACACATCCAGACTTGCTATAAATAAAACAAATCCTACCTCTTACACAGCTTTCGTCTCTTTGTCTTTGCTCTCTCTCGTCGGCTAGGGTTTTGCACAGCTCTCTCAGTCTCCCCACATCAGGTTCGATCTCTCTCTGTGCCTTTTATCTGATTCTTCGATTATTAGATTCAGTCTGTATTTCTTTGAATCTTCTATAATATATATGTATTAAACTTAATAGGTTATGATATATTGTTGTTGTTGTTGTTGTTAGGGGTGTGCAAAAAACCGACGAACCAAAAAAACCGCTTTAAACCGACTGAACCGTTGTAAAAATTTCGGTTCGGTTCGGTTTTATTTCGGTTTCGGTTTTACTATATAAAAAACCGAAATTTTCAAGTTCGGTTTTCGGTGGTAGATTTGAATGCACCGAACTGACCGAACCGAACCGAAATATATTATTATATTATATTTTTTTTATTAAATATATATAAAATAATATAAATTTATAAACGTGGGCTAGGCCTTGCCAAAATTACTCAAGCCCACCGCCCATTTTTTTTAAAGAAGCCCACTGCCCATTAGATAATCTAGATTAACTAACTAAACTTTAACTAATTAAATTAAACAGAAACTAATAAAATAAAAACCCTACCCTTACCCTACTTACCCCACTTTAACTTACGCCTCCATCTCCCTCATCTGAGTCTCCCTCACGCCTCCATCTCCTCCATCTCCCTCACGCCTCTGTTGCCGCCTCCACACGCCGGCCTTCACACGTCGGCCTCCCCATGTAGCTTGATATTTTCCATTCTCACGGTGACCTTCTCTAGCCTCTTTTTAATTTTTGGATAACCCTTTCTCTTTTTTGTATTTTGGGTTTTGTTTAATACTAAATCAATACTATTTTTTATGAATCTGATGTTGAGCTGTTATTTTCTTATGGAAAAAATGTGATGTTGAGTTGTTTTTTTCTTTTTGTGACTGTGAATCTGTGAAGTTGACTGCAACTGAACACCGGCCGAAAAACCGACCGAAACCGAAACAAACCGAAACCGAAACAAACCGAAACCGACGGTGTTTCAACTATTTCGGTCGGTTTCAGTTGACAACTTTGGAAACCGAAAATTTCGGTTTCGGTTGGCCAGTTAAAAAAAAACCGGCCGAAACCGAACCGAAACACCCCTAGTTGTTGTTGTTGTTGTTAGTTTCTATCGAAAGGCTTTGGTTTGAGCTTCTAAAACTGTAGTTATTTTTTTGTTAGATAGCTTCTAGATCTGATTGTAAAAATCATTAAAATATTGTGGTTTTGGTCTCTTATTTTAGCTGGGATTTTGGTGTTTTAATTATTATGATTTACGTATTTTGGGATGAACTTGGTTGGGTTGTTTGGTATGACTTATAATTATGTTTGATTGTTTGGGTCAAGTTTGTACTTGATGATTTTTGTTTTTAATTACTTTTGAATTCTGCTTCAAATCTTTTAAATAATACAACTTTTAACTTTTCTGGAAATAAAGATGTTTCCATAACATGATTAGTGATGGGCCATAGCTGACTCTGAAAGATAAAGCAAGACTTTTTAATGTAAGCATACATGCTCGGGACCAATTATGAAAACGAATAAATTTATTTCCTTATTCAAACCGACAACATCGGCAGTATCAATTTAACTCCTTATTTAAACCGACAACATGCGAATCGACATGTCAGCAAAAAAGGTGGATAAAGAAAGAGTTAAATTTGCTCTATCAAGATTTAGGGCCTGTACATATATTTAAATTCATATTTTCAGTTCTTAAATATGATATATATTTTTATTCACTTTAAACATTACATGTATTTTGAAAAAAGTGTAAATTTTATAAGAACGTGGTGTAAAATTTATGTTTTATCCTTTCAATTCTAATATGCCAAATCATCTTATCACATATTTAAGAATGAATATAATCACACTCAATCAATTCTAATACCCATATATAAATCCAACCAAATAATATATTTAAATTGATTTAGCATGAATGTAAGTCGATCATATTCTCTGACGAGTCCAAATCTTCTGTTCCACTTTTCCTGCTCCACTCTATACTCCACCAATAAAGACTTGCCACGTGTTCACCTAATTAATTAAAAAATACTATTAATTAATAACGATAGCATTAATAAGTCAATAAATGGTAGTATTTAATTAATGCGGTGAATACGTGGCAAGTCTTTATTTGTGGAGTATAGAGTTGAGTAGGAAAAGTGAGACAGAAGATTTGGACTCTTCTTTTACTCTTTTCTTGGGATTTGTAATCACGCCTTTTGAACTTTCCGTTAAAAAAAAAATTTATTAGTAGTAGCTAGAGCTTAGACCACCCGTACAGCTGACGCTTGCCCACCCCATGCACTCATGCAACGTGGTCAATTGGAATTTTGAGTAATACTATTCTACCACCACATTTTTTTTATAAATTGTTAGGATTTTCGAGATCACTGTTTGCCAGGGGAGCTTAGAATCACTGTCTTTTGTGAATTTTCATTATTTTCTTGAATGGCTTTGATTATATGCACCGTGAATATTTGATAATTTTATGAAACAATTATTCTTATTTAACTGTTTTTGCTCAAATACTCCCAAGTCTTCCTCTTTTATCTTTATGGCGCAAAGAAACCTATTGATGTCCAAGTTCTTCTTAATTACAGAGAAAAATGTGTAGGTTTGAGCTACGCCTTCAATTCTTGTCCCTCGTCCTTTTGGTTGTACTTGTCCCTCATCTTCTGTAAGTTTATTCAATATCCTTCTATGTTGTCTTTTCTTATTTATTTATTTTTTATTATTTGGTTTTTATTTTTCTTATGAACGAACGATTTTTGTTAAAACATGGACCAGAATACAACTCTAAACTCAACGAACAACTACAACAGACCAAACCCAAGTTCTAAAACAAAAGAAACAAGCTCATCAGCGCGAAGGAACTACAAGTTACATCAGCTACAAACAAAGTTCTAATTGGTGGATTTAAAATTTTGCATCTTCAACGTGTTATCCCCCATTGAAAGAACCTTATATTTCAGCAACCATAGAGTCTTTTAATCAAGCATAACTTCACATCCTTCATTCAATCATAATTTCAATATAAGCAATCTTCTCTCTCTCATAATGAACTGCTTTCACAGCTGCATGGATCCATTGTGAGAGGAAGAACACACGAATCCAGAATAAGATACATGTCAGCACGTGGGAAACATCCTCTTTTCTCACCTAAAGAGGGATGCTAAGAGCATTCACATCTCAAAATTTTATCTCATTTTATTTTACCATCCCAAAAAGCTACTTTATCAATTATACCATATCATTTTACAATACTCTCAGCATTCCAATTTTTATTTTACATGATACAATACATTAAAATAATATTTCTACACAATAAAATAATATATCTCAAAACCAAAAATAAAAAAACCCAAAACCCGAGGAGGAATTGATAAACTTACACAATAAAATATTAATTTAGTTTAGTTTTTTTTTTTTTAATAAAATTGAGCTAAAGTGCAATTCTACCTTTAGATTTACACTTACCACCATTGCAAATTTTTTGGTAATAGTTGGTTTTTACAAGTCTGGATGAAGCTTGGTTTTTGTGCAAAAATGTTGAAATTTCCCAACATATGGCATATAGTAGTGCCAGTCTGAATGCTCTAAGAACACATAAAATGACATAATTTATGTCATAACTCGTTATGTGACGAGTTTTAAATGGTAAAGATGTATCTTTGTATGGATCTATCAACATACCTCTGCCCGTTATAACTTATCATGTGGTGAGTTGTAGTACAAAATTGTACCATTTTATGTATTTTTAATATTACTCATATATAAATAAAATAATCTTTTATAATATAATTAGTAACCTATTAAAGTTGTACTATTTTTTGTATTTTTAACATTACTCTTATCTAAATAAAAGAATATTTTATAATATGATAACATGAACCAGCAGTTCATAGTTATGTCTTTTTTAATCTATCATAGTTGACCTATTCAACAAAAGTTAATTACTTTTGTATTATATCTTTCCACTATACCCAACCAGTCCACATCATGTTAAAGCATTAACAATGAACTTATCACAAATTTAGTTAAAAAAATTTCTAAAGGTCTTTATATATATATATATATATAGCAAACTATCTCTCTCTATTTAACTTCTTTTTTTTTTTTTTTTTTGGCGTGTGCTTTATAGAAATTTTTCTTCTTTTAGATCTGATGCTCGGCCTCTGAATCCAAGCATGGAGGTGGAGGGGAGGAAGAAGCAATCCTTATCCAGTTCAACTTTTGAGGCACCGGTCAAAGAGCAATATGTTGCCAATAAAGGAGAGATTCCAGCTGGAGGTCCGCCAGCTATGTATTCCCCTCCTTCCCACATCGGAAACCATGAGATGAGTAGTGCTGGTCAGAGGGTTCATGGTGGTGAATATGTTTCACTTAAGAAAGGTCGAGTCCCACCTTCTGCCGCCAATCCAGTCACGCATGGGCCATGATGCTATTTGTAACCCCTGATGAGCTGAGTTGGTGTTCATAAAACTTGTTGCTGTAATTAATGTTGTTTAAGTTTGAATTTGGTAATTCTAGTATCGTTATTTTTATTTTTTAGAAATATGTGTAAATAAAAACGTATGAAAAATATTAAAAACTGTTGTTGAAGGAATAATAACAAACGGCCCTACTTCTCTAGATCAATATATAATATATATATATCCAACTGTTGTTGAAGGAATAATAACAAACGGCCCTACTTCTCTAGATCAATATATATATATTCTGCCAGTGCTAGCTTTTGATTAAAAACACAACACCTATAAATATATATACACTTCATTATTCCCTGTATCGTTTCGTTTTATGTTATGGGGAAAAAAATGTTATATGTTATTTCTTTAGTATCTTTCAATCGTACGGAAGATCAACATATGGTGCAATCCAATGGCGGCTCCAGGAATTTTTTTCAGGGTGTTCCTTACCATTCGACTCTAAATCGACGGGGCTTTCCAGAAAAATATGAAACCGGGTAATCATGAGGAGGTCGACAAGGGCCTTTTCCTAAATAATATATTCTTATTTCATCATGATTATTAGGATGATAAGATGATATCTTTTGTCGTAGCCTAGGATCTGAAGGAAGATTTTCTAAGTTAAAGTCAACACGACTTCGCTTAGAAGATGGAGATGCATCTTGCACAGGAGATGAATCTTGCACAGGAAATGAATCTTGAGTACGCGGTTTTTTTATCAAGTATTTGTCCATAATTCTAGCAAAAGAATAAAAAAATAATTATAAGTTTATTTGAAATATCAATAAATTATTAATTATTATTTAGTTGTTTAATTAATTGTTGTCTTTTATAAATTATAATTTGTTATATTATTGTTTCATTAATTATAAGATTATTAATTGTTGTTTAGTATAAAATAATTTATTTTTTTTGTCTTTTATAATGTATTGATTAATTAAATTATTAACGCTAAAAGACAATCAGAAAATTTTACAAAATCTAGCTACCAATCAGAAAATTTCACAATCACAATTTTATAAATCATAATAACGCTAAAAGACAATTAATGTCTTTGAGTTGAGTCCAATATCAATACACACAATAGTCCAACACGGCAACACCAACACCAATACATTTCAATTTACATACCAATCAACGGATAAGATTCAATCAAATTTAAAAAGTAAAAAAAAAAAAAATAAAGTTAAAGTGTTACTGAGTGCTCCAAGCACTCAGTAACACTTTAACTTAAATTTATATAAAAAAAAAAAAGCAAAACTGAGTGCTGCTGCTGCTGGATCAGCAGCAGCCAATCACAGATCACCAATTGGTAGTGACAAACAGACAAAATGAGTCAAATGACAAACAAACAAACAAAGTTATAAAAATAATAATGACTAAAGTAAAGAGTAAAGAGAGAGAGAGAGAGAGAGTCATAAATATTGATGAAAGGCATTCATAAATTTATTTCTATCTGCTATTTCATTTCAGATTTACTTGAGAGAGTATAGAGAGAGTGAGAGACCGAGAGGCGAGAGAGAGACAGAGAGAAAAAGAGAGAGAAATACCTGGGATGGCGACGGCGACGGCGATGGAGATGGCGACGGCGACGATGACGATGAGCAAGGCCGATCTCCGTTCCGATGCGACGAGGCCGATCTCCGTTCCGATGAGCGACTGGAGCTGGACCGTCTCCGATGCGACGAGGCCGATCTCCGGTGGATCAATCTAGCTTCGGGGAGCGCCGTTGCTCTGTTTCTCCTATTTTAGGTTTGTCTAGCTTTTCTAATTTTTTTAATTTTTTTGAGAAGAGATTGAGTGATGATGTACTGAAAGTCTGAAACTCTGAACTGATTTGAGGTTTGTCTTTAATTTTTTTTTTTGGTTGAGAAACCGTGGGTTCTCTGTTGGGCTTGCCGTGGGTAGTGGGCTTGATGTTGGGTTGCTGTGATCTGTCTTTGTTGGGCTTGCTCTTGCTGTGATCCATTTGCAGTTTGCTCTTACTTTTTTTTTTTTTTTTTCTCTGTTACAAAATTTTTTTTTTTTCTGATTTTAGTTGAAATTTTTTTTTGGGTTTTTTTTTTTGGCTTGGAAGTAGAACAAATATATATTTTTTTTTAATGTGAGGGTGTTCCTAATTTTAATTGAGGGTGTTCCTATTTTATTTTTTAAGGGTAAAAAAAAAAAAAAAATTATATATATAAATTTCAAGTCAGGGTGTTCCTGGGAACACCCTGACCCTAACGTGGCGCCGCCACTGGTGCAATCATGCATGATCTGACCGTGTAAACTTTTTTTTTTTTTTTAGAATTTATTTAGATATCACTTATTTATTGAAAACTAAAAACTGAAAATATTTAAACAAAATCATTTTTAAAAATATATATAGTGTTTTAAAATCTAAATTTACCTAAAAATCTGTGTTTTGTTAAGTTTAGTGAGTGTTTAGAAAGCGCGTTTTGCACTTCCTACATTCACAGTAAAAAAAAAAGTGAATCATAATTTTTTATGAGTCCTATTAACGAATGCCCTCGATGTATTAATTAAAAATCTATTTTAAAAAAATTTTGATATTAATTTTATAAAAAATAAAAAAAAATTGTCAAAACGCACAAAATTTTCATCCCAAGGCTTCGCAAACGCACGCTTAATTAAAGATGGGAACTTTATTCAGCTTGAGAATCCTTTCAAAGAAAATTAGGTTAGCCGCCATATCCTGTGGCCCACACAGCCTCGACTTCATGTCCCTTCCAATGCTTTTCCTATTCCTATTGGCCAACCAATACATTTTTTTTTTTTTTTTGGTTGCTAAAAGCCAACCACTGCACTTGAAACTTGAAAAGAATAGTTATTAATTATTAAATCAGACCAGACGTTAACCCGTTATACTGGTCGGCTCATTAATTACTGGTCCAACCAGAATGGATCACCAATTGAATCGCATTGTTAAATGGATTGAAATAAATGTAAAAATAAGTTTGAGAAGTAAATAAATATGAAAATTTTAAAAATGGGATGCCAAAATTACTAATTAAAATTAAGTTTTTAAAACAAACCACCTAATATAAAATAAAAAATATCATAAAAATTGTACATTTTCTGCATTTTGCATATTTCATTAATTACTTTAATCTCCTAGATTACGTTCTAACTTCTAAGCCAAAACTTAAAATTTTATCTTTATTGAAAAGTCAAGTATTAACCTCATTTGCTTGGGGCCAAGTAAGCCATGTCATTGTCACGTGGTGTATTTAGCTCCGTTGACCTCAGTGTCTGTTCGGGGGCTATCCGTCCTTTTCAGGCGATCCGTTCTCCTTGGATCATCCGTACACTGAAGGTGACCCGTTCCAACACATTATCCGTCCACCTTTAAGGGATTTTGTCATCTTATACTTTTATCTGTGTTCTAATGATGCTACCTATTGTGGATTTTTGTGAATTCTGACCATCTACTTTAATTCTACCCTCTTCAAATAGCAAGGCAGAAAGCAAGTCATTGTGCTCATCTTCAACTCTTGTGTTTTCCTTTTTCTTTTTGGTTGCCATCTTTTTTGTTGAAAAGATTGAAGTTAAAGTTAAACCCTAGTTATATTATTTGAGGAAAGCGTGTTGTTTCAAATAGTACTGAAGCATAGGAGTCACGCGGACTATGATAATAAATTTGACAAAATCAAATTAGTGGTGATTAGGTTAAGAATGGAAGATATTCAGCAAGAAGGCCCTTGTTTAAATCCAAAAGATTGGAAAGTCAGCAATTAATTAAGCTGACTCGGACTCTGCTATATATATATATATAAAAGTTTGACAATGATAAACGTTTTTCTTGAGAGATATTAATTTTTCTCTATAAATAATTATCGAGAAAAAAATTCCTTGAGTAAATATACTTATGAAAGATCAACATATTGATGCATATCCTAAGCTCCAAGCAGTCGTCACATGTCAAAATGACCAGCCATCCCAGTGGTGGACAAAGAAAAACAACTTGAAAAAAATTCTACCCTCTTCGGGAATGTGCACTTCTAATATGTTTGTGTAGAGAGGGAAAATTCCCGACCTATCACAAGCTGACACATCATACTATCAAGTCCACAAAATATAACCAATTACAAAGTGTCACGTACTGCTGCTAGGTTTTGCCATCACTATTCAGAAACCAATAGAAATTCGCCAAGTGTCATTGAAATGAAGGTATGAAACTGCATCAGCAGGTGTAAGCGATGACACAAGCAGCCTCGCACGTGTAAGCAGTGACACAAGCACTCAGCACGTGTAAGCGATGACATAAGCGGACCAATCAAGCTGTGATAAGTGTCACCAATCAGACTCCGCCACGTGTCGCTCACCTACCCCTAAACTCCTATAAATAGAAGCCTTCCCAAGACATTTGAAGACACACAGAACAGAGAGAAGGAAGAAGATATCTTGAGTTCAGAAACCCAGAAGCTCTGCCGGAATCAAACTCCAAAGCCTTCAAGAATTTCAAGAACTTCAACCTCGAATACAAATAACATTCGAAGCAAAATTATCCAAACTACTTGTCTAGATCTCAAAGTTCACTGGAATCTACTCAAAAGCCTCCAGAAACCTCAACAAACCACAAATCGGTGAAGCTCTACGGATTCAAGCCTCTAAAGCACCGAAGAATTTCCACCACAAACCTTCAAACACGAAGAACACACGAAGAACATACGAAGAACATACGAAGAACACGAAGAACACGAAGAACAAAGAATTTCTAACAAGCTCATAGCCAGAGATTCATTGTAATTCCGTTTCAAAGATCTTCGATCCATTCCTCAGCTAAATTGAAGAATATTTTATTTTCAAATCAAAATCACATTACCACAATTCCAATCAACAAATCTTTTAAGGAGATCGAATCAGAGGATCACTCTTTTGTAATTACAGAGAATTGTATCACATATTTATTAATACAAATTCGTATTTGTGAAACTATTTTACTTGTTTAATTTATTTCGAACCAAGAAATTTAGTCGTCTACAAATTCTGGCACGCCGGGGGACATCTCTGCCTCTCATCTCTTTCTCCTTCAAAAGAAAAGAAATTCGATCTGCTACTAGCTTCGATGGCTTCCAACAAGAATGCTCAATAATCGGTGATGGATGCTTCCGTTGTGGATGATTATGTCGGCCCAATCACTCGTAGCCGATCCAAAGCTCTTGATCAACCGCAACCCCAATCAACCAAAGAAAGCAAGCTTCATAATATCATCTCTCTAGACTTTCTTGCAAGAAGGAAAGCCACCACCAAGGATTCATCTGTCTCGAAGGATTTTGAGATCAATGATGAATCATCCTCGACAAAGACATTTTCTATCAACTCTTCACCCGTGATAAGAAGCCTAAGGAACAAAATGCCTTTGACTCATCCTGTCTCGTCGTTTTCTCCATCATATCTAGAGGTCATGCCAGTGATGATGACCAACACCTCTACTGTGGAAGAAAAGATGGCTGAAATGGCACAAAGGGTCACCCTTCTCACAAAAGCACTTGAAGATAAGGATGTCCAAATTGCAACCCTGATGAACAAACTAGAAGTCCAAGATTCGGGTGAATCAAATCCAGACCTTGAGCACCCTCCCGGCTTTACCTTGAAGGGAGAAAACGCCAGGGGTGATAAGGGAAAAGGAGGTGAAGACACTTCTCAACAAGGACATTCCACCCCAATGGCCTCTATATCTGTACAACAACTGCAGGACATGATAACAAACACCATACGAGCACAATATGGAGGTTCTTCCACACATTCTCTCATGTATTCAAAACCTTATACAAAGCGCATTGACAATATGAGAATGTCAAATGGGTATCAACCCCCCAAGTTCTTACAATTCGATGGCAAGGAAAACCCTAAGCAACACATTGCTCACTTTGTAGAAACCTGTGAGAACGCAGGGACTCAAGGAGGCCTCTTTGTAAAGCAGTTTGTTCATTCACTGAAAGGAAACGCCTTTGATTGGTATACAGACTTGGAACCTGAGTCGATTGATAGTTGGGATCAGTTGGAAAGGGAGTTCCTTAACCGATTTTACAGCACGCGCCGCACGGTAAGTATGATGAAGTTTACCAATACTAAGCAGTGGAAAGATGAACCCGTTGTTGACTACATTAGTTGGTGGCGTTCTTTCAATTTAGATTGTAATGATAGACTATCTGAAATATCTGCTGTAGAAATGTGCATCCAAGGCATGCATTGGGGACTTCTGTACATCCTACAAGGGGTAAAACCCCGAACATTCGAAGAATTGGCAACTCGTGCACACGACATGGAATTGAGTATTTCTTGCCATGAAAATATGAAACCTCCTGTACCTGAAGAAAAGAAAGGAAGGCGAGAAATAAGCAAAAATGACAAGAATACGAAAAGTAATGTCAAACACTCCATGAATGTCAACTCTGCCCCAGTCAAAATTTCAACAGGAAATGTAAAGGCTAATGAGAAGAGGTCTGAGGGAGGCCAACGACGCGAGACGCGTCGCTTATCACTCAAGGAATGGGAACAAAAGGTGTATCCTTTCCTTGACGCTGATATACCCGAAATGCTAGAACAACTGCTCAACTTGAAATTAATTGAATTGCCAGAATGCAAACGACCAGAAGAAATAGGAAAGGTTGATGACCCGAACTATTGTAAGTATCATCGCATCATAAGTCATCCGATCCAAAAATGCTTTGTTCTTAAAGAACTCATCATGAAGCTAGCCAAGGAAAGGAAAATCGACTTAGATGTTAATGATGTTGCTCAGTCAAACCTTGTAACATTTGCTTGTGAGTTGCCTAGTTGCAGGTCCCCGACTACTAAGCAGAGGGCGAATACCACGTTCATCCGATTTGGCTCTTTGGAACTTGTTCAAGTTCAGCTTTCACAAAAAGTATCTGATTATAACTCAAATGATGATGAAAAGTCAACAATGGATAAGGAAGAAGGTTGGACGTTGGTTACTCGTAAGAGATGGAAGAAGAGACGAGTATTCCCTCTTCATCTGATCACCCAAGAGTCCAGAAGAGCACAAAACCAAATTCAGCCGCAGTCAAGAAGAAAGAATGATAAAAGGAAAGAAAGACTAAGAACGGAAATGTGTGATGATTCGGCACAAACCCAAAAATTTTGAAGTCTTGTCACATTGGAAGAATTTTTCCCCATAAAATTCTTTCAAAGCAAGTCAGCGGAGGCTGTTCGCACGATCTCTCGTTGTGAAGTTGATGAAAAACAAAAAGGTGTTGACCATGGTAGTTCAAATGAGACTTTGTCGTCTTTCGAACAACTCAAATCTCAGATTGATGAAGAGGAACCCTCGCAATCCTCCACCTCACCGGAAGAAGGGATCATCCAAGCTCTTGAAGAGCCAAAGATTTGCACTCCTTGTATCAATACACTTCAACAAACACAGGAATGTTTTGCGTGCTCTCCAGATTTGACTTTCACTGACGAAGATCTATTGTTAGGCCCTAAGCCTCACAATCGTCCACTTTATGTCTCTGGTTATGTTCGTGAACAAAAAATTGATCGCATTCTCATTGATGGAGGTTCAGCTATTAATATACTGCCGAAAATGACAATGAGACGACTTGGTCTTGCTATGGAGGAATTATCACACAGTCGCTGGTCATACAAGGTTTTAACCAAGGAGGACAACGCGCCATCGGCATGATACACTTGGAGTTAATTATTGGAGAATTAACAAGCGATGTTTTGTTCCATCATTGATGCCAAGACAACCTACAACATATTGTTAGGAGTCCATGGATCCATGGGAACGGAATAGTGCTGTCAACTTTGCACCAATGTTTCAAGTATCTTCAGGTGGAGTAAAGAAAGTAAATGCCGACTTGAAGCCTTTTTCTGAAACTGAAGCTCACTTTGCTGACGCGAAATTTTATGTAGAAGATGATATCCCTAATGAAGTTCTCCCAGTTTAAGTCCCGTCCATGAAAAGCAAGCAGGGCGAAAAAGAAGCATGTAAATCCATCACTAGAAAGGATATTCCTTCCCCAAGGAAGATCCACGATATGGGAATAACCAGTCTAGTGAGTCTACCAGCAATTCAGAGAAAGCAAGTGAAAGTTCTACGCCTTCCAATAAGCCTCCATTCCTCCGTTATGTACCATTGTCACGCCGCAAAAACGGACAATCACCATTCACGAAATGCCTCCAATCTACAATGGACATGCAAAGACCTCCTACAAAGCTCACGATGAAGGATGTAGCCATATTGAAAGAAAATCATGTAATGCCTTTAACTTCATCCACCAATCCTCTGCCCTCAAAGCCACTAAATGGATTCGTGAGGTCTTCACAAAGTCTGACAGAGCATGGTATTCTACCAAGTAAACAGACGAAGAATGGTTTGACCCAAAGGCATATACACTATTAGCCAAAGCAGGCTATGATTCTCCAAACAAAGCGGCTAGGGAAACTAATTCCACAAGCCACCGGGGAAAAGATGCACGGCCTTAGTAAAACGCAAGGAAAAATTCGACTTGAGGGGTATGAAATTCCTGTCCCGAAAATCGGAATAGGTTATACTCCAGAACCATCGGCTCAAATATGGATCAATAAAAGAAGCAATGCTTCAAGTTCCCAATACATAACAGTAGAGGTTGATGAAAGTCCGAATCAAAGAAAAGATCACTCTTCATCACGCATCTCAGTATTCGATCGCATTAAGGCTTCATCGTCACGAATTACAGTGTTCGACAGGTTGAATGCGGCTTGTTTAACGCAAAGTCGGAACACTTTTGCGTGTGGATCAGTCTTTAATCGATTGGGGGCAACAAAAAAGCCCATTGATACTTACTCTGAAAGTACAACAAACTCTGGGGACCAAAAGGAGGAGAAAGCTAATAATGAGATACGTAGTAGTATTCCTTCACGCATGAAGCGTAACTTTATCTTGGATATCAGCACTGAAGGAGCTCTCAAAGTCAAAAGGCGAACGATTGTACACACAAGTCAGTCACTCATCCGCGATGAGCAAAATGAAGAAGTATCATCCTCGTTTCACATTACAGTAGAAGAAGATACACTGTCAGATGATGAAGCCGCAAAGAATGAGGTCGATGAAGCTCCCTTAGCCTTGGAAGATGGAGTACAAGCTACAGTTGATGAACTTAAAGAGATCAATTTAGGAACTACTGAAGAACCTCGACCAACTTTCATCAGTGCCTTCTCACTCCTGTAGAAGAAGAAGGATACCTCCAAATCCTGGTAGAATAAAGATGTGTTTGCTTGGACTTATAAAGAAATGCCTGGGCTCAATCCAAGTATTGCTTTACACCATTTGGCAGTAAAGAAGGGCGTGCACTTAGTAAAACAAGCTCAAAGAGGCTTTCGGCCAGAGCTTATCCCTTAAATAGAAACTGAGGTCAATAAGCTAATTGGGCAGGCTTCATCCGTGAAGTACAATATCCAGAGTGGATTGCTAATAGTCCCTGTCAAAAAGAAGAATGGACAATTCGGGTGTGCGTTGACTTCCGTGACCTGAACAATGCATGTCCAAAGGATGATTTTCCGTTGCCTATCACTGAGATCATGGTTGACGCCACTACTGGTCATGAAGCCTTGTCTTTCATGGATGGCTCTTCTGGTTACAACCAAATTCGAATGAATCCTAAGGATGAAGAGTTCACAGCTTTTCGTACCCCTAAAGGTATTTACTGTTACAAAGTGATGCTTTGGATTAAAGAACGCTGGTGCCACTAATCAACGAGCCATGCAAAAGATCTTTGATAATGTACTTCATAAGTACGTGGAGTGTTATGTCGATGATCTGGTGGTTAAAACAAAAAGGAGGGAAGACCATTTGGTAGATTTGCGATCCGTGTTCAACCGCTTAAGAAAGTATCAGCTTAAAATGAACCCTCGCAAATGCGCTTTCGGTGTAACATCCGGGAAATTTCTTGGTTTCATTGTGAGGCACCGCGGTATTGAAATTGACCAATCCAAAATTGAAGCTATCCAGAAAATGCCAGAGCCCAAGAACCTGCGAGAACTTAGAGGCTTGCAAGGAAAACTAGCTTACATACGACGATTTATTTCAAACCTGGCAGGTCGATGTCAACCTTTCAATAGATTAATGAAAAAGGATGCACACTTTCAATGGGATGAGGCTTGTAGCAATGCGTTTGCGCGCATCAAAAGATACTTGCTTAATCCTCCAGTTTTAGGTGCTCCTATCTCGGGAAAGCCTTTGGTGTTGTACATCACGGCACAAGAAAGGTCTCTAGGTGCTCTTATGGCACAAGAAAATAAAGAAGGGAAAGAAAGAGCCCTTGTTATTTGAGTCGGACTCTCAATGGAGCTGAATTAAAATTCTCCTATTGAAAAGATTGCCTCGCTCTTTTCTTTGCCATAGACAAACTGGAACATTACATGCAAGCATATACGGTCCGTTTGATAGCAAAGGTGGACCCGATTAAATATGTCCTCTCCAGGCCAGTGGTTTCAGGTCGCATAGCTCGATGGGCAGTCTTGTTGCAACAATACGACCTTACATATGTTCCGCAAAAAGCCATCAAAGAACAAGTATTGGCATATTTCTTAGCTGATCACCCAGTTCCATCTGATTGGGAGTTCTTTGATGATTTCCCAGATGAGGATGTGTTTTACATTGAAGTAATGCCACCATGGATGATGTTTTTCGATGGGGCTGCACGTCAAGAGGGAGCGGGGACAGGTGTAGTGTTTGTTTCTCCACAACGACAAATACTTCTATATTCGTTCTCATTAAACGAACTTTGCTCTAACAATGTAGCCGAATATCAAGCATTGATCATTGGTCTACAAATGACCATTGAAATCGGCATATCACATCTCGAGGTCTTTGGGGATTCCAAATTGATTATCAACCAAGTCTTGGAGCAGTATGATGTCAAGAAAGAGGATCTTGTCCCTTATTGCAAATATGCGAAGAAGTTGCTCACAAATTTTGAGGCAATTACATTGGAGCATATACCGAGGAAGGAGAATAGATAGGCTGATGCTTTAGCTAATTTGGCCACCACCTTAGCATTATCCCAAGAAAAGATAGCCAAAGTTGCTGTTTTCCAAAGGTGGGTGGTGCCTTCCGTGGTTGAAGAAGAAAAAAAAGAAAAGCAGGCCAACGTCATCTCTGTATGCCTTGTCGAAAAGGAAGATTGGCGACAAACAATCATTGAGTACCTTCAACATGGAAGACTCCCAGATGATGTACGCCACAAGACCGAAGTTCGGCGAAGGGCTGCTCGATTTATTTACTATAAAGAAACTCTCTTCCGCCGTTCATTTGATGGTTTGTTTCTTCATTGCTTAGGAGAGGAAGAGGCTAAACAAGCCTTAGAAGAAGCTCATTCTGGAATATGCGGTGCACACCAATCAGGTCCTAAGTTACACTATAGGATCAAGCGAATGGGTTACTATTGGCCTACAATGGTGCAAGACTCCATGGAGTACGCTAAGAAGTGCGAAGCTTGTCAATATCATGCAAACTTCACCCATCAGCCACCAGAACCTCTACTCCCAACTGTAGCTTCTTGGCCTTTTGATGCATGGGGACTTGACGCAATAGGACCATTACCAAAATCATCTGGTGGCCATTTGTACATCTTGGCTGCAACTGATTACTTCTCAAAATGGGCAGAAGCTGTGCCTCTTAAGGAAGTAAAAAAAGAGACGGTGGTCAATTTCATCCGAACTCACTTGATCTATCGGTATGGTGTCCCTCGATATATCATAACCGATAATGGCAAACCGTTTCAGAATAGGTTGATGACAGAGTTGTGCGAGAAGTTTGCATTCAAACAGTACAATTCTTCTATGTACAATGCCCCAGCGAATGGATTGGCCAAAGCCTTTAACAAAACTCTTGGCAGTTTGTTAAAGAAAGTGGTATCCAAAACTAAGCGAGACTGGCATGAAAGAATTGGAGAAGCATTATGGGCATATCGAACAACATTTCGAACGCCTACTCAAGCGACCCCATATTCTCTCGTTTATGGAGTAGAAGCTATCCTTCCCTTAGAACGCCAGATCCCATCACTACGGATCGCCATTTAAGAAGGGTTAACTGAAGAGGAAAATGCCAAGCTTAGGTTACAAGAGTTGGAGGCACTGGATGAGAAAAGGCTCGAGGCCCAACAACGCCTTGAGTGCTATCAAGCTCGTTTGTCAAGCGCATTCAATAAAAAAGTTAAACCACGATCATTCCAAGTTGGTGACTTAGTCCTCGCTGTTCGAAGACCTATCATCATGACTCATCGTACAGGCGGCAAGTTCACCTCGAAATGGGATGGACCTTATGTTGTACAAGAAGTCTACACCAATGGAGCTTACAAGTTGATTGACCAGGAGGGTGTAAGGATCGGCCCCATCAATGGGAAGTTCCTCAAACGCTTCTATGCTTGAAAATCAAGAACTGCTCCTCGGTAAGAGTTTAAAGTACCCACTGCAGCACTACAAGGGTACATGATGTTTTCCCATTACCTTTGAAAGTGCACAAATAAGGAGAAATTAATCTCACTCTATGTCACCAATTGTGAGTGTGGCGTAGTGGTTGGATGTCCATGTCACCCTTGAGGCCAAGGTCTCGGGTTCGATTAGAGATGATACCCACTATTGCACAATTGGTACCCATGAAATGCCGTGGGGTGTAGGGCGAGGATTACACACGTGAGCCCTCCCTTTTGTAAAAAAAAAAAAAAAACAAAACAAAAAAACAAAAAAACAAAACAAAACAAAAACAAGGAAAAAAAAATCATCAAAACCATCAAAACCATGAAAAAAAATCATCAAAAAAAAAAAAGAAAAAAAAATTGTTTGGTTGAACTACGTAATGACTTGATCCCTCTCCGGGGTACGTAGGCAGCTTAGTACTTCTCACTAAGTTCAGTCACATAAGAAAAAAAGGACCGCCAGTCTAGCTTGAAGAGTTTGTCCAAAAGTCGTCAACATGCTTTCAAGAACTCTTTGATCGGCAAGGCGTCGCTTAAGATCAATCAATTGCTCATTATATAATGTTCAAAGACCATTGTGGTAGAAAGTGATAGCTGCAAAGAATTGGTGTTACTTAGCTTTCCTTGAAATAATGATAAGTTAATTATCGGTTGTGGAGTAAAATAAAATCTTCAAACTTCTGTTGCAAGGAATGGAGTCTGCATGGCATTGCTCATCTTTTGTGGACATATTCCCACTTCTCTGAAGTATGCTTTGCATCATTTATCTCCTGGGGGCATCTTCTTGTACCTTGTAAGTCTAAGCTACATCATCTCTCTTCTAGGTTGTGCCACTTCATAACTCTGAAATTTGAACCACATCGTCTCCCTTCTGAGTGGTGTTGTTTCACATCATGTCTCTAAAATCTAGACAACATCACCTTCCTCCAAACATCTGAAGTTGGTACTACATCATCTCTCCTCTAAAGGCATGTTTGTGCAATGTCAAAATCATGGCGACATTCTTCTCATATCTTCAAGGTTTTGTTGAAATCTCTTTGCATTCTCAAAGTCTTGATGGGAGCTTCTTGAAACTTCAAGTTTCGTTACAAAAGCCAATATTAGTGCAACTTCGATGCGAATGAAGTGTTGACATAGCTTCATGGCAAAAATGGATGTCGGCACGGCTTCGGTGCAGATGAACTGTTGACGTGGCTTCATGGTGAAGATGAACGTTGGCACGGCTTTGATACGAAGCAAGTGTTAACGTTGCTTCATGGTAAAAATGGATGTCGGCATGGCTTCGGTGCAAATGAAGTGTTGGCGTAGCTTCATGGCAAAGATGAACGTTGACATGGCTTCTGTGCAAATGGAGTGTTGACACGACTTCATGACAAAAATGAATGTTGGCACGACTTTGATGCAAAGGAAGTGTTGACGTTACTTCATGGCAAAAATGAATATTGGCATGGCTTCGGTACAAATGAAGTGTTGGCGTAGCTTCATGGCAAAGATGAACGTTGACATGGCTTCTGTGCAAATGGAGTGTTGACACGACTTCATGGCAAAAATGAATGTTGGCACGGCTTTGATGCGAAGGAAGTGTTGACGTTACTTCATGGCAAAAATGAATATTGGCATAGCTTCTGTGAATGAAGTATTAACGTAGCTTTATGGCAAAAATGAATATTGGCATGGCTTCTGTGCAAATGAAGTGTTAACATAGCTTTATGGCAAAAATGAATGTTGGCATGGCTTCTGTGCAAATGAAGTGTCGACGTAGCTTCATGGGCGATAGCATTATTTCCTAGCTGAATATCCTTATGGAAACGTCGTTGCAAAGACGAATATCACTAAAAGATTGTTGATGCAAGAAAAGAACGTAACAACATGAAGGCATACATTCTTGCAACGTTGCTATCAATGAAATACAAAGTCGCCAAACGAAAGCAAACACTTCTATGAGAACGTCAGAGTGAAGTTTGATGTCAAAACCCAAAGATCAAGGAAACTGAGCTGCAAAGCAAAAACAAGCAACAACAAAAAAATGTCTGAAGAAAATCTCATTGCATGTCTAAACAAAACAAAACAAAAAAAAAAAGCTGGAGAAGAAGACTGAAGGCTAAGAATGCCCAAATGAACGAAGCCAACCTCACATCTTATATAGAGAATTTCTGCTAAACTAGCAGACAAAAAAAAATGAAGAAAGTCAGCAAACCCAACTGACTAATAAAAAAATTTTACATTCACATTTCAGAAATGGAACTCAAAGTCAGATTTTGCAAACTCAAATGTACTTAAAATCAGAGAAGTCTGCGTTGAATTTTGAAATGAAAGGGCATCTTCAGCCATAGAGACACAAGATAATGCAAGTCTGAATTCATGGCAAGTCACATGACCACCAAAATTTCTGCATCCTGTCAGGGCGGCCACCACAAAATTAGACCAAAGAAAAAGCCATAAGTCCAACAAAGACCCACGACTTTCTCGTCCGAATTTGTGAAAATCCAGTCCTTATTTCACAAAACTGACACCACCATTAGAGCTATCGGCCTTCGATCTACAAAACCTGAAATTTTTAGGTCCAAACGATGAGCCACGCACTGCCACGCGCCGCCATGTGCTCGCGATGACCACCGGTTTAGTCCATAAAAACTGTGAAAATCTGTGCATAATTTCACAAAACCAACCACATAGCAGTCTTCTACGGCCTTATAACTACCATATGTGAAAATTTCAAGCCCAACCGATGATCCACGCGCCGCCACGTGCCACCAGAAAGTCCGGCAAACCCAGCGTCAGTTGCACGCGCTTCCACGCGCCGCTGGATGATTTCACGCGCTCCCACGCGCCGACACTCTCTCATGCGCGTGCACGCGCCACGCGTGACACGCGCTCCTCGTCGATGACGTCACTGATGACGTCACCCTCCTGGCCCAGTTTGACCCGGTTCAACCCGGAATCCCGACCCGGATCCGGACCGCCTGAAAAAAAAAAAAAAAAAAAAAGAGAGAGAGAGACAAATTGAGACTTTAACTTTGACTTTGACCAAAAGTCAAAAATTTCAAAACAGACCTATCCTACTCAATTTTTCGCGTACTTTCCAATTTTGGGGTCTGTTTCTTCAACCGAGACTCGAAAATTGTACAACAGTCCAATTTCTAAAAAAATTGACTTTTGCACAAATTTTGACCAAAAGTCAAAATTTTTAAGATTGACCTGTCTTACTCAATTTTTCGCGTACTTTTCGATTTTGGGGTCTATTTATTCATTTGAGAATCCAAAATTGCTCAAATAATGTGATTCTACAACTATTGGCTTTGATGTAAACTTTGACCGAAGATCAAGATATTCAAGCAAGACTTGTCCTATCAGGATTTCGCAAAGATTTTGATTTTGAAATCTAGGTATTTGTTTTGGACTTAGAAACTACACTCGCTTCTCCAAAGTACTAGCGGTGTCCAAAATTTAAGCTCTCAAGATCATAATTTGAGATCCATCCATTTGGTTTGGATTCCCTCAAAATTATCCTCCAGACTTGATCGAGGCTCTCCTTTCAAAAACAGATGAACTCTCACAAGTATGTCTCAAAATTGAAATTACACTGGGTCACTATTTCGGCCAATTATTTTCGTCGGTGCCTACCAGTCTTCAACCTAACGTTCCCATTCGACGCCTACCATTCTCATCCACCGTTCCCACCAAAAAATCTCATCCGCCATTCTTAACTACCTAGCTACCATTCTTCATCTCCTTGCTATAAATAGAAGGGCCGGATCCGCTAAATCCATCAAGAAAAAAAAAACACATACACTGAGTCATGAAATGAAGATTTGCTTCTTTCAAATTTTCAAATCTTCCTTCTCACAGTCAGTTCTCACTATGGCCTCGTCATGCTCAATACCTAGCAACCTAGATCGCTTCATGATCAGTTTGAAATCAACCCCTTCATGGTTCAGTAATAACCCTTCTCACAACATCATCACTATTTTAGGATTCAAACAAATTTTGTTTCCTCACATAATGACCACGTTGGTTCATAGAGTTATTCATAACAAGGTCTGCATCGACCTCCCATGCCTCCGTGGAATTGGTTGGCCAGGAAACCCAAGTCCAGCAGAGACACCTGTTCCTAAAAACAGGGCTTCCATAGTCTCTCTTCAACTGTTTGGTCTCCCAACAGAAGCGGTGGTTCGGAACAAACAGTAACTTGGCTGGTTTCTAAAACCAGGATCACAAGTTAGCTCCATCTTTCATTTGTTATGCTTTCCCAATAAAGTTGCATCAAGTGAAGATGGTAAAAAGTGTTGGAGTATCCTACAAATTGTCTCCCATCCAACACTTGTGATGACCTTCAAGGTATCAGCTCATCAAAAATTAGCCTTTGGTGTCGGTGAAGGGTCCCCAAAGCCTTATTCCATGTTTTCACCAACATGGGGTCCAAAGGTCATCGTTGCTGGTACCACAAAACATACTTTCTGGAATTACTCCAACTTAAGATCAGCTTGAAGAATTTCAGAAAATATACTTCTGAAATTACTTCAACTTAATGTCCGTCAGTATGGTCCAGTTACACAGGCACATTCAACGACTTGCTGACAGACCTCATTCAACATGCAGGGTCAGGGCCATGATGTCATATATCCCACCCATCCACTTGGCTTCATCACCATCTTCTTTACTACCACCACCAGCACACCCAAAATCCCTTCTGAAATTACCTCAACTTAACCTGAGTGATGCGATTACGCAAGCACATTCAACTACCCTCCCATACGTTCTCTCTGTGATCCGAAGAATACCCTTCAGATATAACTTCACCAGAAGTTCTTGAAAATAAGAGGCTAGCTCCAGAGCTCTGTATGCTGTACCCAGCCAACATCCTCACCTCTTCTCCATCTTCAACACCCTGTGATCGCCACCAACAATCCAAAATACTCTTCCGAAATTACCTTAGCTTAACATCTACCGAAATGTTTCAATCTTGCAAGTACATCCAACTTCTTGCAAATAACTTTCAGCCCCATCAACCCATTCCAAGTACCATTAAATACCCTTCTGAAATTACTTTGACTTAACCTTTGCTCAGAAAGCTCGGTCACACGAGCACATTCAAATACTGGAAGACCCCTTCTCGGTCTCATCAAAGTCTTTCATATGGGTGGGTCTACTCTTCTGCAATTACTTCATCCTGGTAAAAGCTCCACCACCATTAGCTATTTTACTAGAAGAGTCAAGCATAAAAATCCATTTTTTTCAAGACTCATTCGCTCACCACACTCCAAAAACTGTGTGCACGAACGAGTCTCGAGGGGGCATTTGTAGAGAGGGAAAATTCCTGACCTATCACAAGCTGACACATCATACTATTAAGTCCACAAAATACAACCAATTACAAAGCGCCACGTACTGCTGCTAGGTTTTGCCATCACTATTCAGAAACCAATAGAAATTCGCCAAGTGTCATTGAAATGAAGGTATGAAACTGCATCAGCAGGTGTAAGCGATGACACAAGCAGCCTCGCACGTGTAAGCAGTGACACAAGCACTCAGCACGTGTAAGCGATGACATAAGCGGACCAATCAAGCTGTGATAAGTGTCACCAATCAGACTCCGCCACGTGTCGCTCACCTACCCCTAAACTCCTATAAATAGAAGCCTTCCCAAGACATTTGAAGACACACAGAACAGAGAGAAGGAAGAAGATATCTTGAGTTCAGAAACCCAGAAGCTCTGCCGGAATCAAACTCCAAAGCCTTCAAGAATTTCAAGAACTTCAACCTCGAATACAAACAAAATTCGAAGCAAAATTATCCAAACTACTTGTCTAGATCTCAAAGTTCACTGGAATCAAGCTCAAAAGCCTCCAGAAACCTCAACAAACCACAAATCGGTGAAGCTCTACGGATTCAAGCCTCTAAAGCACCGAAGAATTTCCACCACAAACCTTCAAACATGAAGAACACACGAAGAACATACGAAGAACATTCGAAGAACACGAAGAACAAAGAATTTCTAACAAGCTCATAGCCAGAGATTCATTGTAATTCCGTTTCAAAGATCTTCGATCCATTCCTCAGCTAAATTGAAGAATATTTTATGTTCAAATCAAAATCACATTACCACAATTCCAATCAACAAATCTTTTAAGGAGATCGAATAAGAGGATCACTCTTTTGTAATTACAGAGAATTGTACCACACATTTATCAATACAAATTCGTATTTGTGAAACTATTTTACTTGTTTGATTTATTTCGAACCAAGAAATTTAGTCGTCTACAGTTTGGATGAGCTTATTCTAATCTATTTATTTTATTTCTGTTTTACATATATAATATTATATATTTATGTGTAAAAATAAACAAAAGGTTGCATTGAGGTCGATCGGCCAAAAGCTTGGCTTGGCCAGGATTGTCAATGATTTCATTCTATTACAACTTGGCGCATGGCCTCTAACCAGAGGTGACATTATCTACAAAAAAAAATATTATCTAATGAAAACCTAGATGGTTTTTAGTCGTAATTTTTTTTTCTCAAAAACTTAGAGCAAAAATAATACAATAAAGTTACAGTTATAATAAAAATCTTCTAATTTGTCTTTCACGTTACACTTTGACCCATCACAATATACAATTTAAATTTTTTGTTTATCGACCGTGTGTGTACATGTGTGTAGGCTAGTAAGCAAATTTAGGAGTGTTGTGAAGTTTTGTTTTAATCCTAGAAGGATTCAAACCAATACAATTAACAATAAGTGAAAGTACACTTTTAGTCTTTAAAGTTTGGGATTGTTTTCATTTTAGTTATATATATTTCAAAATTTTCATTTTAAACCTTCATGTTTGATTCTGTATTCATATTAGCCCTGCAACCCAATTTTGTCAGTGTGCGTACCCAAATATGACTATTGGGCCTAAAATCTATTTGGGCTCACAATCTACTTGTATTGTGGGCTTTCGGATTTCTTACAATGGGTGGTTCTATGTTCGGCAGCCCATGTACCCAAATCCCCTATGTTCTCAAGATCGCTCTCACTTTTTTTCTAGGATGATCACTTTCTTTCCTTAGTATCTACTCTCTAGAATTGCTAACCTCCTCAACTGAATCTCCTTTGCTTATTTATAGTCAAAGTTAGTGGGATTGCCATGATCATTTTCCTAGGCAGTGGAAGGAGAGGTCCAATATTATTTCTTCTAAGTGGGTGCTTAATTGCAAGTGGGAGAAGATGACGGTGGCATTGGAACTGGCTCCACCATTAGATTTGCTGCCTGGTAGGGACATTCCCTAGGCAACGGAAGGGAGGTCCAATACCATTACTCTTAAGTGGATTTTTGGTGGTGAGGAAGAGAAGGTAACAGTGGCATTGGAACTAACTTCTCTGGTAGATTTGATGCCCGATAGAGATATTCCTTAGGTGATGCTATGCACTCTGAGTTCTACCTGCCCAGGGGACATATTCATCGGAGGTGGTGAGGCTTCACCTTTGTCGATCACGCCATGAATGATTCCATCCCTAGGCTTCAGGCTTTAGATGAGCATCAAAACTTGCCTGGAATGAGCCAGTGCATTTGATTAGTGTAAGGTTCTACACGTGGCATTGGTGCAACGGGTTTTTATAGACAAATGGACTTGAAGGAGGGTAATGCCTGTACAGTCAGTAATCTGATTATCTATAATATGTTTAATTTTCTACCCAAAATGATGAAATTTCTATATTTCCCCATATTCTAGAGCTAATATTAATTATGAAATAGTTAAATATAAGGGCACTTAACAATCAAATTACTTACAAAAATGAATAGCATGACCATTATGAAAACATAATCATATATGAATGGTTAAAAATAAAAATAGCTCCAAACTTCAAAGAGTAAAATTTTCCTTTACTATAATCATAATATATAACAGAAAAAATGGAAAAAAAAAACAAAATAAGAAAGAAGAGATTGACCTGTGATATTATATTATGTAATACACTACTGCCTGCACTGCAAGTTGGAATGCAGGATGCAATTGAACTATGATGCTGGACCTTTGAAACCAGATTAGAAAAACAAACATATTACTAAGAAGTCTAGGATCAGCAAACATATTTGTTAAGGTAAAAAGAGAACCACGGATACTAAGAGAGAAAGAGACAACCATATATGTTAAAGAAATGATCGTAGAATATAAATATATATGCTCTTGGGATGGGATAAGACGAAATTGGACAAAGAAGGCAAGTTAGGTCAAACGGGATGGAAATTTTTTGGGTAAACTATATATTTGGTCCCTATCCTTTACACCATATTTCAATTTAGTCACTAACCTTTTAATTGTGTCAATTTGGTCCTTAATATTTCAATGTTGTGTCAATTTAGTCCCTGCAATTATATTTTGAATGAAAATTACTAACATGGCAAATGACCAAAATATAAAATAAACTTCTGTTGACGTGAAAATAAACTAAAATTTTATTTTAGTCATTTGCTATGTTAGAAATTTTCATTCAAAATATAACTGTAGGGACTAAATTGATACAACATTGAAATATTAGGGACCAAATTGACACAATTAAAAGGTTAGGGACTAAATTGAAATATGGTGTAAAGGATAGGGACCAAATATATAGTTTATCCAAATTTTTTTTACTCTCCCTATATGTATCTTTCCTCTATGCATCCTATATAATTATAGAATCTTTGTACTTTGGAAAAGACATATAACATTTTAGAAGAATTAGTAATTTAATATGGTATTAGAGCAAAATGTCATATTTTGATCATTATCTCTTATTTAAATTCCCACATTTGGACCTTTTTTATTAAAAGGTAGCATGATTAAATTTACTATATCCCAATAATTTAATTTTATTTACATTTACCATTTTTAGGTCTTGAGTACCTTACTACTACTATATCATTTTCTAAGAAAATGACAGGAATCGGGTTGAATTGAAGGCTTGGCCAGGATATTCAATAATTTCATTTTGTTATGCACCATAAAAAATTGTAAGTCCAACTCCAATAAAAACCATCCAACCAGAGGCCACATATTTACAAAACAATCGTATTATCTAATGAAAATCTAGATAGTGTTTTAATTGTAATTAACTTTTACTTCATTAACTTGGAGCAAAACCAATACAATAAAGCTACGATCATAACAATTTCACAACATTTTTCAAAAAATTTTTGATGAAAAATTTAGAAATATCACCTCATAGTCGGGCCCACCACAATATGATATTTAATTTGTTGTTTTTTCATGAACCATGTGTGGGATAGTAAGCAAATTTAGTGGTGTTGCAAAGTTCTTCTATGGACACACAGATTGACAAAACTTATACTTATCAGTTAATTATGAAAGGCAATTAACAGTCAAATTACTAACATAACTAGCTAGACAGCATGGCCATTATAAAAAGAGTCAAACATGAATTACCAAAATAAAAATATTGATTCAAAAAAAAAACAAAAAAACAAAAAGTAGCCCCAAATTCTGAAGACCAAAGTGTACTTTAAAAAAAGGGGGCTCCAATTGTAGTCTCAAGATGGAACTCTGAAACAAGATTTGGAAAGCAAACCTATTACTGACTTACTGAGATAGTAATGGGCCTTGTCGGTAATTAAAGAAGTTGCAAAAGCATATAGCTAGCCCATTATATATGTTACCACGCTTGATGATTTCTTTTTCCCCGAAAGAGTGTGATAACAAGAGTGAGATTCCACAAAAATAAAAGTATTTTTGCATCCCAAAAACTACTTTTTTATTTTTATTTTTATTTTACATAACTACTTTCATCTCAAGCTCTCTCACAAGACTTAAATGAATGGTACCCGCTATTACTTTCATCTCAAACTCTTCTCATTCATTATCAAACAAAGTGGCATATTTCTTTGACTTTTCAAGAAACGCATTACTTATTTCTTATTACACCAAAATATATTTGAAGGTTCTTTGTCAAAGAAAAATTATTTATCCCATAAAAGAGATCCAGCTCAAACTTTATATTTGTCACCGCCAAAAACTCGAACCAATTGCTTTGATATCAATTAATGTGATTTGAGACAAATTTACATGAACAAAAAAAAAATTCATTCATATTAGTCAAAGATATTTAACATTACATATGTTTAAAATATTGTAAAATGTCGAGTAAGTTACAAGATTTTTTATTGGAAAATAATATTTAAGACTTCAACAATTTAAAACTTAGCATGTGTGTGTATTGGTGCATTTATGTCACTAAAGCTTCTTGTAAGTAGTAACACTGTGTGTGTGTAGAAATCTATTGCTGAATATTTATTATTTAGTCTAAGGACATCACATGGGTGTTACGCCCAAACTGGTAACTATTTGGGATAATTATCTCTTGTTTGGGATAATTATAGTAAATCCACCTGTGGTATGACCTGTTTTCACTTTGCCTATCCGTAGTTTAATCATTTACACTTTACCCACTTGAAGTTAGTCTCGTTAGCCTTCCGTAACCCACCTCTCCATTTGCTGTTAGAAAAACACATTTTTAGGCACAATATATATATATATTATATATATATATATATATATATATATATATATATATATATGTATGTATATAACAAGAATCAAAGAGGGGGTTTGTAGCTTGGGTTCAAGAACACACTTGCTCTTGGTATGAACAGTCTTGAGCCAATCAATCCAAATAAAATTTTCATATTCACACAAATCCTAAAAAACATTTACAAAAATCCTACACTTGAAAATAATCTACTCTAATTTCACAAAAATCCTTTTAGACATTTTCAGTTATTCACAAAAATCATACAAGCTTCACCTTAGTTCTCTCTCAAATCTCAAGCCAAAACCAAAGCAAACCCTCTTCAAAACCTAGACCCACCACACCTAGCAACACAAACATAGACCCACTACACCCACAACAAAGAAAATAAGATAGCAGAGAGAGAGTGAGAGAGGCGGATCGAAGTCACAGTCGGAGCCAAACTCAACGCGAAGGAACCCATGGCTGTTCACTGTCTCTCACTGACCCATCTCTCTCCTAGTCACCCTCTCTCTTTCCCTCACTCTTTGTGCTTCTTTTTGAGCACGAAGCTCTTCAATGGAGGCTCTGCATTAGCGTTGTCGCAGTCGAATGAGAAGTAGAAGGAGAAGGAGAGAGCGAGAGTGAGAGTGAGCTGGACTTCTTTGATTCTCTGGCACATGCACCAAAACGATGTTGTAGTCGTTTGGAAGCTTCTAGAGGAAGATCTAACGATGGTGCACGCTAGGGACTACGACAACCACACGTTGCTCCACGTGGCATCGCTGCACTACTGGATGAAAGTCGCGAAGTCGCTCCACAGCTGGATCAAAGTCACAACACGTCTTTTGTGGGTGATGCCGTGAGTGGGTTGGGTTTGAAGAAAGGGAGAAGTCAGAGAGATAGAGATGAAGAGGGAGGAAAAATAATAAATAAACAAATAAAGGCGTAAATGCACTTTTAGTCCCTACACTTTGATTTTTTTTTTTTTAGTCCCTACATTTTCATTTCAGTCCCTACATTTTCATTTCACCACTTTTAGTCCCTAAATCAATTAATACGTGTTATTTTAGTCTTTTTCATCAGTCAACAGACGGAAATAACAGAGGTGACTAACGGACGATTAAAATATTATTAAAAATGTATTATAGCACTCATCAGATAAATTTATTGTAGCACTCATCAAGTTCATCTTCAACAAGAATACCAAAAAGCACAAACCCAGATTTTAAACATAAACAGAAAAACACATGCCCAGATTTTCTTGTTTTTTCTTGCCCTTTCTTGTCAACTAAACACAAACACAAACACAAATCGATCTCTAGCAAGAAGCACTCATCAGGTCCATCTTCAACAAGAACACCAAAAAGCACAAACTCATATTTTAAACATAAACATAAAAACTGTGCCCAGATTTTCTTGCCCTTTGTTGTCAACTAAACACAAACACAAATCGATTTCTAGCAAGAACACAAACACAAATCTTACAGCAGATCTTCTCAAATTTTCTCAAACTGCAAAACCCAGATATACAAAATTACAACTCAAACCCAGATTTTCTCATCTTTCAATCAACAACGAAATTAATACAGAACCCACTATTGTTCTGGATCTTAAAAAAAAAAAAAATGAAAAGCCTCAAAAAGCAAGCTATATTTCTATTCTTAACAAATATTGATGGGACTGACGCACAAAAACGAAAGAGGGCAAAGATGAAGAGAAACCCAGATCAAGAATCATAGTAATAGACACAAAAACATGAATAAATTAGGGAATTGTGGAAGGTTAGAACGGTGACACTAGAAATCTTCGACAATGTCGAAGGTGTAAACCTTGCGGAGAGAGGTGCCCCACGCCACACCTTGTTTGGGTTTGGACTGGTTGTTGAACCAGAAGGTCCACTTCCTCTCCAACCTGTGTGGCTCTTTTGTCACTGCCGTAGGCACTGCCTCTATCTCTGCCGTCGCCGCCGATACCGCAATACCACTGGGTTCCATTGCTACCTCGCTTGCCATTCCTTTGTTAGTATTTTTTTTTCTTTTTCTATTCTTAAGTGCATGTGATATAGGTTTGTATGTTGTTTTTTGAAATTGGGCCAGTTTGTTAGGGGTGTTTGAGGTGAAATTCATCATAACAACTGAGATAAATATTTAGACCACTCAATGTTACCCAGATTTGGTTGGGTTTTCGTTCTTGTTCTTGTTGTGGTGTGTTATTTTTTAAAAAAAATTCTACACTAAATTTTTAATAATATTTTAATCCGTCCGTTAGTCATCTCTGTTATTTCTGTCGGTTGACTGACAAAAAGGACTAAAATAACACGCGTTAATTGGTTTAGGGACTAAAAGTGGTAAAATGAAAATGTAGGGACTAAAATGGAAAAAAGCCAAAATGTAGGGACTAAAAGTACATTTACGTCATAAATAAATAAAGGAGATGGGTCTGGAGGCTATTGGATTTTTTTATTTATATTTAATTTGTATTCCTCTAATTTATTCTTGTAGAAGTTCTTCAGCAATCAAGAACTCTAACTTTTTTATTCTTGTTATATTTGTTTTCGACTAAAAATGTGTTTTTCTAACGGCAAATGGAGAGGTGGGTTACGGAAGGATAATGGGACTAATTTCAAGTGGACAAAGTGTAAATGATTGAACTACGGTTAGACAAAGTGAAAACAGGTCATACCACAGATAGGTTTACTGTAATTATCTCTTGTTTTTTATATGACTAGTGGATATATATAGTGGTCATAGACCCATTGGTATAGATTGAGTCCAAAAAAAAAAAGTCCATTCACTTAGGGGGAAAAAAGATTGAGG